>JAKXYG010000469.1:0-275930 GCA_025895645.1 Cardicola forsteri
ATGAGATGAAACAAGAATACATCAACAATCTCATCGACAGCATTCCAAACCGCCTTAATCAAGTGGTTAAAAAGGATTTTCCGAAAATCTCCAAATTCAGTGGTATTTGACTTCAAACTCCAACGATTGGCAAGTCTTGAACTTCAAACCCCAACGGTTGCAGTGTTGAACCTTTACAATGTCGGTAAGTATTAAACTGTAAAATCTCACTGCGATGTCGGCCCTGATTTTCTTTGATTTAACTTGATACGGATAATTATTAACACCTTAGCTAATTTAAATCAAAAAAGTCTTATGTGATCTAATTAATTGTTCTGCAATTTATTATTACAAAATAATTTAAAATTACGTACCAATACTTTTTACCAACAGGAAGAAACCGGACACAATATTCTCACAGAACCACAGTCACGTTAACAACAAACGTGATACATTCAAATACAAAAAGGCGCTTTAGAACAAGGTTCAAACAAAGTCAGTGTTTAAATGTACAATAATATAAAAATTGTAATTAAAATAAAAATTAATAGTATTTTTAAATATTTTATTCAAACAATAACACTGGGCAGAAATTAACTAATTTTGTCTATTAATGTAAAAAGAGTGTAAAATCTCACTGAGATCTCGGCCCTGATGTCCTTTGATTTAATTTGATAGGAATAATTATAAGCACCCCATCTAATATTAATCAAAAACTCTTGTGTGATTTAAATTATTGTTTTGCAATTTATTATTACAAAATAATTCAAATTTACAAACCAATAGTGTTTACCAACACGAAAAACAGGACGTGACAATACTCACAAAATTACAGTCATAATAACACGAAATAAATTCAAATACGAAAAGAGATGAGCATTAAAACATGGCTTAAATAATGTTTAAATTGTTTAAATGTACAACGATATCAAAAATTGTAAATAAAATAAAAGTTAATAAAATAATTTTTAATGTTTCTTACCCACAACACCAAAGAATTTAAGGAATGAATACACGAGTGTATAATGCTTTTATCTAAAAAAAAATTAAAAATAGTGAAGAATACATGAGGGCATTTGTATAGTATGTCAAATGTGATGGCGAGTTTGGCGATTTTAATAACACCTGCACAACACCCACGAAGTGAGGCACGCGTTATGCTACACATTTATTGGAGCGTTATTTATCTATTACTCTCTTCTTCTTTTCTAAAAATTATTGCAGTTTTTTTGCATTGTAATACGTAACTTGTTTTATTATTACTTATATATATATTATTTTTGTTCGTTTTCCATAACTGTTAAATGTTTCACTATGTACCTTAATTTTGTTCTAATTTCAAAAAAACCTTTCTGTGACTAATCCTCATTCACCCCACCATCCATTTCATATTTATTCCCTAAAAATTTGGGTACTAAATGGCACATTGGTCTACTCAACTCGTGAATAATCCTGAAAATTTAAAAATTCTATGAATGTTTTAAAGACACTCAGTATAGTTAAAGATTCAATTAAGTTAGTTAACGGACATTATTCAGTTATACTATTGTTTAAAAGAAATTACAAACAATTAGAGAATTAAAAAAAAATGTTTATGATGAAATTGCCAAAAAAAGCATATAAGGTCAAAAAAAAGTAAAAATGTTTTACTTTCCACCAGTAGTTTAGCAGCTCCATTTAATAATAATATAATATTGAAATTTAAAAAACAATAGTTTTTTAAACAATGTATAATTTATAAATAATCCATAAAACATAAACATTAAAATGTATTATATTTAATAATTAACGTTATACCATTATTTATAAATAATGTAATAATTTTTTAAATAGAATTTAAAATATTACTGCAAAATAAATAAAAAAATTAATAAAAAACAAGTTTAAATTAAAGTTTAACAAAACATAAAAAAATTAAAAAAATTAATTTATTGTGGTAATAAATATTTTAAAAGTTATGCAAAAATATTTAATATATATATTTCATTAAAGAAAAGAGCTTTTGTTTTAACCTACTTCATTATTAGAATTCACTGGTTGTGGCTTTTATAAATGTATAAAATTTCACTTATTTCAATGATTGTCCCTTCAGCTGTGTTTTAATGGTTGACTTTTCTGTATTTAAATTTTATTAAACAATGATGGATTATGTTAAACCTATTGGTTGTTATCAACCATTAACATACAAAGAAGATTCAGCTAATTTTATTGGTGAGGATGTTGCCTTAGCAGATATTACTAAAAGCACACCAGATAATTTCGCAGTGAGTATTTTTGCAATTTAATTTTTTTAGAAACAAATAACTCTTATTGAATTATCATATTTTAAAGCCATTTGTCGTGAAGTGAGTTTTGTTTTATTTCTAATGAATAGGAATTTTTGAGTTTTAAATGGAATGGACGTGAGAAACATATATATGCTCCTAATATTGTAGCTTCTACTAGATGGTTTAATCAAGTAATTAACATTACTGTATATTTTTAGATTAATTTTTGGGTTCAAAAAGAAATTTTGAAGTATTCATGTCTTTCTAAACGCACAGAAGTACTATCTTTTTTTATTAAGATAGCCAAGGTTAGTCCGTATTTTTATTTTATAGAGTTTTATGTTAACTAATTTTTTTTGCATATTAATTTTTTAAAGTAACTTTATTTAGTTACATTGTTTGGATTAATATATTATTTGTTGCTTTTGTTGTGTACATATGAGTTGATATGTTAATACACGAGTTAAATAGAACAAACGCATTTTAGTACTTATTGTTTAATATTGTTGGAAATTTGAGATTTATATAAAAATGGGAAATAAAAAAAAGTTACGTGCATGGCGGCTCTTGTTTTAATTAGATAAACAGTAATCTGAGGAGTTTGGTACTAAATTTATATTTTTACAAATTTGTCTTTTATATGTTAAATGAAAAAATAGTAAAACAACAAACGGACATTTAAAAATATGACAATATTTATTTCACAATGCAAAAGTACTAATAGTATTTAAAAGACAAAAGGTATAATGTTCAAGATAACAGCCCTTGTGACGTGCATGGCGGCTCTTGTTTTAATTAGATAAACAGTAATCTGAGGAGTTTGGTACTAAATTTATATTTTTACAAATTTGTCTTTTATATGTTTGTTTGGTTTATTGTTATTCATAATTTAGTGTTTTTATTCTGTATGTTTTACCAGAAATGTTTTTAATAAACGGGCATTGAGCACAGCTAAAAATGTATTTTTATTTAGTGTTGGTAGTGGAACCCAAATTTAATGTTTAATAGGCGTAACAGTATATCCATTTTGCTTGTCAGAATTTTTTTTCGATTTTTAGACGTTTCTTATTAAGGTCAAAACAGTTTGTTTTGTGGTCACTTTGTTTAGTTATAGTTTTTTATTAATAATTGTTATGGCAGAATTAATTAAATTTGTATAATTAGATGGTCATAACTTAAATTATCGAAATTGTGAATATTAACCAAAGTTTTTATTCATTGTAACATTGTTTAACTGATTTATGAATAATGTTACTGACAGGTTGAAGGTTTTTAGGCGAAAAAAAAATTGTAAATAATTTAAAAAAACCAACGGAAAATTTGGACGGAGATTGTAGTACATAAACTCAGTCCTTTTATTTATGCTGTGCCTCCTCGTCCAAATGAATTACTTAATTGGGCGTCCGTTTGCTTACCATTTGCAGCTAATAGAGATCATTGGAGGGGGTTTAATTCGGGTTGTAATTGACATTTAAAGTCAGCATACCTCAAGTGTCGTTCATTAAGTACACATTGCAAAAGTTGGTGTTTTTTGCAGACTTTTGGTAATTTGGATTACCCTGGGCGATAATAACAGGTGGGGGAGGGTGTTTATTTCCGATGATGATGATGATGATGAAATAATTCAATCAATGTTACATGGTTTTAAATATTTCTAGTTCCTCATATTTATGTTTTTTAACTGATTATATTTTTAATGACGTATGCAATATATTTTATTTTTATAATTAGAAACTTGTGGAATATCGCAATCTTTATTCTGCAATGTCAATTGTGTCTGCTTTGCAAATTGAGTGTATCTATCGTTTACGACATACGTGGTTGGGGTTGAGTAGTAAGGACGGAGATCGTTATAAGCGTTTGGAAGAATTGTTTAGCCAAGATGGTAATTGTTCTCGGCAAAGAGAGTATATGAAATCGAGCAGTTTGCCTGGAATTCCATATTTGGGTAATATTTCTTGTATATGTAAATTTGATAAATTTAAAATTATTTTTAGTATGCTAATGATCCTGAGGATTTGAGTAATGCTTATAAAATCTCAATTTCTAATGATGGTGATATTCCTGACTGTTTATCCTCCACGTGGTGCATCCTGGGCTAGATACTGAAAGGTATCTAACAGCAGGGACTGAGTGTACAGTGGTATAGCTAGGTTCCAGCTTTAGAAGATGGGTGCAAGCATATACCCAGGATATTTAAAAGGTATCATAGCGTATATGTATACCATATGTAGCCGTTGGGCTAAGGGAGATAACTAACAAAAAATCAGGCGGTCTCGTTAATTTTTGCGAATAGTGACATTGTCCTAGTGCCTAATGGTATAACTGGACTACTGCTTTGGCGTATGGGTGCAAGCATACACCTAGGGTACTTAAAAGGTATCTTAAGGTATACGCATATCATATGTAGCCTTTGGCCTAGGGAGATAACCCTGATAAAAAATCAGGCAGCTTTATCAATCTTTGCGAACAGTGGCGAAGTCACAAGGATGCCGTCTACCAGTCTAGAAACTTTATTCTTTTTCTACGTTTGTTACGCTTATTAAGCCATTGAAGTCGATTATTTCATATGCCGTATAAATATAGAAAATAATGAAGAGGTGATTACGTCATCAATCAAAATGAATGAATGCTTTTAAATGAAACAAGAAAACATATATAATTTTGTGTTTTTTATCCTTTAAACGATGCATTTTGAATTATTTTGTTAACTGCTCACACAAAAGTTTATTCAGTTATTTTTAAATATATTTAGTAAGAAGTTACTGAAGCTTTTAGTCCTATTATTGTAATTGAAAACACTACTCAATGTACGTAATTGTAATATACCAAGGTTAAATTAAAACAATGTATTTTATAAATGTAGTTTGAACAATTATAATTACGATGTTTCTGAAAATTTTGATCACTATTGTGACTTTATTATGTGGTTAATGTTGTATTAAATAAATAGATTTTAGTTGCTAAATAGTTGTTAATAATAGACTAATTATTATAAAACATGCAGCTTTTAGTTTTGTATTTAAAAGCAAATATTTCCAAATGATTATACAATGTTACATGGAATATTTTATATTATTTATTATGATTTTTTAATTAAAATTATTTAAAAAAATATTTTTATTTCAAATTTGTCGTCAGAATGTTAAGAATTATACTTAATTTGCAATTTTATGGTTAATTTTTCTAGATTTAGTTAAATGGGATGCTAATGATCCTGAGGATTTAAGTAGTGCTTATAAAGTCTCAATTTCCAATGATGGTGATAGTCCTAACTGTTCCTCCTTATAAGTATTTAGATTAATAACAACAGAGACCGAATGCACAGCGGTATAACTGGGCTTCCGTTACGACGGATACTTAAAACGTATTTCAAGTTATATGTATGTAACCGTTGGGCTAAGGGAGATAACCGTGATAGCATTAATAAAAAATATAGTATAAAGCTGTTTATAGTAGCATATTTGTTTTCTAATTAAACTGTTTATTGCGGTTTTACAATTTTTTCATTGCTTTAAATGCACCAACATTTTTATTACACAGCTCTGATTTTTTGCCAATCAAAAATTATTATTGTTATTTTGTTTTTATTTATTGTGGTTGGTGATGTGACCATTTGTATATTTGTATAGCATAATAAACGATTGACTCTGATGGTTTGATTAGCATAGCAAACATAGAAGTACAACGCAGTTTTTTGACTGGTAGACGATATGTTGGTAACAGCATCATTGTTTGCAAATATTGACGAGGCTACCTGATTTTTGTCAGGGTTATTAACTTTATTCTAAGATCTATATTTGGTATACGTATAGCTCTCAAGTACCTTTAGTGTATTTTTTACACTTATTGGTCAAATCAGAAGTTTGGTTATGACGCTGTGCACTCGGTCCCTAATATATGTTAGTCTGAATCGAGGATGTACCAATGGGTATACGGTAATAGGATTATCACTGGCATTGGAGGTGTGCAGACATAATTTGTTCCAACAATTTAGCCATTATAATGCTTTTGTTTATTGATTGTTAACAGATGAGTGTATCATAATTTTGATATACTGCAACAAGGTATTTTGCATTACAAGTTGCGCACATTTTAAATGAAACAGTTAACTATGTAATAAGTCGTTTTATTTTGATTAGAGTCCAAGATGCACTTTATTGGAACTAAATTGGGCTAGAGTTGCATAGAATTGGACGTATTCATTTATTTATTGTTAGCAATAAGTGAGTGCCATTAAGAAAACGTTAAAGTTGTTCGTTATGGGAGGGTATAATACTGTCAGGTCGTCCGATTTGACCCCAAAACAGTGACTGAATTATTAATTAATCTGGCTCGACCGTATGACTTGTCCAGCATGGTCGACCCTTCCACGAACATAAACTTTGGTTGTTAGGTTTCGGAATTAACAAATGAACAGCAACAAAGTGGTGATATCCTTGAGGACATGCACCACTAGTTGGTCCCGCTGAATGTATCTCTAGTGAGATATTAAAGCTTAATGTAATAATAATAATAGTAATTTTTCCATGGAAGAATAACAAAAATTTTTGACTGGTGGACGGCATCTTTGTGACGTCGCCACTGTTCGCAAAGATTGATGAGGCCGCCTGATTTTTTGTAAGGGTTATCTCCTTTAGCCCAAGGGCTACATATGGTATACGTATACCTTTAGATACCTTTTAAGTATCCTGGGTGTATGTTCACACCCACCCGCCGTAGCAGAAGCCCAGTTATACCGCTGTGCACTCGGACCCTGCTGTTATTAGTCTACATACCTATAGGTACCTAGTCCAGGATGCACCACGTGGAGGACTAACAGTCAGGAATATCACCATCATTGGAAATTGAGACTATAAGCATTACTTAAATCCTCAGGATCATTAGCATCCATGTTTGTTACGCTTATCAAGCCATCGAAGTCGTATAAATATGGGAAATAATGAAGTGGTGGCCACGTCACCAACCAAAATGAATGAATAATTTTCTTCGAAACATTCAAGCAATATCTCCTTGTTTTTACTATCACTATTATTATTACTATTTCTTTTCAATGATGATTTTTTCCATGTAAACCTGATATTTTGTTCATATTACATCGAATTATTACCAAATTTGGGTTGCCATTTGTTTTCGTTCTTGTAAAATGATTCATTGTTGTCCTTATTTAAAAGGCTTATGCAAATACGTTTCTTATTGTGTGTGTATATATATATATATATCCCATTTATTTATTGTTGGTTAACGAATGAAAGCATACATGTTGAGGCACATTAAAATAATTTGTTTGATATTTAGCTAAACAATGCTATGAATGTTTTTGTAATGTCGTTGAAGGGAAGCGTGTGTTTTAGGAAGGTGTTTGCAATTAGTATGCAAGAAAAAAGAAATGTAGATATAGTTGGTTGTATGACGCGATTTTTTATTACCTAGCTGTTGATGATTACAATAATATGAATACAATGTTGGTAGTGTAGCATGGCTAATGTGCCAAATTTAATTTAGATTGGGGTCTATGAATGGTACAGCGCTGGACTCGAACTTCCATGGGCACGGGTTCGAGTGCCATTGCGGGCACTCAATGTAGGTCCTTGTTTGGCTTCGCGAATTATCTACTTTCCGAACAGTGTTTCTCATATTGCATTGAAGCAGTAACAACCGAATACGTAATGCAAAAAATAAAATATATAGTTAGTGAAGTGGCTTGCACAGTGAACTCTGTCGTTTTATTTATGCTAACGGTTTTCATCTAAACGAATTGCGTCATTAAACATTATACTACTTGCTTTTTTTTGGTCAAACAGGACTTATTAGAGTGCTATAATTTGTGATGTTAACAGTTAAAGTCAACTTACTTACACAAGCGATAACTGTCTGGTGCACATTTGGAAAGATTTTGGTTTACAGGCTTTTGGAAATTTATTTTATTTTGTATCTTTTATTTCATATTTGCTACTTTGAATGTTTGCACAAGAAACGCACATCTTTTAGCAGTGGACATTTTAGCGAAGCCGAACGCGTGGGCCGGTGATGGGATTCGAACTCATGCTCACTACGGTCCAAATTCAATTCGGTCAATAACAAATAAGATAAAATATATAACTATCATCAGCGTGTTTTATGTGAATGCTACTTGAAATGGATTTGTTTCAGTTTTGAGGTGATGGTTGAACGTTTGGCTTCACGTTTTAACAGATTTCTTTTTACATTATCTTGTATAATTTGGCTGGGTTGTTTGCGTTTTTGTAATAGTGCATTAGTCAACTACGTCACTTAATTTAACTTGAATTTGTTCAATGGTTAAGTAGCTAGATATTTTATAATGTTGCATAGTGATATATATATATATATATATATGGTGTGAGAGAGAGTATATGTGTAATTTATTGTGCTAGATTTGGTATGACTAACCTTTTTAAATGTTAATTTTTATTATCTATGAGGGTTGTTGCACATGTCTGTGTATGGTATTGTGATGCACATATCAAATGTGCTTTAGGTAAAACATTGCGTTTATTACTCTTTCTATTATAGTTAGTGTATTATACTTCTTCTATTTTTATTTTCTCTTTTGCAATTTTTGATTGATGGAGGGTAGACAAAAACGCATTTGTTGTTGTTAACTAATTTCTATTAACTTTTGTTTTTGCTGGATACATCTGATAGAATGTTTTAATTTCATATTAGCATGAAACGTTGTTACATGCAGCACATACATATTGCATTTTAGTCTAAATGGTTTTATTCCTAATGCAACATTGGCGAAAATATCCCATTTGTACTGTTTTTGTATATTGGAGTGCATTTTTATAAATTGTTTTTTCTGTATTTGAAAAGCATATTTTTACAAAGTTACGGTTATCATATTTACACTCCTCATTTCTTAACACGGTACACAATGACCCTGAGGATTTGGCTATTGCTTATAAAGTCTCAGTTTTTAATAATGGTGATAATCCTGTTTTCATACCTCAGTCTGGCGCGTCCTGAACTCAGATTGGTATGAATTAAGTACTGAGTATACGTCGGTGTAACTGGGCTTCTACTTTGGAGGATAGGTGCAAGCATACACTTAGGCCACTTGAAAGGTGCATTAGACTTTACGCATAGCATATGTGTTCCCGACTAAAAATCAGACGGTCTCGTTAATATTTGCAAAACGTGGCGCCGTTGCAAACTCACACAAGTTTGAATAACCTTGTGGCATTCGATTCTCCGTCAACATTCAGCAGTTTCTGGCGTAGTCGGTAATTTCGATATAAGAAGGAGGATGTATATATCACAAATATTCTGTGTAGAATTACGACTGTTGTTGAAAGCTTAATCTAAATTTAGCGATGAAGTTCTATTTTCAATTCGTCCCATTTTTTGTTTGTCAATAACCCTTATAATTTTCTAATTTAGAATGACCAATATTTATGTAGACTTGAAATGTCAAAACCCATTTTTCCACTTCTAAAGGTTCCCATCGTAGTATGATTTATTCACTTACATGCGGTTTGTTATTTTGATTTATCGACTATTATTGCTTGTCACTAGATGATATATTTATGCCGCACCTTTAACATTTTATTTTTTATTTTGTATTTAATAAAATTTGAATTTATACTTTGCATATTTCCAGCCCAACAGATGTCTGTGACATTAAGGCTTTGTAGGTTTAAAAGTGATTGGTCAATGCAATATTTTTTAGTACTTTTTGCTTTTTCAGTCTAAACCAATCAGGGTGTTGATTGGCAATTAGATAGACAGACATGTTGATATTTGTCGATGTTTATTGATTTTGTCAATGATGATGTACATGTAATCGTGTCTGCGATTGCAATAATCAATTATTGCTTTGTTTGAATATGTTTGATACAAAGCAATGATTCATTGGACACGGTTTTTGGGAGGCTCGGTTGTTGCTGATTCAGCGTAGTTGGGAGACTAGATTAAAGGAGCTTCGTACACATACAATTTTTGCAAAAAGTAAATCACATGTAGTTGTAAAACATGTAGATACAGATGGTAGAATGGCAGACGAATACCGAACTAATGGACAGATAGACGGGTAGTTGAAGGGGGGTTGGGTAATGATATTAAAAATTTTTAAAGTACAGCATCGTTTTTTGTGTTGGTGACAGCTTTTTGGCTGGGTCATTTTTGTAAGTTTTGTTGATTGGAGTCAAATTATTTTTTGATTCATTTAAAGTGTATTTTCCAAGTTATTATTGGAACATATTTCATTAATTTTGGAACAAATATTAGCCTGCAGTTGATACTTAATAATTAAGTAGTCTTTCTAATTGATATATAAATATGTTAGTCGAAAAATTGCAGGCAGAACAATGTTCAATAAAGTACTGAAGTTTATTATTACAGTCAGCTTACATACTTTAGTAGAAGTACATTCAACCGGACGTTTTGGGTTATTTAGAAATGTTGTATAACACACCGAGAATGATTACACTTTAGCTCTTCATTTTTGGTATGTATAAAATAAATTTACCATTACTAAACAGTGATTGTGATAGAAGAAAGTGAGAGATATATATAGTGAAGCTCTCTTTTGCCTTGAAGAGTATGAGACAACACGATTATCCCATATGATTATACTTTAAAATGCTGCCACAAAATACTCTGTATGTTGAAAAATTGACCTTTTTTGTTCGTTTTCACCTTCAGTCCTGTCATTCGAATAGTGTTTTTTTACTTCTTTATCGTCGTTTGATTAAATAGCGTCTTGTAGTCGGGGGTTTATATAGGTACGCATTGGTATGGGATTTGTTCTTTCTCATGCTTAGCAGGTGATACTGAACTCTTACAATAGATAAACGTGCTGCTGTATAGTTGATTTGTTTTTGTGACACAAAGTTGTACTAAAACATTAATTTAATTTAATTTATTACTTTGAATGTTTTATAAGAAACATCTTTTAGTAGTGAACATTTTAGAGAAGCCGAACGTGGACCCGCATTTTAGTGCCGATGGTGGGATTCGAACTCACACACCGAGGTCCAAATTCGAGCACTGTACCGCTAGACCACCATCTTAGAAGTATTAGTAAAATATTTTATAAAAATTGACATTTTATATTAATATCAATTTAAAATTCTAATTTGGATTAAAAACTGGAATGTAGACATTAAAAAAACAATTAAATTTGTTGCTTAAAATATGTATACCTATAAAAATAGATAATAAAAGCTATACATTTAAAATATTTTAGGCAATATTTATTGCTTTTCAGAATTTTCTCAAAGCGTTTAATGTAGGGGTTTTTACGTTTTTTAATTTAGTGTGGAATTTTATTTTGTACTATATAATTAATTTACTTAACCAAAAGATTACAATTATATTAAAGTTTATCTTATCTGCAGGCAATTGTATAATTGTTACGTTTTTTTAGTCAAAGATTTTGCACTTTATATAACTAAAAATACATTAATTTTAAAGGTATAATAAAAATACGTGAACTTTTTTAAAATATAAACTAAAGTATTGTTTTTGTCAATTGTTCAATGTATTAAATATAAAATTGAAGAATTTATCAATTTTAGTCCTACCTTAGACAACTACTAGTTCGACCCTATTTTAACAATTCATTGATATTATTGCAGACAAAAGTATTTCAAATTTATTGTTTGTTAAAGAATATTATAAAATTAAGTGCAGAAATTCATCAAAATAAAGTAAACTTGCAATTGTTTTGCATTTGAAAATCATTCAGTTAATAAACACTGCGATGCATCTAATACCCAATTGTCTGTCACAATTGAGTGATCAAAGCAACTGTCAATGTGTGAATATACACAATCCCTCACTGTGTGATATTGACATCTGTTTTCCTGTTGTACATTGTTTGTACATTATTCACTTTTCTTATTTCATTCATACACCTGTCTATTTGCCATATCCATTTGTTTTTGTATGAATGAATAGGTGTATATTTGTCCGATCTCACCTATACGAACTTGTCGCAGCCGCGGGTCAATGGAAAACCAAGTGCTACATGGCTGACGAAAATCAATAAGATCGTCGATGAAATTGCCTACTATCAACAGTCAGAGTATTGTGAGTGTGTGTGTGTGTTTGTGTTAGGGATTTTAGTATATACAATTTAGAAGTTACGACATTATTTATTTATTTTTACTACTTTGCATGTTTTAACGGGAAACGCATCTTCCAACAGTGGATATTTTAGTGAAGTTGAACGTGGGCCCGCATTTAGTGGCCGGTGGTGGGATTCGAACTCAAGTCCAAGTCGAGGGCTGTACCCCGGCACAGGATGTGATTTGTGATTTTGGTCTAGATACGCTAGTAGAAGTAACTTTTAATAGACTTCTAGCTTAATCGTTCTACAACCTGTGATATTCAATTTATTTTTTAATATCGGCCGTTGTTAATTTTAAGAGGGATGCCAGTGATTTTAAGACTTTTGGTAATCCACATAAAGTTTCAATATTCAATAATGGTAATTAATTATCCTGTTTCTGCATCTCTATGTGGTGAATCCTGAACTTAGACTAACATGTATCAGGGACAGCGGTTTGACTGGGATTGTTGTTTAATGGATGGATGCAAGCATATACTCAGGATAGTTAAGAGGTATTTAAAGGTATACATATACAACGTGTAACTTTGACAAAAATATGAGGCTTTGTCAGTGGCGCCGTCACAAGGATGTCGTCTTTTAGCCAAGAAACTTCGTTATTTTTCTATTTCTGTTGGGCTTATGAAGCGATTGAAATAATGAAAAAATGGTCATGTTACCAACAACAATATAATGTGATGAAGACTAGGGCGTTCGGTATTCCGAGCTGAATCAATGGATGTTTTTTTAACACACTGTGGGTCATCATTAATCAGAATGGGACGTTTTTAGCTTTGGATGTCTAAAGTTTGACTGTGGAGTTTTTTTAGTTGTGTTTACTTCAAACTACAAACGATATCGTTTTTTTATTTTAATGATTAGCACTAATACTAATAGTGTAATTAGTACTTTTTCAATTTTTATTGCGTCCTAAATGAACTTTTTAGTTAAGCAAGGATAGCTAACAATGCCAGTCTAAAATACAAGTACATATAGTATAATCCAATACTAATAAAAGGATAGCTTACGCCACAAATCAATGCAAGTGCAAAATGGTACAAGAATGTAAAGAAATGGGTAGTACGATGTGAGCTAATGGGTATCACTATAACGGTTATAGTGATTGGTGACACAAAGTCCCACGAGGGCTCACATATAGTTGGCTGGCGGTTGAACTTAAATCTATGTTCAAGTTTAGCGCTCTACTGACTGTGGAATAATGACCGGAGCAACATTAACTCAATTCAATAATAGTAGTTCCAACAGCTTATCGACAATCTATTATATGCTTTAATAATGACACAAATCTACATTCATTCTCTTTTATTCGCTCCATTGAAGCATTCGCCGTCGACGAAACCCTCAATGCCTATTTATGTGCCCAACGCTACATTGAAGAATTTCAAAAGTTTCTCGAAGACGACAATTACAAAATTTCGCTAAGTTTGGAGCCACCTCCACCCCAACAGCAACAATCGACCATTTCTTCGCCGCCGCCGCCGCCTTTGATTAAATCGCCCAAACTGTCGTCCGACGTTCTCATTCCAATTGTCGAACAGCAGCAGCAGCAGACATCCAACCGACCGACTAGTCATTTGCATCCATTCAATCACCACCATCACCATCATCATCATCATTATCATGCATCGCACCAGCAGCGCTATTCTAAGGCAGCTCTCGTCAATTCGAGCTTCGAGTCGGATTTGGACGAACTGAAGCCGTCGCAGTTGTCGGCGGCGGATTCACACAAGACGTTGGTCGATTGTGGCGATCATCAAGTCAAGTCGGTTGTTGATGGCAAATTGGACAATTGTGGTGCGGGTCATTTGGAAGTGAAGGTATCGAAGTCGGAAGTGGACAGTTCGGCCAAGGTAAGGCACGAGACATTGTGCAACGGTGGTCGTTGATGGTAATTTTCTGTCGTAAAATTGTGCAAGAAAAACCGCAATAGCCTACTACTCATTGTTTGAAAGTAGTACCAAGATTGTTGAAAATTTTAATTTGATAGTTAATTTTAGTCCTTAACATGAACGATGCTTAAGATATAGTTAAAACAACGCATTGGCCTATACTTTCAGTCATATAAAGTGCAAAATCATTGACAAGGGTAAATGTCACATTTATACAATTGCCTCACGACAGCTTAAATCTTGATATAATTGTAATTTTTTGATTTAAAAAAATTATTGTATTACAAAATCAAATTCAAAGACAGGTTGAAAAATGAAGGGACTTTTTAATTAAATGCTTAGATGAAATTATGAAAAGCAGTCAATATTACCCAAAATATTTAAAATGTAACGATTTTGTTATCTCTTTTGTTAATAACTTCTTTGAAAGATCAGTTATCTATCAGTTTCTTAAATAAGAAACTTTCGAATCAAGTTTACTGGCCTGGTAAAAGTAGAGTATCACTAAGTGCATCATTAGTTGATCCTATATATATATATATATGGTGCCGGAATGGCAGTTGAAAGAGCAGTAGAGTGTAAACTGGGTGGACATGCGTTGGAGTCCAACCGCTAGCACTAAATGCGGGCTCTTGTTTAGTTTCGCGGAAATGTCCCCATTTACTGAAAAATGTTTCTCGCCACAAATATTCGAGTAGCAAAAACCGTTAAAATAGTCATAATTATCGTTGTTGTCTGTTTTCACACTCCCTACTCCAGTCTACCACGAATGGATTGCCACCCGTACCTAGAAGACACATTGCCAATTGCGCCTTGGTTACAAGCAACGCGAACAATGCCATAGCGTCTGCTACATCCAAGTCCAATGCGTATGAAGTCAACGACGATAACGGCTGCTATACAAAGACGTCGTCGTTACCGGGAGCTTTCGTCGAGTCTACTGACGGATCATCGGCAAAAATCAAATCGCGTTCGATTGAAAACGGCAAATCTGAAACTTTGGGGTTAGTTGGATGATTGATTACAGATGGATTATTACTTAATTCGTCGCTATTTCTTTTTAGAAATGTTTTTTTAGCTGATGTGGTTAGAACACTGAACTTGTTCCTTTCGACATTGTTTTCAATTCCTCTAGTGACCTCTCAATTGAAACAGAGTATCCATTTTGTGGTTGAAAATTATCCATTGCATTTACACATCCCAGGTGTATGCCTGTTTTTTATTGAGAATTTATCAGTATTGATTGCATTTTATAAACGTACGAAGTTATTTGTGCATAATGTTACTTAAGGGATAATTATATAACGAATGACGATAAAACTGGTATCAGAAGAGTTGACATTTGTACAGTCACAGTTACAGTGCGGTTGTGCATGTCCTCTTTGGTGTCTCGACTATGTAGCCATTACAATAGACATGGTTTTAAACTAGTTGCATTAATTAAAAATAAAATCGATCTACGATGGTGTACATCGTAGCCAAGTCGATTCCATGTCTATTCCAGTTCGAGTCAGATGCTAATCATTTGTTGACAGACTTGTATATCGATTGCATCGTTTCAGTTTGCTTCATTGATCACAATTGTTTCTTGCCTTTGTTAAATTTCAGTTCGACTGCATTTGACAACAAATTGTCCCACTTGTCATCGTCGTCTGCCTCCCTAACGTCGAGCACGGCAGCTGCTGTGGCTTGTGCAGTTTTGATGGTTTCCAATGGAGCCGATTCGAGTCGGTTCGACCACGAGTCCAAGTCGCAGTTGGGTATGTTCTTCTGTTTTGTCTATTTCCAGCCCGAGACGGCATCTATCCGTTAGGACGGAATTGCGGTTATAAGAGCGTTTACTCCATTTCTGATCCATATTAATCTGATTCCACCACAACGTGGGAATCATGAGGATTTTAATAATGCTTATGATGTTTCAATTTCCAATGATGGCGATATTCCCAACTGTTCCTTCTCCACATGGTAGATTGTGGAATAGGTGCACAAAAAGTAACACACTGTGATCCAACTGGATAGGTGCCAGCTACACGCAATGTATTTAAGAGGTATACGTATATCATATGCCAAATGCATTAAAATATCTGGCGACCTCGTCAATTTTTGCGAATAGTGGCGGTGTCAAGAGAGTGCCGTCTATCAGCCAAGAAACTGTGTTCTCCTAACTATGTCATACTTGTGCAGCAATCGAAGTTGACTGTTTAATGTATGCAATTTAGGAATACTGAAGATGTAATTATGTCGCCAACCACAAATGATGAATGGTAAAAAACTGTTCACACAATGTGATCGTAGATTTTTCCGACTAATTTTAGATACCTTTTAAGTACCCAGGCTGTATTCTTGCACCTATCCGATGTACATTTGGTCCTTACTGTGTTAATATATATGCTTGGGTACACCTAGCCTTGAATGCATTACGTGGAAGTGACAGGAATATCAGCATTTTTTGAAATTGGGACTTTCTAAGCACATTACTCAATTTTTTAGGATCCAATAATGAATGGTTTTTATTTTACATTACAAAATATACATATTGAATTTTATTTACGTCTAATTATTTATTAGACGATTTTTGATAGCCTATATAACATATAACATAATTGATTAATTTATTCAATGTTTTTGTTATTATGTTTGAATTTTCATTATGTGTGACATCATCACTATTCTAGCCCGATTAGCATTTTACTATACAAATTATTGATTAGGTGAAAGTGGAAGTAGGTTGGCAAATATTTCGCGTCTACTTGCGTACTAGTATTTCTAATCATGATATGGTCATCCGATGTTGACCAATTTCTCCTCATTGTTTATCATGTGTAAAGACAAGATGATAACATAAGTTGATAGCCGAGCCACCTCTTTTTTTCAAGTTCGCACAGTATCTCGAATTTATAGACAAAAATTCTTGGCTAGAAGACCGTTTTCTTGTGACGATGTCAATGTTAACAGGAATTGACGAAGCAATCGTCTTCGGGGTTGATGCCGATTAAAGGATCTACAAGCCTAACCGGTTACATATGGTATCTTGGGTGCATACCAGCACCCATACACTGAGCGGGAGTCCAGCGAAAGATTAGTTATACGACTGTGCATTTGGTTTCTGTTAGTCTAGATGCCTGTGAGCACCTAGTCCAGGATGTACACGTGGGGGAGGAACAGTCAGGAATATTACCATCATTAGAAATTGAGACTTTATAAGCATTACTCAAATCCTCATGCTGATATGTGCAATGATTGTAGAAAAGTAACAAAACGTTTTATCTAATAGAGAGCGTTTTTGTGACAGTGTCAATGTCTACTAAAATTAACGCAACAGATCGGTTTTTTTTGTCAGAATTGTTTCTTTAAGCCACGTGGCTATATAAGGCACAGACATATTGTAAAACAGCTTCTGGATAACCTGGGTGTATGTTTGCACCTATTTACCAAGACAGAAACCCAGTTATACTTATGTACACTTGGTTTTTCATCCGTATTGGTCTATGTCCAGTATGGTGGTACTCGAAATTGGAAATATTATCGTTATCTTCGTAAATCGAGAGTTTACAAGTCTCATTAGCGTTCCGAAAGCAATGGACATTTTGGTTGATTTTTTGGGCTAACTTCTAGATGTATGGTGGGGACAGACAATTTTTAAAAGAAGAGAGGCAAATGTTAGAGCTCTATTAATTCTCTCATTATTGTCATTTTGAAATGAACCATTTCGGATTATATTTTTTCGATCTTGAAACACGCGAGATTTTTGTGTTTATATTTTGAAATGCTGATATTTTAAAGAAAAAGCTGTTTTAAAAATATTTTTATTGTGTTAAAATGGATTAAAGTTATTTGTGATTTATAAAGCACTGTACACGAATGTGTACGCGTGTGAATGTGCTTAGCAATTATTAACATGATTTAATCACATTATGGTCAATCAATATCAAAGTTAAAACAGTTCATGGTTTATTTGTGCGATTTAAGGAAATGATAATGTAGGAATACAACAATATATGGGGAAATAGAATTTAATTCACTAGTGGTTTCATAACACATTTTCAACACTTGTACGTTAGTTTCATTTGCTCGAAATTTTAATTAATAAAAGTGGTACATATTACTGATAATGTAGCAAGTAGTATACATCAAATGAATTTTTTAGCAGGAACATATTCGGATGCTCTAGTTACATCGACGCCACCCAGTTCACCGTCCAAAGTTCAATCTAAAATTTCACTCGAGTCTGTTTGTGCAAAACACAAGTCACTTATTCCACTCCACACACCATCACTGTCCTATCATCACTTTGGCGTTCGAGTCATTTACCAAGGCGTTGTCGAACGTCGAACGATTGCACGACACTGGCAGGCGAAGCGTTTCTCCGACAAATTTGACGTTCAGTGCAGCTTTTCTTCGACGTCGCTGTCGACGTGCTCGGGTGCAGGGACGAATACGCTTGACAGGAATACGATTCAAGCGGCAAATATGCCAGTCGAACCGTTTTCACCCAGAAAGCAACAAACGAATTCACTGACACGTCCCAGTAACTTTTCCAAGTGGCGCCGGTTGTGGGCAACGTTGGTATTGGTTGGCGATTCACTGGCTGCTTACATGATTTATTTCGAACCCAAAGTTCGTTCGGCTGTCCATCGCAATCAGGTGTGTATTTGTTGATGAAAGGGCTTGGTTGTTTGTTGATTTTATTGCATTGTATGCAATTTATATATTCAATATTTAGCAATGGTAGAAAAGCGATCAAGTTTTTTGTAACACATCCAGTGTTTATAAAGATAACAAAATTGAGTGCACAGAGGTTTAATTGGGATTTTGTCTTGGCGGATGATGGCAAGCATACACTTAGGGTAGTTAGAATGTATCTTATGTCATACGTATATAATTATAATTCGTTGGATTAAGGGGAAAAAACTTTGATAAAAAATAAACAGCCTTATTAATCTTTCCAAACAGTGTCGCCGTTACAAGGATGTACAAATAAGTACTAAAGAGGTGGCTACGTCACTAACCAGAAAGAATGAATGAATAAATTAGCCAAATTGTCTGACAGGGTGAGTGTATACTGAAGGACACATTTCAAGCATCTGGGAGTTTAATTATACATCAAATGATCCTCCACTTTCGTTTTAGTCTAGGGTACATTGAAGGAAGTGATGAGTTAGAAGTATTGTAATAATTGATACTAGAGATTGTAGGATCACTATCATTTGAATTAAATTATTTTTTCAATTAGTTGGTGACTTCATTATTTCTTCATTGTCTCCGTGTTTGTAGAATATCATGAAGATTTGGGTTCTATTATTTAATATAAGAAGGAAACTTAGTATGTGCAACACATGTGTGAAAGTACTGAAGTATTTTTGTTAATAGACGACACCTTAGTAATGTTTTATTGCTCACAAAGATGAGTAAAATTACTTAATTTATTGTCAGGATTGTTTTACCCAGTTTAACCGCTACATATACGTATAACTTAAAATACCTTGCCCTAATCCACTAAGATGGAATTTTAGTTATATCAATGTGCATATGGTTTGGTATTACTCTTGAGAAGTTCTACACGAAAGACATAACGTTTTCGAGCAGCAACAACAAATGTTGGTAAAGTCACTTCTTTATTCATTTCAAGTTCGCTTAGCATCCCTTATAATCCTCTTCTACTGTTCACGGTTTTCTGAGGCGTGCCTGTGCACGCCAACGACTTTGCCATTGTTTCTAAGATAAAGTCCCGGTCAAAATAACGTGAAGATCATTTCGAACGGAATCCATTCAAGTACTGTTCTGACCACCTTTCCTTTTCTTCTTCAAACGTTAAACTATGATTCTTGACTGTTCACATAAACAGTATTTTTTATTTCTTTCAAATCGTGTGATATGTATATATGTGTATCCATTAACTCCTGCAGTTTCACGCCCATCAGTGTCAAATCCAGTCACTGATCAGTCCGTCAACGATTACCCACCCATCGGTCCGCAAAACGTTTTCCCAACCTCGCAAATGCACTTTGACCAATCCTTGTCCAAATTCGATCGACGATTCCTTCGAGTTGTTGTCGGACGACACAACAGACGATGCGACTCGCGACGTTTTTTCCTGGATGCCGCCGTCGCGCCCCAACGCTGTCCAAGTCGTTATTGGCAAACATCGTGACGGATCGACCGATCTCAATTCGTTTTGTATTGTCGACCTGGCGTTAGGCAAGACGTATCGATTTCGCCCGACAGACGACGAACTGCTTCTCCAATCCAAACAGTCGACGACTAATCAGCACCGTCGTGGGACTAGCGGCGGTCCTTTCCACTGGATTAGACGTGCTACGGCTGCTGCTAGTAGTGGTATCCTCAGTCCCAATCGTGTTGTCAATCCCAAACACACTTCTGACGTGGTTAGTGTAAATCGGGCCAGAGGACTTTCGTCACCTGGGATTTTCAATTACTCACTGCGGTCTGACGCATCCACGATGATGACCCGATCGCATGTATTTGGGTCAGGTGTTTCGAGTTTGAACCGCAACCGAAATGTGCATCGCAACAGTTTGAGTGACGTTGGGGATGTCGGCACGACCGATGACAATCACGAACTCGAAATACAAGAGCAACTTGTCCAGCGATGGATGCAATCCATACAGAGGGTGCTGGATCATATCCAGACAGCTCAGTGGCGTCAGTTGGCGATAAATTACGAATCTCACATTTAGACATATTGATTTCAGATGAATGATGTTATTATTTATATGTTTCACTGTGCTTCAATTTATTTTCATTGTCTCTTGTATGTTATTGGTTCTTGTCTATCAATATATGGCGCTTTCTATTGTGCATTAGGGACACGTAGAGGACAACGATTGATTTGCAATATTTTTGTTACAAATTTGTCACATGTCGTCCAGTTATAATGTATTTTTGGTTTCGTTTCAATTATTCTAATTTACAACATCGATGCGCACTTGCTTTTCTTTTTTGTTAATTGCAAATGCTTAGCACGCCCTATCAATTCCATCACATTATTTTAACGTGTGTGTATGTCTGTGTTTATGTGATGACGATGATGATTTTTTTACTTTTTATTTCGGGCATTTATTATTATCCAATGCCGATCTCGTGGATAGCGCATTCATTTTTTCCAATAATTATTATATGGATGATAGAGTGTAATAATAATAATAATAATGCTATTGTTTTATTAATATGTATCATTCTATCGAAAAATATAAGCGTAGATTATGTTTTTGATGAGTTTTTGTGAATGTTGCAATTTGGGGATTGTTTTTATGGTTTTATTGGATAATATTTTGGACAAGGATGTGGATAATCCTGAGGATTTATGTAATGCATGTGACATGTTAATTTCTGATGGCAATAATGATATTCCTGATTTTTTGTCAGCGATATCTCCCTTAGTCCAATGGCTATATACATATGCCTTAAGATACCTTTTTAAGTACCCTGATTGTATGCTTGCACCCATCTGCCAAAGTGGAAGTCCAGTTATACCACTGTGTACTCGGTTTTTGATGTTATTAGATGTATATGGTCACCCGATCCAGGTTGCATTGAGGAATATCAGGAAAATTAAAACTTTGTAAGCATTACTTAAATTATCAGGATCATTAGCATCACACTTTGTAGTTGAATCAGAGATTGACTAACCGCTTTTATAATTGTGATTTCGTCTCGGTTGATGGATGCCGTTCGAGGCTAGTTAAAGGTAGTTTATGGTACACGTATCATATGTAACCGTTGAACTATGGGGCATAAAATTGGACGATCTCATTAATTTTTGTACCGAGGTGGTCTAGCGGTACAGCTCTCGAATTTGGACCTCGGTGGGCATGGGTTCGAATCCAATCACCGGTACTAAAATGCGGGCCCACGCGTTCGGCTTCGCTAAAATGTCCACTGCTGAAAGGCATGTTTCTTGTAAAACATTCAAATTAGCAAACATAAAATAAATATTCAGTTACACTATGTCAAGGATGGTGTTTATTAGCCAAGAAATCTTCTTACATATGTGTTGCTTGTATGAAATTATAGAAGGCAATTGCTTTACTTTTATCATAATTATGGAAATCACAGTGCCAACCATATGATTATGCTTTTCCAGAGCTAAGCCAATATTTACAAACAAGGACAGGGCATTTAGTGAATATTGACCTTCCGTTTATTGATTCAGTCACGATACTTGTTCATTATTAGTAGCAAAAATGATTTGCAGCGACTTTTATTAATTTTACGCAATACTCGTGAATTATTTGTGTTTATTTTTATTACCAAATGTTATTTAAGAATACTAACTGCGTAAATATAAAAAAATAAAGGGGTTGATAAGGAATTGGAAATATTGCATTGTTCATGATGATTAAGAATACTCTACAATTGTCAATAGATTGTCTTGATTGCGCAGATCGAAGCTCCCGATAAATCCCAATTAGGTTTTTTTGGAATGTGTACTTTTTATCAACATCAAAATTTTGTGATACCTTTGTACTGGAGAGAAGGAGATGACTAAGGATGGTCATCATTAAATGCCGGTTTTCGTTTGGTAAAAAATGTTTTCTGTCAAACATTTGACGGTCAATGAACTCACAACAAATGGGGCAAAATAACTGGATGGTTTAGCAGTACTGCGTTCGACTCGAACCTGGGCCAACGTTTGAGCTTTGCTAAAATATCCACTGTTGAAAGGTGTTTCCTGTCAAACATTCAACGTAGTAAAAATTCAAAAAAGATGTAAACATTAGCCAACACTTCAACTTAATCAAACTCCGTATTGGTAGAAACATGGCTAACTAAAAGACTTGCAACTATCACGCTTATTTTTGTAAAACTACTGTATTGCAATTCAAAATAGCTTTCAAAGATGCACTTTAGTGTCAAATAATTTACTATCCTTATTTTTTATTATTTTATGTTTACTAGTTTGAATGTTTTACGAGAAACATGCCTTTCAGCAGTGGACATTTTAGAGAAGCCGAACGCGTGGGCCTACATTTTAGCGCCGGTGGTGGGATTCGAACTCATGCCCACCGAGATCCAAATCGAGTGCTGTACCGCTAGACCACAGTGGCAAGTTCAAGACGTTTTCTTTTATTCATCTTAAAGATGAAAGTAGGCATTTTTACAACTTGACAATGTTGAGTGACAATCAATCGATCGATGACGTACATTTTGTTTTTGTTACAATTATATATATATATATATATACGTTATATATATTGTTATACACAACTCTTTTGCTTCAAACATAAACATGGGGCAATGTTACAACAATTACAGCAAAAAACAGTGACAACAACAAAGTCTCGTTGGCATTGAAAATTTTACAAATCGAAGATTGACTTTCCTTTCGGTTTTCACTCAACCCTGTCATCCAGATACGTGCAATCATTTCCTTACCGTTGTTTGCCGGAATGGCGTGGATAATAGAGGATGGTTTGAGCGCAAGGTTAGCAACCTGACCTCTGTAAAAAATTTATACTGCTATGGAAACAATAATAGGACGCCATTATATTTCTTTTCAAAATTTGAGCATTAAGACAAATTGTAACTTTATTTACATTCACTACAACACTAACATCAACAACATATGCATGTTTTCTATTTTTCTACCAGGCAATAATTTTTTTATTAATCAATACTTACTGTAAAAGGTTTTTGAAATAATTACTTTTCTATTGGATAGCAAACAATACAGACACGAAAATGGTTAAAAAACTTTTATTTGTAATTTTTAAAATCCAGGCTTATTTTAGACAGGAATGTATATATGTATATAAATATAAATTAAAGTTTTTAAAATGAATGTATTAAAACTAGGGTTTAAAGTACTTAATATTTTACGTTGACAGCTTGTTTCTATATGTAAATAGTAAAAGTAACTATTTAATACTGTCAAGTGCCAGCTGCTTCTCTTAAAAATGTATAAAATTGGAAAATTTTAATAATGCCGCCAAAAATAACATTATTATTAATAATAATAATAATAATTTTTATTATTATTATTATTACTGTTATAAAAAAACGAAAACTGCATTGTATTGATTGTATGGAAAGGAAATTGTCTGTAGCTTAATACATTGTCCAATCAAAACAGGGTGTATGTTTGCATAACCAATTTCCCCCTTTGTTGGTTCCTTTGAGCAGTTGTTTTAGCCTAGCAACGATAATTGCGCACGTGTCACGCCTTTTTTGTGTCTATCCCCTCAAATAAAAGCATCCCGATACATGGTGAATTGCATTTTGAAATTTTATTACATAATTGTATTATGTTGCTAAACGTAGTCGTGTGCATATTCTTATCTACAAATATTGTACACAGTCGGTTGTTGACATTGCCACAACTTGAACAAGCTATCAAATATCAAAAATTGAATGATAATTTGCTGGCGGCAGATCTCAAGCAGGCTGCATTGAGCTCGGCTAGGGAGTATGTGCGCTTGTTGAACGAAGCTCACAACATGGATGAAGATGAAGATCAAACGCGCGAATTGATGGAATTGTTGATGAAAGACTATCGAAACAATGATGATGATGGTGATGACGTTGACGACAATCATGAATATATTGAACCGCATCATCAATCAATACTATTCCGACCTGAGTTACATGATCCGTTGAAAAGTCAAAAGGAAGTCGAGTTGCATCGATTGCAGTTGTTAGGGCAGTTAATTTTGAATGCTAAACACCGACAGTCGATGAATAATGAATATTCCTTGTCCAATCATAACAACAACAACAACAAATACGATGATGGTGATGATGATGGCAATATGTTGGAAAGTGACACTGACGAAAGAATAATGACAAAACGGTACATTAAATATCCGTTCAAGCACAAACATGTTCATGACGAAGGCCATCTTGTTTCATCGCCGCTCTAGTTTTACGGTTGTTTTTGATTGCAGTCAAGTTTCAAGTAGTAGACGTGTTCGAGTGTATAAACTTGTGACAGTTTTAAGTTTACTTACAAATGCATATACATGTGAATTTTATACCGTTTTTTATTTTTACTACTTTGAATGTTCTATGGGAAACGCCTTTTGGCAGTGAACATTTTAGCGGAGCCAAACGTGGATCCGCATTTAGTGCCCACTAAGGTTCGAATCAAGCGCTGTACCGCTAAACCACCCCAGCACTTGAAAGCTTTTTTATTTTAAAATATGGATGAAGTGATTTGTATCTTTAGAGTACGTTTAAAATTTTCTACTTTAACAAATTCAAATATCTAACTTAATTCCAAATCATATTTAGTGTAGTAATATATATATTTTAATGTTTTCACTATTCTAACTAAATTATTAGATTAACAACTTACAGTGCCGTTGTGGTCTAGTGGTACCGCGCTAGACTTGAGTTTGGGTAGGTTTGAGTACCATCACTAGTACTATCCATTTACTAAAAAGTGCTTGACGTAAAATAATCAAGCAGTCACAATCAAATGAAATAAAATAGATGAATGGGACGCTATGGCTACAAGTTAACTTCATTTTTAGTTCAACTTAGGATTCTTGTTTTTTAATTAAGTAGATATACTAAACTAGTCTAAGCCATCAAACAATTGAAAAGAATTTTGTTTATTTTGTTTATTTATTTATTAACATAAGCTTTAATACATCAATAGAGGTACATTCAACATATACAAACATTCATAATGTATAAATAATGTCAGAAAACAAAACAATAGAAAATAAAAGTACAAAGTAAAAATTTAGACAAAGTTATATAATTATCAAGTGATATAAGATAACTAACTAGAATAGGATGCTACAAAGTACCACAATGCTTCCATTTTCGCACGTCAATCGTCATAAACTATATCATCAATGTATTTGTTTGGTCAGGTTTTTTGAATTAATAATATAAAACAATTGTGGAAATAAAATCTTGCCTTAATTGGCAACAGCAAATCATCAATTTTATCAACAATTAAAAGCTAGTATTAGTAACAGTAACATACTTTTTGTTAAAGTTGATTTTAAAACACGTTTAAGTCAACTATAGTAATATTTTCTTTTAGGTTTAAAATGTTTTTTTTATAAATTCATTGTCCAAAAAAGTATTAGGTGCAAAATAAAAATTAATTCTCCTACTTAATTTTAATGATAATAACAAAAAATCTGACAAAACGAATTCTCATTATTTAGTGCACAAAAATAAAAGGAAATGAAATATATAAATACGAATAAAATTATATGTTTATATAATTTCCAAATATATAACATTGGATAAAAAGATCATGGCAAATAAAAATAAGTTATGCATATGGTCATGGTAACTTAGCGTAGCATAGCCATTCAAGGACCGTTTTTGCAGTTTCCAAATAAATAACATTTAAGTGAGGGAATGGCAACTTTTATTAAAAAATAATTAGCAAAATTAGGTAAAGTAATTGTGTAACAAATCATCAAATCATCACCATCCCTGCGGTAGTGAAAAACCGGTTTGTAGAACTAAATGGAGTAAACTGATCACAAAATGTGACTTGTTATACAAGGGAAATACTGTGAAAGAAGAAGATTAAAGTTCAATAATAAGTTGGGTAATAGGAACATTATTATAGTTGTTTTCTTCACTAAAAACAATTTTTTGTGACTGCAACTGTTGGGTTTTTTTAATGTATATATATGTATATCCTCTTCTTTAAGTCTAAGTCTGATAGTACAAATTCAGGGAGAGGGTCGTTGAATAATCAATAACAACGAAGTTTTACAAACAAAACTCTAAATTCTTGTTCAATTCAGTATTGAGTTGGAATGTGAACAATAAAAAAATACGTTTTTAATACAATGGCATGATGACCACGGTCGTTCCAAATCACACTTATCCATGCAATCAGTCTGCCCTCTGATTTGAGGACAACTCATGACGCCACGATCTGACTTGGCACGCGAGCTAAATGCGGTACTTGCCGGTATGTTTTGAGTCGAACTAATTAACTGATCAATGTGCCAGTCAGATAGGGGTTTAGTCAATATGGGATCATCAAGTGTTGGACAGTCCACGATGAAATTCTGTAAATGTATGCGCGCATGTGTGTGTGTAAGTTTATATAGAAGTAGATGAATGCATGCAAAATAATGAGCCAAATCACGAATGTGTATTTTAACAAATATATAAACTAAAAACGTGTATTTTAGGAACAAACATAAGCAATTTACGGGGTCGGTTTAAAAGCACTTATAGCTAAATGGTTAAGGCTTTGGTGTAAAGCCAGAAAGGGCTTGAATTGAAGTAGGTATGAGATTTGAAAGGCACGTACTGCTAATATCTTTTAACAAAAAGCTGTACAGTGCTCCTGGTTGGCTCAAGCCTAGTGGATTTATTGTCTAGTGGATCTAGTAATTCCAATATTACTCTCAATCCCACAATAAATATCCAATTTTACTTAATAAGTCCGTCATTCACATATTATAAAATATATACTTTCAAAAACCAAACAACCAAAAAAATATATTTTTCAAAATGTTTTAATATCAGTAATGATAACCGTCAAAAATACATCTTTAACACTAAATTTCTAATATGATTAATCATGGATTCCGTGGATCATTATTATTTTTATCATTATTATTATTATTATTATTATTATTATTATTATTATTATTATTATTATTATTATTATTATTATTATTATTATTATTTTTATTATGGATTATTACATAAATTATTATTATTATTATTATTATTATTATTATTATTATTATTATTATTATTATTATTATTATTATTATTATTATTATTATTATTATTATTATTATTATTATTATTATTATTATTATTATTATTATTATTATTATTATTATTATTATTATTATTATTATTATTATTATTATTATTATTATTATTATTATTATTATTATTATTATTATTATTATTATTAGTTCATTGTAATAACTTTTTAAATTGATAATTTTAAGTATATGTATTTGTCTAGTCGGATATAGCAGGACTTACATAAAAGACTTAGTGAAGAAAGTCATTGGGTTGTTCATCGGCGGTAGTAACATATAGTATTTGTAGTTATTGGTGGAATTTTATTATTATTTTTTATTATATCAAAATCCTTTCGTTTCGGAGAGCATGAAACAACACGATTGTTCCATATGATTGTACACATGATTGTATATAACATGTTCAGTTTTAAAGACAGTGCATATTGACAATTGAAATTCTATTTGCCAAACTCCATCATCGGAATTATACTTCTTTCACTTATTTGTCTCAGTTTTTCTTACAGAGTTGCTAATCTTGCACTCAAACCATCCTCCTCTCTCAACCAGACTTGGAACCGGCTACAGTGACGTTTTGGGGAAATTAACACTGATTACATTTCCTATCAATAATGTATTTACAAGACTTGTGTATTGTTTTATTAGTTATACTCACTCATGAGTCATTCGCATTTTATGTATACTATTATATTTGCACACTATTCAACATAGTACATCTCCTAAATAATACCATGCCTCCTTACGTATATCATAATGGACATGACTTTTAAATATATACGTTGATTTTGAGTTTTTTAGCCTATGTAATTTAATCTTATTTTACTTATTTATTTATTCTTCGACTGATGTTACATACTGCTAATTGTATTGTATCTTTATAATTGTACATATTTTTTTGTGTGCTAAAAGCTACTTCTACTGAAGTATCTAAGCCAATAATCATAAATAAATAATAAATAACCCAATAGGTAAGATTCCGGTCTAAAACCTAGAATGGCGAGGGTTTGGTTCTATCTAAAACGTAAAAAGTATGCATGGCTGTTAGATCCGAACGAGAATGAAACAGCTGTAGTGCTCTTGATTGACTTAAATCAAGTGGATTTATCCAATTTTATTTAATAAATCTGACTGTTGCTGCTAACAGTAGCAATTACATATCATAAAATATATACTTTCAAAAACCAAATAACCAAAAAAAATTAAATATATGTTTTATTATCGGTAATTATAGTTGATACAAAGCTGCTTTAGCATTAAAATACAGAAATACAATGCTTTTTTAAAAATATCAATCCGAACATATATTTTGTGGATCACATGTTAATCCTGGACAACAGTCGCCAACATCGTTCAAAGAAAAACCACATGGAAAACCTTTGAGCAAGCATGTTTCTGGTGCAAAATAGAAATATTTATTAATAATTCATGTTAATTGTATAAAAAGTTAATTATTTAAAACAAGGTTTTTACCGCATGAATGGAAAAAGATTTTTCAGCAAGCAGATCTTTAGCGAAACCAGACGAAGGTCCGAATTTAGGGCCGGCGGTGGCACTCGAACCCATGCTTATCCTGTTTTCGAGTCCAGCACTCCACTTACTCTGTTAACTCTGCTTTGGAAAAGAAGCCTATAATCTTGATTTAGTTATTTAACGAATTCCAGATTTATTTGGGATAAGTAGTTTGCAGAGTTTTAAGGAATTAAACAAGTTTGAAAACAGCAGGAACTGGACTGGCACTGTCCACGAGTAAATAAAATGATTTGTTTAGCATTACAAAAATGAAAGAAACTAATGTTGAATATAAAAAACATAGTTATTATTCATAAAAGAACTTCATGTTTAATCATTCAAAAATTGATGAAATTATTGAGTTTGGAGAAAAACGTTTTTTAGCAAATGGATATTTGTCGCAGTCAAGCGAAGGCCCACATGTTATGCTCCGGTGAGACTCGAATCCATACCTGCCCAGTTTCGAGTTCAGCACTCTACTAACTCTGCCATTTCGGGATTGGAAATGTGTCTTAATGTACAAAATAATCAGCCAAAAATAACCACAATCACACCTATGTCTATTGTCAACATCTAAATTTCATGTAAAAATATATAATTTTTCATTAGTATTACGCAATTAACAATGTATTGATAAATCGTTTTATTGTGTTACAACAAAACATGTTCAAATTCACAATCCATTAGCCTTGCACAAAAAAACAGTAACGTTTTTTTGAACGAATGCCCTGAACACGATTAATTAATAACTACTATACATTAACATTAACAATTACGTTAGTAAATTGCAATAATTTTAAACTCACGAACAAATGTAAGTGATGTATATAACACCAGCACGAAAAGTAGTTGAAATATAAACTTCATTTTTGCAAACAAAATTGAGTGTAGATTGTGCAGAATGGTTAGGAATAATCGTTCTTCAAAATCACAACTCTTTTATACATTTTTGTTCAACGAATAGGCATGCTTATTTGCTGTCATGTAACTTTAAATTACGTCACTTCAAATTAAATCAATCTATATTTATTAATGGGTTTTTAAGATATTAGTTTTATTTTAAAATTGTCAGATTCACGTAAATAATACATTCACTTGGTTTTAAATTAACCAAGAGCACTGTACAGCTGTTTCATCCTTATTTGGAATCATCAGCAGTGCATACCTTTCAAGTTTCACACACATAAACTTGTGCTCACGCCATATCTGGTGTCAAGTCAGCGCCTTTAACAACCATTTTCCTGTTTACAAGTCTTTTACTTAATAAAGCAGCAACCGATTTTATTTATTTATCTAAAGTGCCAAGCTAATAGTCTTGTTAAACATAAATACTTCTTGAAAAGTAGACTTAGGACGCCACTTTAGAAGATTACAGCAAAGCATCATTAGAATGACAGGGTTGATTAAAAGCTAAAAACAAGTTCAATTTTTGTTATATTGGATTTTCGATGTCAAAAAATTTAACATTTCTAAAAATAAAAATAATCCTTTAAAAACCCATTGATAAAATACAACCGAACTGTGCCATATAGGCTATTGAACCTGGCAATATGCAAAAACCTGTACATGTATATGGTAAAGTCCTAGTAAAAAGATTTTCCCACTTGCTAACCGGTAGTAACGTGTCAGCATTTGAGAACACTGGGCAGTTAGAATTGATCAGATTCATTATAAATAATAAATGTACAGGGTCAAGTTTATCCACCCGTAGCTCAGTGGTTTAAGGCGCTGACTTGACACCAGATATGGCGTGAGCACAAGTTTATGTGTGTGTAAAACTTGAAAGGTATGCGTTGCTGATGATTCCAAATAAGGATGAAACAGCTGTACAGTGCTCTTGGTTAATTTAAAACCAAGTGAATGTATTATTTACGTAATCTGACAATTTTAAAATAAAACTAATATCTTAAAAACCCATTAATAAATATAGATTGATTTAATTTGAAGTGATGTAATTTTAAGTTACATGACAGCAAATAAGCATGTGTATTCGTTGAACAAAAATGTATAAATAGGTTGTGATTTTGAATTTATTACTTAAGTAAATTTGACACTTCTAATATAACAATTCTAAAACAAATCATCTCTTAAAAAAACTTATTGGATATTAGTTTATATACAGAAATGATATAGTTGAGCTTTGATATTAATATAATAATACGGCACAGATACACACGTGCACACAGCACAAGCCATTCCTATGTTAAATCTAAGCCAAATTTAATACAGTCACAAGTTTTTTTGTGCACGCAAAATGAGCTTTCATGAGTAGGTAAATTATAAAACCAACCTTGGTTTTCCAAGGTTATTTCCAAGCATATTGGAAACCTGAGCGGTCACCTTAAAGCAATTAATAAATGACCTAATATAAACACGTTGCATAATGAATTACAATAATAATAACAATAACAATACAAATAAAAAAAATAAAAAATTACATAATAAATTATATAATAATAATAATAATAATAATAATAATAATAATAATAATAATAATAATAATAATAATAATATGACGTAAATATTTGTAATGAATAGTCATGGCTTTCAAAATCATTCGAAGCTTTATAAACATATTTTGGTATATAATGACATGTGCAAAAGTTGCTTTTTACAGTATAATTTCTGCAACGATATATATATATATATTGTTGATTTTGACAAGATCCATTTATAAATAAGTGAAAATGTAGTCCATTAGTACCGATAGAGAAACTATAAATGTAGTGGCCTGGCCATCTCTGACATTTATTTGTTTTAACAAATAATAAATAGTTGAATTATGCAAATAAAAATGATATATTTATGAATTCAATTAAACAATATGAAAAATTTCTTTTCAAAAAAATCATATATAATAGAATTTCGTAATTATTTTAAAAAAATTGATTTATTATATAAATGCAAGTTAAAATTGCCTATTAAGTTTACAATCCTTTTGTTAGAACAAAACTATAGAAATTGATCAATATAAAAAATCTAGCTTTTTATAGAGTACCTTTATTTATTTGATAATTAATTACTAATATATAAAGTGATTTATCTATTGACAAAGCTGTTGCATTTTTTTATTTATTAAATAACAAAATTTATTTATGAAAAATTATGAATAAAAACAACTGAAATAAATAATAAATTTAAAGCATTGGGTTTCCTTTATAATTCCAAATAAAAATATAAAAAGACGTAAACTGTGAGATGAATTCATTTCGTATATTCTCGTCAGTCACAAACATATAACATTTTAGTATATATATATACAAAAAAGGGGGTACAGATAACATTTAAATTATATATATATATATATATATATATATATATATATATATATATACTAAAATGTTATATGTTTGTGACTGACGAGAATATACATAATGAATTCATCTCACAGTTTACGTCTTCTTATATTTTTATTTGGAAATAATAAATTGTTTAAAAAAAACATTTAAAAAATATTCTAGAAAATTTTGTGTTCATAATTACAATACAATACAATATATTGTAATTACAATATAAAAAGTTTAAAATTAATTTTAAAATGCTAATTTCATGTATTAACCAATATTGACAACTCTGAATGTATTATTATTTAAAAAATTCAAAACTTTATTTAAGATTTATTAAGTTAGGTTTATAACAGCAATAAAAAAACTAATCCCCTACTTGGATGTGGAATTTGTTCGTAGCAAAAATGGGTTTAGTGATGATTAAGGAAATGCTGTTCCAGATGTCACGTCTATATATATATATATTCCTTAAATTGATGGAAACAATAAACACGATATTCGATTATCCTTTCGACAAATTCAATTTAATCAAACGTTAAACATAATCAATTCCACCAATCACAGTAAAGCTTTTGAAAATTAAACGCACAGCAAGAGCGTACCTCTCCGTGACAATCAATTTAAGCAAAGGTCTTCATCTATATTTCAAACCACAACTAAAAGAATACCACTGTATTCTATAGTTTAAAGTAATGCTTTAAAAAAAAAAATTAATATTGACCTACACTTAAATTTTATTTGAAATATACGATTGTTCAACAAACTTCCGAAACTAATACTCAATTAGAAAATGAATTGTTAACGCATTTTCAAAATTCTGTCAATTTGTTTTACAACTTTAGTTCGACTATAAAACATGTATTTAATTCATACGTATTGTTTGCGGAAAAAAATCATTTTTCAAAACACTAAAAATTTCTAAAACCTTTCTACGAGAGGGCTATTGTAGCAAGTTTGATTAATTAAAATTAAATACAAACAACTTAACTACCCAGCTCATAATATTTTCCAGTTATAACCAATTAATTAGACATTATTGATTATCATAATTATCAATTTTTCCTTTAAATCAACGAGCATCAATTCCATTTTTGCAATTCAAGAGTTGTATTTATTTGTTTATTTAAATATTGCAATTTGAATAATTAAGTTAAACTGATAATGTTTTAACGCAAGTGAATAAACGATAATCTTAGTTTGTTTGCTTTCTGTTACTATAATTTATATGGACAAACAACGATTGATTAAGTATTGCTAATTAATGAGTATTAGATTTAATTATTATACAATATACCTTTCTATAATGGTAATTACTAATTGCAATTCACAATTAACATGTTGAAAAAACCACCAATCTTAAAAATGTGCAAATGTACAAAAATGTATATATCGCAAATTTAAAACTTTGGTTTTACTATAAAGTTGAAAACAATATTAACGTACAATTTTTTGTGTTTAATGCAAACCTGGATTTGAAAAAACAAACAAATAAACACCAATTTGTTTTTCTCGTCTGTATTGCATATTATCCAATTGGATTAATTCACAGAAAAGATAGAGTAAATATTGATTAATGAAAATAATAAGAGGATAGAAAAAATGCAAATAAATTTGTAAACATAAGCTACTAAAGCTTAAGAGTGGACAAAGAGTTTTGTAAATGTAAAGCAATACTGTGAGTTACATTGTTGTTCGATTGATTGCTTGTGTGTGTGTCATATTGTTAGTTTATACAAACGTAAACAGAACATGCAACACGCTTTCTTTTCTTTAAAACGACATTGTGAAACAAAAGAAGCGTTCCCAATGTGCATATACTTAAACACTCGTTTTTTTTTACACTAAAATGTAGTTTTAAAAATTATTTTTACGTTTTGTTTTAGTAAAAATAGATTTGTTTTATAGAGGTACAATCACTACTTACTAGATTCATTTATTTTTCTGCTAACATGAGCTTTAGTTGTGTTAAAAAATATGTAATAAAAATCAACTGTTTACTAACGCCTACATATTTATTTATTAACATAAGCTTTAATACATCAATAGAGGTACATTCAGCATGTGCAAACATACATAACATATAATAAGTGCCAGAAAACAAAACAAAGAAAATAAATGTCCAAAGTAGCAATGTAGATAAATTTATCCATTTATATAATTATCAAGTGATATAAAGTTATCATCAATGTATTTGTTCAGTCAGGATTCTTGAATTGATATAAAACCTAATTGTTCGTGATACTCAAACTTTAATTATTTCAAACTGAAAAAATTAATTGTTTTAATGTTTAATATATTTAAAAAATTAATTAATAAAAAATATTAATATAATTTAATTTTTTGGATTAGAAATGATTCAATCTAGCCAGTCCCAAGCCTGGATAAAGGAGGAGGGTTTGAGCGCAAGGTTGGCAGCCTGGCCTCTGTAAAAATTTGTACTGTTGCGGAAACAATAAAAGATAACACCATTCCGGCAAACAACAACGTATCTGGATGGCAAAGTTACCAGATGACAAGGTTGAGTGAAAGCCGAAAGAAAGCGCAATCTTCGATTTGCAGAATCTTTAATCTTTATTGTTGTTGTTGTTGTTTTGCTGTAATTGGGGCACATGCTTATTCTTAAAGCAAAAGAGTTTTGTATATATATAAACAAATAATTTTGAGCTGTAAATTTAATTAGTTAATAATTTTATCATTTTAAAAACAATTTAATATAAACAATTAAAAAATAAATTTTTATCAAAAATATTATGCAAAAACACTACACAATTTAAACATGAAATCTGATCCCACTAACGTTTTTTCAAAATTTAATTTCTTTTAGTCAATTATTTTAGTTTTTACTAATATTTAAAGTGGGTCAATGTTTAATTTTAACTGCTAATTAATACAAAATAGTTTAAAGTTTATATAAACGTGATGTAAGGTCTAATGTAACTCCGCTTAGAAAAGATTAGAAATAAAACAATTTATCTAGTTCCAAGTCCTTTTAAAACTACAATATGCACAAACTGTAAACTTTAATTAAAATCTGCATTTATTCTTTAGCTTTAAGTTGGATAATATTAACATATCGACTAATTTTAATTAAAAACGTTTTTGTACAGTCAAAATAGGTTTGAGTGCCATTGACGAGACTAGATGTGGGCTTCCATGTGGCTTAGTAAATTTTCATTTTTTCTAAAACTTTCAAACAGCAGCAACAAAATAATAAAAAGTTATACTTTAATACTGTTAGCCAACCGAATTTAAAAAGTAGCAATATTCCATAAAAATCATAATTACAATACACGTGACAATTTGAAATGTCATTTACATTAAAACAAAATTTTGATAATATTAATCTTGCTCAAAGATTTATTTATTTTAATTTTATTTATTTTATGTTTGCTACTTTGAATGTTTGCACGAGAAACATCTTCCAGCAGTAGACATTTTAGCAAAGCCGGACGTGGGCCCGCATTTTAGCGCCGGTGATGGGATTCGAACCCATGTCCATCGAGGTCCAAATTCGAGCGCTGTACCGCTAGACCACCCCGGCACTATGCACAAATATTAAAATTTTTAATTGTAATAAAATAAGTAATTTAGTATTATTATTATTACAAAACCATTTTACTTTAAAAATAAGCGTGAGGCAATAAGATAACAGTTACAGCAAAAAATCCGGAAATATGTAAAGATGACATTTTTGTAACTGAAGTGATCCATGCAGTTTACTTGTTGAAAAACAATAAAACAGAAGGACTTAACGAGATAACTGCAGAAATAATTAAACATGAAAGTGACATAGTAGCATGCGAGCTTGCTCATTTATTTAATCTTATATAGCATAATGAACAAGTTCCTAATAATTGGCAACAAGGAGCAATTGTTATTCTTCCTAAAAAAGGAAGTCTAAATGGTTGCAATAATCTTATTAATTAAGTTTATTATCTGTTTCTGGTTAGGTGTTTTTACAGATTACAGGTTATTTCACGAGTTGATTAGGAGTCAGACTCCTTTTGATCCTCGGTTCAAATGGTATCAGCAATATTTTTATAGGGGAAAAGAATAATAATGATAAATGAATAACGAATAAAATATATAAAAGACAAATGTGCTACCGGAATTTAGTTAGAGCATGACTATTATATAAACGCTTAAAAAACTGAGTAGATTGTGCATTAACGATCTCAGCAGGGAGTCTGTTCCAATGATTAATAACTTTGTGGAAAAAATAATGTAACCTTGTCCTAGTAGAAGCCCTGGGTTTGCTTAATTTTAGATTATGTCCTCTAAGTAAATTATGGGCAAGATTAAAAAAGGGACTGAGGATTCCAGAAGAGATGAATTGATGCACCAAGATGAGGTCACCCCGGAGCCGCCTATCTACTAATGGGAACAACTTAAGTGAATGCAGTCTATATTGATAAGACATGTTTCTAAAAGACCTAGGCAATCTGGAAACAGTCCTTTGAACTTTTTGTAAATTATTGATGTCGGATGTGAGGACGGGGGCAGTCACCTGAGCACAGTATTCTAGATGGGGCCTTATGTAAAACATGTAAATTAACCGAACGCACCTCGGAGACATACTACCTAAGTTCCTGTTGAAAAATGTAATCATACTATAACACTTGTGAATAGCCCTATTGTGGTGACCCGTGAAGTTAAAAAATGAATCGAATAAAACTCCTAAGTCTTTAATAGATTTAACAGTTTTTAATGGAAAAGCATCATCTGGAGACATTTTGAAGATATTCCCAGATGGGTTGCCAAAAGTTATGTGTTTACACTTAGAATAATTCAGCAGGAGAGAGTTTTTAAGCGCCTATTTATTAATATTAAAAATATCCTTACGTAGTACTTCTGGATTGGAACTTCAGATCTTAACATCATTGGCATATAAAAGAATACTGGAGTTAACAACCAATGGTAAGTCATTGATGAAAAGGATGAACAGAAGGGGCCTAAAACTGAGCCTTGTGGAACCCCAGAGGTAATATTGCAAGAAGAAGAGAGGTCTTCCCCCAACCTAACCTTAAAGGAGCGATTGAATAAAAAATTCGCGATCCAGGAAAAGATGGGCCCAGTGATGCCAAATGACCTAAGCTTGACTAGAAGCAGATTATAAGGAACTTTGTCGAAGGCTTTTGCAAAGTCAGAATAAATGGCATCAAATTAAAAGCTGGAATCGAGGATTGAAGAAATGCTGTTAGTGTAGGTTATTAAGTTAGTTAGGCAAGACTTACGGGGCAGAAACCCATGTTAACCAGGGTTAATAGTGTTAGAATTAGTGATATGTGACCTAACAAGCCTTTCCATCATTTTACTCGGGGAAGATAAGATACTAATTGGTTTAAAGCTTTCAGGTTTGAATTTGCATCCCGATTTATAAATGGGTCTTATGTATGCCGATTTCCAGATACTTGGGATGCAATCAGTGGAGGATTAGAAGTTAAAAATGTAGCTTAGATGTGGTGCGAGAACATCAGCGCATTTTCTAAGAACTATAGGAAAGACCCCATCAGGTCCACATGAGAAGAACTTGAGACTTGTTAGAATATTAAGAACTGTGGACGCAGAAAAGTGCAAAGACTTAATAGTGTTTAAGGGGTCAGAAAATTGAGGACAATGAGAACTAGTATTTTGGAAGACTGATTTTAAAAAAATTCTAAAACTATAGCAAGCCGATGCCCTAGACAACAGAATCCCCTTGTCATTTTTGAGATAAGGGAGAGAGAGTTCGGTTGATTTTTTATCTTTAATGAACTTAAAAAAAGGCTTTTGTTTTTGGAGGCCCTGCTTAGGAGCTTAAAAAGCATCTTATCTGTATGACAGCAAAAAATGTATTTCGGTGTAATAGAAACAATTGGAAAATTAGAAACATTTCCGTGTTGAAAAAATTTATATTGCTATAGAAACAATCAAGAGGACGCCATTCCGACAAACAACAGTAAAGAAGTGAACGCACGATTCAAATGACGGGGTTGAGTAAAAGCCGATAAAAAGGTCAATCTTCAATTGAACGAAAAAAATTACATGGTCAAATTTTACGTTTGCAATCCCAAAGATTAGCAAGAACAGTTGTGGGATGAATAATTGAAGATGGTAAAAGATAGGTTGCGGGTAGACGACAGAAAACTTCCTAGCCGATAAGTACGCAAAGTAATTTTAAACCGTTTATTTAATGCAGTAGATAAATATATTTGAGAATAACAAACAGGTTTTTGGAAAGAAAGAAGTTGTATAAAGCAAATAATTACTCTTCGTAAAATTGTTAAACAACGTCAAGAATTTTAGCAATTACATGCAGTTAATTTTATTAATTTTATGAAAGCTTTTGACAATGCTCATCAATAATCTTTGTATAAAAATAATTAATTTTTACGGAATACTATTGAAATATGTAAATATTATGCATTCGTTGTACCAAAATTCAAGTTGTGTTTGAACAAAAAGTGGTCACACTGCTGTGTTTGAGATTGTCACGGGAGTACGTCAAGGATGTATTTTGTCATTGCTTTTGTTTTTTTCTGGTAATTGATTTTATTATAATTTGATCCATAAATAATTTACTTTGTGGCATCAAATGAAACCGTAGAAGATTAGCAGATTTGGACTTCGTAGATGATATTGGACCACTCAGTAAAAATCCAGAAATGATGCAAAATATGACAACACGTCTGAGTGATATTAGTTTTTGTATTGGTTTACGGATTAACTGTTTAAAAACAAATGTTGTGTACAATGTCAAATGACTATTTGCCCATTAAAATTAGTAAACAAAATATTAATACTGTTAATTCCTTTACATATCTGGGAAGCATTATCGGTAAAGACGGAAAACCAAAATTGACGTTAAATACAAATTTAAAAAACAATGTCAGTCTTTCATGGACTCAAATCAATATGGTCATGTTCTTTTGTTTACCTAAAAACAAAACTTTGTTTCTACGCTTTAATAATTATTCTTACGGCAATGTATGAGAGTAAAATATGAAAAAAAACAAGATTGATAAAGTTGTAGATGTTTTTTATCGCCAGTGTTTTAGAAGTACTTTAAAGATTACCTGGCAAGATCACATTTTAAATAATGAGATTACAAGAAAAACTGATTCTCGTTCACTACATGACATTAATATAATTAGATCAAGAAAATTATTTAATCAAATTCTACGTTCACCACCCAAAAGATTAGCAAGAACGGTTTTGGGATAGACAATAGAAAATAATAAACAAAATGTTGGCAAACCACAGCAAACTTAGCTAAGAACTATTCAGGAAGGTTTAATAGAAATAAATGTTACATAAAATTAAACAAAACGTTTGGTTAAATGTTCAAATACCTGGAAAAATTTTGTTCTAAATTATGGGACTTTGTTGTTGTTTTTTGCTCTAAGTGTTACCTTAAATTAAGTAAAAACAAAGTAAAATTTACTCTCTTTAATAATTTTTATATATTTGAAACAAAACGTCATTAAGTATTAATATTAATATAAGCCATCTTATTTGTTGTATGTTTGAATAACAAAGTCCACATTGACTTGTACATATTTTTAAAACCCAAAATGTTATTAATATTTATTGTACAACTACTTTTTAGCATTTATACTATCAGTAAAACTATCTCCCACACTGATTAAGTTTTTGACATCATAGGTAAATCGAGGCGAGGCGCACGTCACGTTATACGTTAAGTAGAGTGTTCTTTATTTTTTTCTCTTCCTGTTTCTTGAAGATTATCGCAGTATTTTTTGCATTGTGATACGGAAGTTGCTTTATTATTACTTTTGTATATTTATTATTTTTGCTTGCTTCCTATAATTGTTAACTGTTCCACTATCTACCTTAGTTTTTATCTCAATTTTAAAATTATTTTCTGTAACAAATCTCACTTTACCTCATCCTCCATTTCATATTCCCCTCAACTCATAAACAATCCAAAATCCTGAATTCTGAATTAAATATAAAACATTAAAAATTGATTCTTATTTTAAAGTTTACTCAATTTTTTTATTAGAATAGTTGCTTTACTTCTTTTTTGCTGTTTTTACAAAATAGTTAATTTCTAAGCTCTTCAATTACTTCTGATAATAGTTCATCCAATGAAGTAAATCATTAAATTTGTTTGGCTGCTACTGCGTTTGAAAAAGTTGTCAATTCACTATGGAGACGTAAATCCATCAACCCAAACACGAAAACAAACATTTTCTCTTTATTAGTTCGCACAGTACTTTTGTACGCAGCTGAAACATGGACTCTTACAGGGTCAGAGATCAAGCAGTTTGATAAATTTGAAGCAAGATATCTCAGATACATTTGGCACAACAACTTTTTGCATCATCCGTATCAAGGGATTCGACGAAAAAAATCAGTAACCACCAAATTCGAAATGACCTTCAACTTCATGATCTTCTTTCATTGGTATCGCGACAACAAAGATTGCACTGGTTTGGACATGTTCTTTGTAGAAATCTTGATCCAATCTCACGTATCGTAACCCTGGCTTGTCCAAATACCAACTGGGAGAAGGGGAAAGGAGGTCAAAAACGTACTTGGATGGGTGCTGTTCGGAACGATCTTTACACAATCTTGGCCGGCACTTTATCTTGGAAACAATGGTTAAATCGGTTAGACTGACATATCCCTACACGCCTCCGAAAATAGTGAACAATGGAAATGGATTGTTCGAGATGCTATGCGAATTTCGAATTAATAAAGATGTGGCATTGCTACTGACTTTTGTTGTTGTTGATGTTTTGGTTTCCACAACAATGCGTTATTTTTGCAGACATTTTTATTTTTTAACGTAGTATTTTTACCAGATTTGAAATCAATTATGACAAAATGCTTAAAATTATCTAACTTACTTAAATAAAAATAGTTTTTGTTCTAAGTTTGCAAAAATTAATTACAATAACATTTACGTTGTGTAATTGCTACTAAGTTGGTTTATTTAAACCTTGTTGAAAAAGTTATGTAATATAAAATTTTGAAAATAATTATTTTCTTACAATTTTTTATTTCATATTTCTATTTTACATATAATTTTATAAAGTTTTTAAATAAAAATACATTAAAACGTTAAAAATGTAATTAATAAAATATAAAAATATTTGGTTTACATAAACAATTTAAAAATTAATATTACTGAATAAGTTTATTTATAATTAAAATAAATTAAAATAGATATTTAAATATAATTTTAATTTGTAGAAATTTTTTTAGTAAAAAATTTGTTTAATAAAAAAATTGTAATAAGGATTTTAAAAATTCGTTTTTTATTTAGATGTAGATTTCAGGTTCAGGTTCAGGTTCGGTTGAATACACGAGTTGAGTAGGAGTAAAACTCCTTTGATCCTCGGTTCTAATTATCAATAATATCAGTAAGATTTGGGGGGAAATATGAAATGGATGATGAGGTGAAAGGGGATTAGTCACAGAAAAAAGTATTTGAAATCAAGATAAAAACAAGGTAAATAGTGGAAGTTAACAATTATAGAAAACGAGCAAAAATTATAAATATACAAAAAAAAAATAAAAAAGTTACGTATTGCAATGCAAAAACACTGCAATAATCTTTAAAAAAAAGAAAAGAGAAAAGGATGAATAACGCTCAATGGACGTGTAGCGTGACGCGCGTCTCACCTTGCGAGTGAAAGTTATAGACTTATTAGTATCCTGTCTGTTCCCAGTAAAACGTTGGAGAAAATTATCAGTACACCTAATAAATTTTATACTTGACAATAATTTTATAAACCCTGTCCGCTTGTAGGTTTCAGGATTTCAAGGATTTTCACGAGTTGTGTAGGCCAAAACGCCTTTTAGTACTCCGGTTCTCAAATTGTCTCAAATTTTCAGGGAAAAAATGAAATGGATGGTGAGGTAAGGGATTAGTGACAGAAAAAATATTTGAAATCAAGATAAAATCAAAGGTAGATAGTGGAAGTTAACAATGATAGAAAACGAGCAAAAATTATAAATATACAAAAATAATAATAAAACAAGTTACGTATTACAATGCAAAAACACTGCAATAATCATCAAAAAAGAAGAAAAGAAAAGGATGAATAACGCTCCAATGGACGTGTAGCGTGACGCGCGTCTCACTTCGCGATTGTCTTCGAAATCCTGCCTCCTAATTTATTGACGTTTACTAGTAGTTTTACTAGAATGCTGGAGTACTCTCATTCGATCGAAGTCATCTACTTTGATTTTTGCAAAGCATTTGACAAAGTACTTCATTCGGCATTATTGAACAAGTTGAGAGCATTTGGGATTAGTTCTCCATTTTTCAACTGGATCCGGGATTTCTTTACCAACCGGCAATTAAGTGTAGGATTAGGTAAGGTCACCTCCGCTGCCGTTAACATTACCCCTGGCGTCCCTCAAGGGTCCGTCCTCGGCCCTTTCTTATTTATTATTTATATCAATAACTTGCTTGATGTCCGTTCAGACATCTTGCTGTATGTTGATGATGTCAAAATTTGGCGTTCTAATCCTGAACAACTTCAACTAGATATTTTGAGTATCTAAAACTGGTCTATAGGTAATGCGCTCCCTCTGAATTTTTTCAAGTGGCAAATCTTCAGGCAATATATTTAAAGCACCAGACTTACCACCCATCACCCTAGTCAATTCGGTTAAAGATCTAGGGCTTACTTTTAACCATTCCCTAAACTTTTCGTCGCACTATAGCATAGCATCTTTTAAGGGGTTTCAACTCATTAAGTTTTTTAAGCATAATTTAGGGAATGTCCCTGCGAGTTATGCACGGCTACTCTACCAGTTATATATTAGACCCTATCTAGAATATTGTATTCAAGTCACATCCCCTTCCCTAAAAGCAGACATTAAGATTTTACATAAGAATTTTTTAACGTAACTTTTTACTAAATTCCTGATTCTCGACAGAGGACCCTTTTAAGTTATCTAAACCTAGAGTAAGATCCAGCCTATGTCTGAACCATTTCTCGTATACGGTCATATCCGCGTGGAATCTTTTACTGAACCACGTGGTTTTAGCTTCGTTTATTAACTCCTTTAAATCGGTGTATAATGAGTATTTTCTCCATAATTACATTAAAATATTATATATATATATATATATATATATATATATATATATATATATATATATATATATATATATTCTCACATTTATATACATATTTATGTTGATACTTAATATTTTGAACCGAGTACAAAAAGGAGTTTCCTTTTACATAACTCTTGAATATACCTGAATATACCTTAAGGATCGATATATTAAAATTATTAAAATTATTGTTTATCAAGTATAAAAGGGATTTTTAAAATTTATAAAAGTTAATTTATTGTAGGTTTAAAATAAAAATTATATTAATTAAAAATTATTAAAAAACTTTTTTAGGTTAAAAACAAAAAGTATTTTAGTGACTAAAGTTATTTATAATTAGGTATTTGGCGTTAAATTAACACTAGAGCGCAAATAAAATCGCAGTTTAGCGCTGGTGATGTATGTAAATACGATCATATAAAAGTTTTAAGTTTTTTGTTATTTTATTTTTTCTTTTTAACTTTGGTATTATTATTATTTTATAATATAATATTTTGTGTGTAGTAATTTTTTAAATTTTTTGTGTGAAATTTATTTTTAGCTTTACATATTGTGCACTAATAATTAATTTATTTATAATAAATAAATTTATTTTTACAAAATGTAAAAATTAAATTTTTTTAGGGTTTATTAATTTACCTGAAATTTTGGACTAAATTTATCGCTATTGTGGTGAACTATGATTTATGAATATTAAGTAAATATAATTATAATATTAGGTAAAAATAACTTAATTAACCAGGTTATAACATTTTCTAGTTATGGCCATTTAATTATACATTATTAATTTTCTATTTAAATGGATAAACATTATTTTTGCGATTTGAGTTGTTTTCACTTGTTCGTTCAAATAGTGCAATTTGAATAATTAAATTAAATTAATGATGTTTTAACGCTACCAAATAAACGCCGGTTTTAGTTTGTTTGCTTTTAGATATAATCTATGAGGGTGAAAAACTAATGACTAAATATCTCCAATTAACGAGTAATGTAACCGATGATCATACAACGTCTGCGTACTAGTTAAAACATGACAGTACATGAGGATGGCATTACAACTATTGGACAACTAAATATTTTTTATTTAAATCAATTAATTTTTTAATATTTTTTAAAATGTACATATAGGTGCGGGATTAAGAGTTACAGGTTACAGGTTAATACACGAGTTGATTAGGAGAAATCTCTTTATCGTCCTCGGTTCAAAAATATCAATATCAAGTTCTTTATTGAATGAAAATAAAAATTAGTAGTTTGTTTTGTTTTGTGATTAATATCCTTTGCAATTTTTGCTTTAAAAAATTATTTAAATTATATATATATATATATTTAAAAAATTATTTAAATTATATATATATATATATATATATATATATATATATATATATTACAATTTGTAAACTATTTAGTGCATAATTGTGCGCAACGACTGAATTTTCTATAAACTGATTAAATGAGGGGGATTGTATTGTACGTTATAAACAGCTTTGTATATGGTAAAAATAAGTAGTTTATCAAAAAGTAACAATATAAAGAATTCAACTGTAACAATGACGTATAAGGTAACTGTGATTAAAGAGGAAACGTTTTTGCATTAAGGTAAAAAAATAATGGGGACCGTTCCCAAACTCATTGATTAGAACTATTACCATCAGTTATAAATAATATCGGTTTGTACGTTTTTTACACTAATGGTTACATAGTGTTTCAGTATATATTGAATTATCTTTAGGTGTATACTTACAATAAAAACTAAGTTTTAGTTATACCGTTGTGCATTGTACTTCATAAAGTTACAGTGTTAGGAGTTGGAACCAAGGCCTACATAAAAGCATACGTTTTTTCAATGTTTTAGAAGGTTTATTGATGCAGTGACAATACAAGTAATAAAATAATCAATTTACGTCTTATAAAAGGTCACAATGTATAAAACGATAGTAAACAATGAATATATAAAATGGTAGCACTATTTTGTACACTGATAAATCAATGTAAAATTGAAATAACTAAATTGAAGTTTGTGGGCCAGTTTTTGTAAATAACCCTGGGCGATAATAACTGATGAGGGATGTATTTCCCTGATGATGATGATGATGAGTTTTTCGTAAATAATTTTAATTAATTATGTTGGTTTTATTATTTTTTATTTTTGACTATATAATCTGATCATATAAGTAAAGATGTTAGAATGTTGGTTTATAACAATGTGGACTTACGGTTAAATTTAATTTTTGCGATAATTTGAAGTCATTAATTTTTAAAATGGGGATTGCAGGTTTACACTATGAGCACCATGACGTTTATAATAATACTTTATAGATTAACTTTTAATAGGGAAATCGTGAAAGCTCCCAAAGTTTAAGTGATTATCCGAAAAGAGTTGGTATTTTATTTCAACGTGGTGTGTTGTTTTTGTTTAAAATCGACTTATTTTAAAAGTGTATGTTTAATAATTTCTGATACCAGATTTTTAGATTAATGAAAACAAACCTCAGATGATTTAATAACATATGTAATATGCTTCTCATGAAAATCATTTAAGTATGTTATGGTTGTCGAGTTGGATGCTAATGATCCTGAGGATTTGAGTGATGCTTATAAAGTCTCAAATTCCAATAATGGTAATATTCTTGACTATTCCTCCTCCACATGGTGCATTTTCCGAAGTAGATTGCCTTGTCAATTCCTGTGAATACAAGTGTTGTGGAAGCTATCTAGTCAAGAAATTTTATTTATTTTCCCAAGTTTAATTCGCATCTGACAACTTTTTTGCATAGGAATTGGAAATTCTATGCGATCTTGGAACTAGTGAAAAGGTAGCTTTGTCACCAACGTTTGTTTTTTCTTGTTGTTGAGTTAGTTAAAATACTGCTTTACTCATCTATCACTATATAATATGGTTGTAAGTTTTAAATAATATAGTATTAGTTGGTAGCAGGGTTATCTCTGTATTAATCCCAAGTCTGTATAGCATTTCAAACAGTGCCTTTTCATTGTCCACGGTTTATCAACTTAGCCGTTGTTTTTATAACAATGTTTTAACCAAAATAACTTGACGATCGATCCATCCAAGTACATTTCTGACTACCTTTCTATTGACACTCATCGCACATTTTTCTTCTTTAAGCGCATTTAACAAAATCCCCCACCTATTGTATTTCATCCGTTTTTAGCCTTGCTTCCCCTATTGAGATTATGTCAGTTGCCAATGGTGACAATGTAAATTTGTTGAACGAGTCGTCGTCAACAAAAACAATTCCGCCTGCTTTTCCAACCGATGCTTTATGTACACTAAATTTGCTCGTACATCGTCAAGACGGCAAAGTTCCCGTTTTACCCAACTCTCATCTCGAAGTATTGCTTGTCGCTTCTATCAATTTAGCCAAACTAGGTAAGTTACTAATTTAGTTTGTTTCTATAATACAACACGCATATATATATATATATATATATATATATATATATATATATATATATATATGTATAGATCAAGACTTTCAATGTCCTGAATGCGTCCAATTTTACGACAACAGTTTGTTGGCTTCGTTTAGCAAAATATTTTTGGACGACTCGGTTGGTCGATGGGATAGCAAAATTTTGGTAAGTAGTTGTAATTAATCTTTGTTGTTACAGCACTTTATCTATACAAACGCCCTATTGGCTATTGAACTGTGTGCTATCAAAACCGGATCGGACTGCATTTCGTTGCTTCAGTTGCAAAGTATCTTGTTGAATCGCAATTCGCGTTTTCTTTTGCGACTGACAACCAACCGCAATGTTCGTCTTCCAGTTCAAGGATCTTCTATTAGTCAATTTACCGAAATTACCAACATCCTACCCCACCTAGGCGGCTCTGCAGTCGATTTGAAGGTATTATGTGATTTTGCAACCATGTTGTTTTTTTTAGAAATTTTCCCATTCGGCTGAAGGTTGTGAAACGGTTTTAGACGATTTTATCGATCTTTTTGGCAGACTGAATGGGTTTGAAAAGATTCGACAGCGTTTTGCCAACGGAGAATGTGTTTCCATTGAACTGATTTATGCCTACCTTCATCCGTTTAGTCATTGTGCCGAATTTATCGATCCCGGTGTTATTAGAGAATATTTGGTGCCCATTATTGTAAGTTGTTGAATGGACAGGATGGGTATGGGACTATTTTTGATTTGATAGGGGTCAGGGTTAGGAGCACAGCACTACTTGTTGCGTGTTTATTATGTACAAACTTTGCCTGATAGTCCTAACAAATACGGAGTGACCCAAAAGTCACTATCGATTTCGAGAATTAATTGGAATTACATATTTTATTTATTTAGTAATAAAGCCTATAATGTCGCTATTGACACACTTGTAAGTATTTCTCGCTTGGTGCTAGCACTCTGATTTACACCACCGTTAATTTATGTGTAATTTCATTAATTGCTGAATTGGTTGTGGCGGACCACAATTATGGGCTGCATGCTCGTCCGATTTAACACCCTTAGGTTTTTTTCGCTTGGGGGTTTTATTAAGTCTAAAATGTTCACTGGAAGGATGATTAACGATGTTGTTGAACTGATGCAGGTCAACAGATAACACTGCAAGTACTGAAAAGGCTCTTTCGAGAAGCGTCCTATCGCTTTGGGCTTTGTAGAGACATTGATAGTAGCCACGTGGAGGACTAATTAGTTGTAACATATATTTTGAATCAAGTTTTTTGTCAAAGTAAAACCTGTTTTTTAAAATTCCAATTAGTTGTCTAAATAGATAGTGACTTTTGGGTTGTCATGTATGATGACTTGCTTGTAGATATATTAAAATTTTCTTAAGATTGTTCTTATTTTGCTTTTCAACTCGATGCAGTAATAAAAAATAATGTAGTTTAGCATTTATCTTTTGAGATGTTTTGGTAGTTGCAGAAGCGATAGTCTGTGACGAGACTTTTTTTACTTGTTCAAACGATGTAGAGTTTGAATATGAAGATTTCGTTTTGTCAAGGTTGGGATAACTTAACATCATCATCATCATCATCATCATTGGGGATAAAAACCCCCCACCTGTTATTATCACCCAGGGTAGTCCAAAAACCAAAACATCTGCAAAAACGTCAACTTTTGTAATGTGTACCTAAAAAACGATACTTGAGGTGTACTGACATTAAATATTAATTACATCCCGAGTTAAACCCCTTCAATGATCTCTGTTGGCTGCATAGGGTAAACAAACGGACGCCCATTTAAGTAATTTATTTGGACGAGGTGGCTTAGTATAAATAAAAGGACTGAGTTCGCATGTCCGTCCAAATTTTCAGTTGGCCGCCTTGCCTTTTTAGGGACAACTTAACAGTGTTGCGAAACGTTTGGCAAAATGTTCGATCACTTGGAAAATTTTGTTGTTGTTTCATATTCTTTTTGCATTAAAGGACCTTGTTGTTGTTGTTTTTTGCTGTAATTATTATCTTATTGCCCCATGCTTATTTTTAAAGCCAAATGGTTTTGTAATAAAAATAATATTCCTGGGTGTGTTTGTACCTATCCATATAGACAGAAGGTTAGTTATGCTGTTGTGCATTCGTCTTATGTTCCGTGTTATCGTAGACGGTCTCTAGTCCAGTTGAGAAAGGATGGGAGTTTGCAAGATTAGTGACTTGGTCCCTGTGAAAACATATTTTTAAAACAAACAACACCTTTCATCAAATTACGGCAAAGTAAAAGCGTGATTCCGATGACGGAGTTTGGCAAAATTCCAAGAGAATTTTAAATTTCGATATGTACAATCTTTAAAGCCAAAAATTGAATGTTCAATCCTAAGAAACAATCGTGTTGCTTGATGATCTTTAACGCAAAAGGGTTTTGAAATAATGAATAATATGAACATACCGAATGCCAAATGTTATCATTATCGAAAATCGATACTTTATAAGTTTTATTTAAATTTTTGAGGATTGTCAGCATAATAGTATTCCATTGTTTGTACGTATGATGGGGGAAGTTTTTGTGGACTGGCATGGGTTTTGAAGTCTCACTACCGGCACTGAAAACGCTGGCCTGCTTTTGGCTTTACCCAAACGTCCACTTGCTTGAAAATGTTTTGCGCAAAGCATTCAAACAACAACAATTAATTTAAAAAATAATTTTCGGTTTTAAAATGGCGAACCAAAGACGACAGACTTCGACACATGTGGCTAACATTTAATCGGGAGGATATTGTGATTAAAATCAGTATCACCGGCTGGTCTAGCGATCGATTTGGACCTGGGAGGGCATGGGGGTTCGAATCTCACCAAATGTGGGTCCACATTCTGCTTCACTATAATATCCACAGTTGAAAGATGTTTACCGTAAAACATCCAAAGTAGTAACAATAAATGATCGTCAAAATAATAAAGAAGTGGGGGATAAAGTTGTCAATTTGATCTATTAGAATACATTTTCCTATTCCACGTTTTTCTGACCAAAGGAAGGTGATCATTTTTAAAATAATAGTTTTTAGCCCTATGCTTTAGCTGTCAGTACGCTAGGATTATCTAGTATAACTAAATTACCATAACTATAGTGTCAATTGCAACAACGACAACAACAAAAGTTAGTAGCAATGCCACATCTTTATTAATTCGAAATTCGCATAGCATCTCGAACAATCCATTTCCATTGTTCACGATTTTCGGAGGCGTGTAGGGATATGTCAGTTCAACCGACTTAGCCATTGTTTCCAAGATAAAGTGCCGGCCAAGATTGTGTAAAGATCGTCCTGAACAGCATCCATCCAAGTACGTTTTTGACCTCCTTTCCTCTTCTCCCAGTTGGTATTTGGACAAGCCAGGGTTACGATACGTGAGATTGCATCAGAATTTCTACGAAGAACATGTCCAAATCAGCGCAATCTTCGTTTTCGCGATACCAATGAAGGAAGATCATGAAGTTGAAGGTCATTTCGAATTTGGTGGTTACTGATCATTTTCGTTCAATCCCTTGATACGGATGATGCAAAATGTGTGTTGTGCCAAATGTATCTGAGACATCTTGCTTCAAATTTATCAAGCTGCTTGATCTCTGACCCTGTAAGAGTCCATGTTTCATCTGCATACAGAAGTACTGTGCGAACCAATGAAGAGAAAATGTATATTTTTGTTTTTGGGTTGATGGATTTACGTCTCCATAGTGAATTGAAAACTTTTTCAAGCGCAGTAGCAGCCAAACAAACTTGATGATTTACTTCATTGGATGAACCAGCGTCAGAAGTAATTGAGGAGCCCAGATACGTAAATTCCTTTACATTGGGAAGAACAACATTATTTAATACAATCCTTGCATCAGGAGCTTGAGACGACATGATGACTGATTTTTTTGGGTTGATCTTCAAACCATATTCACCGGAAACATTCACGAGGAAATCTAATGCATGCTGCAACTGAGCTACGTTCTCAGCTAGAAGTACAGCATCATCAGCGTATTCTAAGCCCGTAATGGGCCTAGTACCAACATACACACCTTCCATTTATACAGAGATCTTAGCAAATATAGCATCAATTGCATAGTTGAACAAAAGTGGAGCAGCCACACAGCCTTGACGGACACCACTGCAAATTTCGAACGGCTTTGTAGTAGATCTGTTGCAATTGCGGATTACACAAGTTGAGTTCTTGTACAGAGCAAGTAGGAGATTCACAAATTTCAGAGGTGTTCCATCACGTAACATAGTAATCCAAAGTTATTTTCTGTTCAGCGAATCAAATGCTGAAGAGTAGTCAATGAAGGCTACATACGTAGGATGCTGAAACGTTGCCCGAAATCAACAATGCGTCGAAGCGTATAAATTTGATCAATGCATCCCATACCAGGACAAAAACCAGTTTGGTTAGGACGAGTGGTCTTCTCCCTCTCCGGGCGGATCCATTCAACTATTGCTGAGGTAGCAATTTTGGCAGCTATGCAAAGTAAGCTGATGCCTCTGTAATTAGCAGGTATTTGCCGATCTTCTTTCTTGTGAACAGGAACAATAGTAGCACGGTGCCAGTCTTCAGGACATTGCTTAGTTGTCCAGAAATCCGTTATGATGCCATACAAATCTTCAACAAGTCTCGAGGGACTATATTTGAAGATATATGGAGAAATTTTGTCAAAACCGGCGGCCTTCTTAGCTTTGAGTTTTCTACAAATGCGCATAATATCATCGATAGTGGGGGGTTCAACGGATATTGGATAAATTGCCGAAGAAACTGTGTCAAGCATGGATTGGTCTTGCAGTGATTTCAGGGTGGTTTAAAGTCTGATTAAAGTGGAGTAACCAGTCTTCGTCAGAAATGCCAGACAATCCAACATTAACTTTGTTACCATGGCATAGCTGATCCAATTTATTGTAAACTTTTCCACAATCGTTATGGCGGGCAGAAACCTCTAGCTCATCTGCTACAGAGTCCCAATGTTTTTGCTCATCCTCTTCATAACTCTTTCGAAATTCCGCACGCAATGTCTTTTCTTCACTTTTTTCTCTGAGCTTTCTTTTGCTTGTGCATAGAGATCACGAGAATTGGTGGACAACCAGTTTGGGCCTTTGACATTGATTGAACGGGGAAGTACCAAACTAGATGTATCAATCTTCTGCTTTAGACTGTTCCAAGACTGGTTTATTCCCATATCACAGTTCGGGACAGCATTTGAAGCTGCTAAGTAGGCTTTGGTAAACTTGGTAGCATAGTTGCTGTTTGTGAGCAGGGAATAATCCGGAGCCAAAATATCAGGTTTAGTCTTGGCAGTTCTTAGGCGTAGCCGAAACGAACAAGAGACAAGTGAATGATTAGAGTTATTCTCATTACCCGTTCGGCAGCCTCTGTATGCTCGGGAATTTTTGATTTCACTGAACCAGCGTTTACTAACCAAAACATAATCGATTTGGGAGGAATATCTACCACAACTTGAACGAAATGTTGTCAAGTGTTTCACAGGGTGTTGGAAAAATGTGTTCGTGAGAACCATATTGCACCTTGCCGCGAATTCACTTAACCTTCTACCGTTCTCACATTGTTCGTGCGATTTTGTCCAAGGGCTAACGCAGGGCTGGTTGACACCGTCTCTGCAGACTCTGCCATTAAAATTTCCTCCAATAACAACGATTTGTGATGAGGTCTTAAGACGAGAATATAAATCTTCAAGTTGCTCATAAAACTCATCAATTTCGTTTTCACAGTGATTATTGGTGGGAGCATAGGCATTGATCACGGCCATTGTATACTTGGAAACTTTAAAGCGCGAAAAAGCCAATCGTGGGGATATACCTTTCCAGTCAATTAACGCACTGGTAGCTAATCGGGATAGGCAAAATGCTACCCCATGATGTGCTGAATTTTGTGCACAAGTTGATGGGAGGAATAATGCAGATGTTGATTGGGAAGCTGTAGGAAGACTAAACGGCTCTGAACAGTCCAGTCTTGTTTTCTGGAGACAAGCAATGTCAATCTTGTAACGACTTAGCTCTGTGGCAGTATACGTTTGGGTCGAAACAGACGACAGTGACCGTACATTCCATGTTCCTATCTTCGCATAGGAATGCGAATTGGATTTGGGGGGGATAAATGAAGTTTCTTGGCTACAAGATTGCTTCCTTGCGACGGCGCCAGTGTTCACAGGAGTTGCCAAGGCAATCTTCTTCGGGGGATGAGAGGGATGACGCCGGTTGATGGATTCATGGGGGCCATCAGAGGCTGACCGTTTACATCTTGGTGACTTTAAGTCAGGCTCGTCATTATTAGTTAACAAGGGTGAAATTTTGTTAACTCTCCCATGCAAACCCATCAACTTCGGTCCTTCCCCAGACGCGTTAGGGAGATTAGATGCCCTGGGGGTCTCGGCTGCTGATTCCATTACATATTTTCTGGTTGAACGAAGTTTCATGATTGTTTGCACAGGATAAGGACTTGAGGCCTGATTTTCTGTCAGGGTGAACTCCCTTAGCCTTGCCGGCTACATATGGTAAACGAATACCTTAAGATACTTTTTTTGCATCTAGGGTGTATGCTAACACCCCTTCACTGAGCAGGAGTCCAGTGAGAACAGATATACCGCTGTGGACTCGGTCCCTGCTGTTATTGGTCTAGAATGCCTAGTCCAGGATGCACCACGTGGAGGAATAACAGTCAGGAGTATCACCATCATTGGAGTTTGAGACTTTATAAGCATTACTCAAATCCTCAGGATCATTTAGCATCAATTGCAATGAAACACACACACACACACACATATATATATATATATATATATATATATATATATATATATATATATACACATTGTAATTCATTTTTTGCTTTTTGGGTCATTTGAAGAACATAGCCTTGGATTTGTTCAAAACGACTACAGACGTCGAGTTGAAATTCCGACCCAAGGACTCGAAACACGATTTGTTCGTCCTGTTTAGCAATTGTTTTTTCACATTGCTCAGTCGATCGAACGTTTGTGCCGACGAGTTGGAACGCTTCGAAATGGTGTTGTACAATACGCTTTTACGTATGTTCAAGGCAAGTTGCATTTGGATTATTATTATTATTATTATTGATTATTATTTTTTTACTACTTTAAATGCTTTACGAGTGCTGTAAAGTAAAAGTATAATTAGCATTGTAATATACAAAAATGGCACCATTGGCATAAGCAAAGAAAATCAGTGATCAATAAATATTAAGCTTATGTAATAATTTCAAAATCAAATTAAAAATAAAGGTTTTAGTAACATAGTTATAGAAAACCTTTCATAAATCTGTCGAACTATTTAGTGTCGTATTGAACTTATTAGAAAATAGTAATAACAATAATATAATCTGTGGTTATGTTGAAAGCAATTGTAATAGATATTTGTTTTCGATTGGACGTGAATGAATTTTTTCCTTGTTTTGCCTAATGGTCAGTTTTTTCTTATTTGGTTCTGTATCAAACCAATTTGGAGAATTGTGACAGGTAAGGTATCTTGGCGTGGGTTTTTTCACTGTTGGATGTCTTTTCTACAGCAAACTCTCCTCCTTTATCTAGCCTTGGCTAGATCGGTTTATTTGTGATCCTTCCCCAGGGGGAGTTAGCTTTTATTGTAATGCATCCTTTTTAAAAAAAATGGTGGACACGCCGAAACGCATTTAGTGTTTGTGGTGAGAATCGATCACTTGTTTACCCAACTTGTAAATTTAGCGCCCTATATTCTAATGGAGTGATACATGTATCTTTTTTCATTATTAGTAAAGTGAAGTTTTTTCTTCCAAGTTCAAAATTTTGTTAAGAATTGTTATAGAGTTATGTTGTCCCAGATTAGGTTTGAATTCCAGCTGGAGTGGGGAAGATTAATGGTGGCCACTAGTGGATGTTTTTCATTGTATCCCGCATTTATTGCACACATATTAAACAAGAATTATTTTCTATTAAACCGACATTTGATTTAACGAATGGATGGGTAGGTGATATCTGGCCTTATCTTTATTATTTATGTATCCGCCAGGCATTTAAAGCAATTTTCTCTCATTATGTTACATGCAAACGTAGGAAACTAATGCAATTGTTGGTTAATAGATGGAATGTTTGTGACGGTGTCATTGTTTACAAGGATTGACAAGGTTACTTAAATTTTTGTCAAGATTTTCTCCCAACAAACGTATGGAATACCTACACCTTTATATACCTTTTCAACATATTGAGTGAATGCTTGTACTCATTCATCACGGCGTAAGTCTACTTGTTGTGTTCGGTCTTTGATCTGTGTTAGTCTGAGTACAAGATGTACCACATGGAGGTACATGGAATCAGGAGTATCACAATCATTGAGACATTTTGTCAAGATCATTAGCATCATTTATAAAATGGCGTCTTTCTTTTACAGCTTTTCTCTCTTCTATGAAGGGTCACTATTTCTGGTCAGTTCTGTATTTTCACTACTTTCAATGTTTGACGGAAAACATCCTTCAGCGGTTAATTTTTTAGAGAAACCGAAGGTGGGTCTGTATTTGGTGAAATTTGAACGCATGCCCATCCATGTTCAAGTCGAGCGTTGTACCACTAATTTGAAGCATTATGGCCATTATACAGTTTTGGCGTGGGCTTTTTACTGTTGGATTCTCTTTCTGTCGTAAACCCTCATTTCTTATCCAAGTTTAGAACTAGCTAGATCAATTAAATTTTAATCCTCTTTAAGCCGAATTTAAAAAATGAAGTTTATACATTATATATATATATATATATATATATATATAATTTTGGTTGATGATGTGGTCGCCTCTTCATTATTTCCCATATTTGTATGACATATAAACGATCGATTTTGATGGCTTGATAAGCGTAACAAATGTAGAAGAATAACCAAGTTTTTTGGCTGGTAGATGGCATCCTTGTGACATTTCCACTGTTCGCAATGATTGACGAGGCCGCCTGATTTTCTGTTAGGGTTATCTCCCTTAGCCCAACTGCTGCATATGGTATACGTATACATTTGTCTTGGGTGTGTGTTTGCACCCACCTACTGTAGCAGAGGAGGACGAACAATCAGGAATATCACCATCATTGGAAATTGAGACTTTATAAGCATTACTCAAATCCTCAGGATCATTAGCATTCGCATTATATATATTCCACATCTCTTTTTGTTTTTGCTGGTTTATTTCTTGATGTTTAAAAACATTTCCCATTAAGTGTGGCGAATTATTATATCAAGCAACAGTCTATACTTACTGTCGGTAACGGCACTAAATCCCTGGAGTAGGAATGTGGTTACTCATTTTTTGTAAACGAAGAAAAAACAATTTTTCTTTTTTATTATGCAGCATCTAAGCAGTCAAAGAATGATTTGATTACACCTTGATGGCTTAAGTTAGAAAAATTACTTTATTGATTTTCTTATTTGACAATATTTTTGTGAACTTAACTTTATGTATGAAAATAGACTCATCTTAATCATCATATATATAAATGTGTGTGTGTGTGTGTAACAAATATTTATAAAAAAAATTAGCACATGAAAGTGTTTCACTTCCAGCATCAGTGTACTTTAACAAACGTATGTACTGAAATGATTGAAATTATCTAACACTTGTTTTGCTATTGTATTAATCAATCAATGTGCTGGGGTGATCTAGCGGTACTGCACTCGACTTGTACTTGGGTGGGCATGGGGGTTCGAATTCCACTAAATGCGGGTCCACGTTCGGCTTCGCTAAAATGTCCACTGCTGAAAGATACGTTTCCCCGTAAAACATTCAGAGTAGTAAAATAACAGCATGGACCAATCAGATATTTTGGTTAAGTTGAAGTTGGATAGAAGAAACTACAAAATCAGTATGCTCCTAAGGGCATGGACCAACAAGAGATAATTCTACTCAATGCGGTCGTAGCAATTAAGAGCGGCTTGCTGAAATGGCTTTTTCTTGTTTTCAAAAAGACCAGATTGCTGACCTTCCGTTTTGGCCATTTCTTCTTGGACCCGGCTAGGGTGGAGTTTTCATATCTATATTTTGAGATGCACCATTGTTGAGTTGTCTTAAACAGTAGGGATTAACTGATCGGTCTTAAGAAACTAGAATCCATACAACGATTGATTTTTGAGTTTATTATGTTGAATTACTCTATATCTAACTGGGTTATATATATATATATATTTCTTTGCAGACTTCTTCGTTTAATGGAAAAATGACGTGTTTGAATAATTTAAATTGTCTATTGTCTTTCATAAATTCGACTTGTATTGGAAAGTGGATGAAAGAGGAAAAGGTATTGCATATTGTTTTGTTGTTGAACATAATAGGTGTTTTATGTGATGCAATTGTGCCATGGTGGCCTAGTGATCGAGCGCTCGACTCGTACTTGGGGTGGGGGCATCGATTCGAATGTCACCACCGGTCCACCAAATGTCCACTTAATGGGACATGTTTTTTGTAAATCATTATTGAATTATTCATTGAACATGTAAAAGCGATGGAGTAGACAATATTTTAATTATTTTTGTAGAGTTAACTAACTTCAAGTGAAGTTTTTTGTTTGCATTATAATTATGTCATTAGAATGGGCAGAATTATTGCTGCGGATAGTGGTCATTTTTAATATTTCAAGTTTGGAGGTTTATTTTATTAATGTTGTAATTAGTAGCTGACATCGTAGCTACTTGTTATTTTATTCCATTTTTGCCCGGGGTGATGGTCTAACGGCACAGCGCTCGACTTGGACGTAGTGACAAGGAAGTGAAAGCAGCATGATTCCGATGACAAAGTTTGGCAAAATTCGAATAGAATTTCAATTATGGTTGTGCACGATTTTCGAAGTCAAAAATGCCATGTACAATTATAGGGAACTATATTGTGTTGTTCTATGCTTTACAGAGCGAAGAGAGGTTTGAAATAAATAATAAGCTCGCTCTTCTGACTTTTTTTAGCATGGATAAGTATGTTAGAATACGACTTCCAACGCTCAAACTGTTAAATTGTATTAACGTAGTAATTTTTTTTCGAAAGTTTATTGAATCGTTTGATTATAAATCAGAATTTATTTAAATATTCGTGACTTTATTTCGTTGATCCCATGTCTTGTCTAATTAATTACTAACAAGTCACGTGAATGTAATACCCAATTATTATTTGCGTTTGCTACATTTTATTTACATACAGATCAATATGTGTTAATAACGATTTATTAAGCAATCTGTAATGATGCTATTGCAATTTTTTAAATTATATACAATTTCTTTATTAGTTTCAAATTGGCAAAAATCCATTGAAACAATATTTGTCCGTTTTTCTTCTTGTAAATAAAATGTTGTATGCTCAACAATGTAAGGAAATAACGAAGTTATGTGACATAAGGCCAGACAGGTTTACAAAGATTGACGAAGTTTTTTAATTTTATTTCAAAGTGAACTAATTTAACCAAACAGCTATATGTGGAATGGGGGAGGGGGTTTGTTAGACACATTAAATTCTGTACCGGGATCGACGTGGGTTCGAGTTTCACCACCGGTTTGCTAAATGCGGACACTTTGTATTTAGGGCTAAAAGTTTACTTGTTGAAAAACGTCGTCCGTCAAACATTTTATGAAGTAGCGATGTTAATGATATTGAGTATTTGACTAATGCTTATATAGATTCAAATTGAAATTATAGTCATATTTTTTATTATCAACCCCATGTGACGCATTCTGAACTAGGCGTACCTCACCATCTAGACTAACACAGCAGGAACTGAGTGCACAGCGGTATAACTGGACTTCCGGTTGGCGAGTGGGTGCAAGTATACACCTAGAGTACTTGAAAAGTATACATATACCGTGTGTAGTCGTTGAGTCGAGGTAGATAGTCCTGACAAAAATCAGGTGGACTTGATAAACTTTGCAAATAATGGTGCCGCCAAAAGGATGCCTTCTATTAGACAAGAAATGTTGTTATTTTCTGTGTTTATTAAGCTATCGGAGTGGATCGTTTGATATACTGTACAATGGATGAATGAGTGAATTAATTTATTAAGTAAAGACCGAATAAATTTAATAAACAATAGCCCATATTGATTTACTTGATCGTTTTTTGATCCACTTTGATTTGAGTTTAGGTTTTACTAGATGGCGGTATAAAATGAGAAGTTGTTCGGTCAACTGATTCGGATACACGATAATATGAATATTTTTTAATCTATTTCAATTATTTAAATTTGAGGTATTAGGCTGCTAACGATGTTAATAATCGTGAGGATTTGAGTAATGATTATAAAGTCTCAAATTTCCAATGATAAAGATATTCCTAATTGTTCCGCTTCACGTGGTGTATTCTGGATTAAGTGTTAACAGGCATTTAGACGAATAACAGCAGGGATCGGGTGCACAGCGGTATGACTGGGCTTTTACTGGATTCCCGTTCAGCGAAATGGGTGCTAGCATACACCCGAGATGCTTAAAAGGTATCTCAAGGTACCCATTTACCATATGTAGCCGGTTAGACTTGTGGATATGTCAACTGGCGTCAACCTCGATATTGATCGCCTCATCAATTGCTGTAAACTTTGGCATCGTTACAAGGAAACGGTCTGCTAGTTAAGAAACTTCATTTATCTCCCATCAAGTCCAATTCGCATCTTTATATAGGAATTCGAGTTGCTATACGAACTCGGAATTAATGAAGATGTAGCTTTGCCACCAACTTGTACTATGTTATTCTATGCTATAATAATGATTCATTTTGTTCGATTGTCCAGGTGTTGGAAACGTTGTTGCGCGAAAATTTGCACCAACCGCAATACGTCGAAAAAGTCGAAGACATTATTCGGTTTATGGTGACGAAACATTTTCTAACATTGGCCGACGTCGGCTTTATTTGGGAAATTCAAAAAGGCAAACACGAAACAATTGTAAAAAACATTTTCAATATGCTGTCTCGACTGTCGTGTTACTTTTCATCCGATCAATTGAATTATTTATTTATCCAATTGCAAGTAATTAATGATGCGTTATGTTTGGCTCACTTTACATTGTTGTTGGCAATGTAGTCACTTCTTCATTATTTATCATATTTGTACAGGATATTAAACGATTTCTTGGTTGGAAGACGACATCCTTGTAATGGCGCTCTAGTTTGTAGAGATTGTCAGGGAGACCCTTATCCCAACTATATATATATGGTATACAGATACTTTAAGATACCTTTTAAGTACTCTGGATATACGCTTGCACCCATCCGCTGAATCTGAAGCCCAGTTATATCGCTGTGTTATTCTAGGTGCTTAGTTAGACCTAATTCAGGATGCGCCACGTGGATGTGACGGTCAGAAATATGATAATTATTTGGGAATTGTGATTTTATAAGCATTACTTAAATTATTAGTATCTCAGTTATTTTTTCCCCACTTTACTTCTTTAATTTGACTGGTTCAAGTTTGTTGACCAAAAAAAAAACGTTTTTTGTTGTTGTTTTGATAGCGAAGTTGGGACGAGGCAACTAAGCGTCAACGCGAGCGTCTCATCGAGCTGATTCCATTGCTAACCGACCAGGATAAAGAAGGTCTGATGGTTCAAAAGGTGCTCGATTTGTTGTGGGAATGGGCTACCTACAAAGATCTATCGCCCGATTTGATGCAAGCTGCTTTGAAGTCACATGTTATGCTATTGGTGTATAATTCAAAAGTGAGAATTGTTTATTTTGCAATACGTTTTTAAGAGTCTGTGACCCGAAATACATTTTTACGGAAAGTGGATATTTTAGTCCATTTGGTACCGCCAGTGGGACACCGCAGCCGGTCCTATGTGTGGTTGAGTAAAGGGGAAGGTTAGCAACCTGGCTTCTGTAAAAAATTAGAAACAACAGTAAGACATCATTGAATCAAACTGCGACACGATTCTGATGACAGAATTGAGCGGGGAAGTCGAATGAAAGCCCAGTCTTTGATAGACAGAATCTTCAAGGTCAAACAATTTAAAGTCCAATTTTATTTTATTTTTTTATTCTTTTATTTTATGTTTTCTACTTTGAATGTTTTACAAGAAACATCTTTCAGTAGTGGACAATTAGCGAAGCCAAACGTGGGCCCGCATTTTAGTGCCGGCGATGGGATTCGAACCCATGTCCACCGAGGTCCGAATTCGAGCGCTATATCGCTAGACCACTCCGGCATATAAAACAATTTTGTTTACACATTATTTTATTGAACACACGATTGACTATTAAAAATATTGGTGTGACTCAAACATTTTAGATATTAGTGACAATGATGATAATGATAATAGTTTTTGGTAGATGATTGCAAGCATATGCATTTTACAAATCAGTATTGATTTGTTTGTATATGTGTGTTTCATTTTTATGATTATCGACAGTAGTAAAGGCAATTTATTTATTCATTCTGGTTGGTGACGTAGCTAATTTTTCATTATTTCTATATTTGTGCAGCATATTAAACGATCGATTTCAATGGCTTGATAAGCGCAAGAAGCGTAGGAGAATGACGATATTTATTGATCGATTGATTGCATCCTTGTGACAGTGCCATTGTCAGTATTATCTCTCTTAGTCCAACGACTGCATATTACATACGTAGATTTTGAGTTACTTTTCAAATACTCTGAGTGTATGCTAGCTCAGTGAATGAGCACTGAGGGGAATACCATTTAATGCCCAGTTATATTGCTATGCACTTGGTCCCAGGCGTGTTAAGATACACTGCATGGAGATAACACTTACGAGGATCACTATAATTGGAAAGCAAGACTTTGATTTTAAAAGGATTTCACATAAATCCTGATGATCCTGACGATGTAAGCAATGCTTATGAAGTTACAAATTTCAATGATGGTGATATTCATGTTTGGTTCTCCTCCACGTGGTGCATCCTGAACTAGTTGTCAACAAGCATCTAGATGAATAACAGCAGGGACCGAGTGCACAGCGGTATAACTGGGTTTTCACTGGATTCTCACTTAGTGAATGGGTACTAGCGAACATCCAATATACTTAAAAGGTATCTCTGTACCATATGTAGCCGGTTAGACTTATGGATCTGTCAACTGGTGTCAACTGAAAAAAAATTGCCTCGTTCATTCCTGTAAAGTTTGTCGTTGTCACAAGAAAACGGTCTTGTATCCAAGCCACTTAATTTGTGCCCCCCTCCCTCAAGTTCAATTCGTATCCGACGTCCTCTTTGTATAGCAATTTGAGTTGCTATACGAACTTGGAGTTTATGAAGAGGTAGCTCTAAGTTATATTATGTTTCTACTCTTTTTTTCCAGTCTTCAATCAACATTCATCAAATCTGGTTGGTCAAGCTTGCACGCATGTTCGAATGTCCTCTTTCGCCATCGTCTTGTCTGCTCCAAGCTGCCAAACTATTTGTCGCCATAATTTCCGACTTGACGATGGTAAGTCAACCGAATTGCTGGGCGGTTTGTATAATTACGGCTTGGAGGTTTTAAAGTAACGATATTGGACTGCTTCGGTCAAGAACGATGTTGGCGTAGTGAGAATGGAGTTGGCAAGTCTATGTGAAGTTTGGTACTTGTTTGGCTTTTTATGGCTTGACTTTCGAGTTTTTTAACTAACTGCAGTTCATTATTTGGCTTGGCTAAATATCTGCTTTGCAGAGTCAAATAATATGAACGAAAGCACATAAAGAGTAACTGGTTGTCATTTAAATACTGATGATGAAGTATGGAGCTACGTAATTGGTACAAGCATTAAACCGTGAATTTAATTGTTATTTACTTGCGACACTAGTATTGCAAATGCATTATTAATATGATTTTCATATTTATGATTGTATTATTAATTCATTGTGATTGGTGACGCAGTTACCTTTCTGTTATTTCCATATTTTTATGCCATATTAAACATTCAACTCCGATTGTTTCATAGGCGTAACAAACGTAGAAGAATAATGAAGTTTTTTGGTTGATTGACGGCATCGTTGTAACGACGCCACTGTTTGCAAAGGTTGACGAGGCCGTCTGATGTTTAGTCAACGTTATCTTTTCTAACTCAACGGCTATATATATATATATATAGTATACATACACTTTGAAATGCCTTTTAACTATTTTGGGTCTATGTTCGGTATTCATCCGGAAGCCTAGTTATGCTGCCGTGTTAGCCTAGGTTCTTATGTCCACCTAGTCCAGGTTGTACTACGTGGAGGTGACAACCATGAAATTGAGAATTTTGTAATGATTATTTGAATCTTAGATTGTACTAGTCATTTAAGTATGCAAAATTGAAATTACCATGTTTACTATTTTCAGCTCTCATGCACTAGTAGATGTAGTTTTTCCAATTAGAATCACATCTAAATCATCGATTTGTGAAAGTAATTCTTGTATTTAATACTATTAAAAAAGTTTATTATTATTATTATTATCACTATTATTGTCGGTTTACATACTTCAGTATAAGTACATTTAACATCATCGCATGCACACAAGTATTTTACACCATTAACAATGAGTAAAAATGATGTTAATAATGAAATGGTATTAAGTTGTGCAATAATAATAATAATAATATCATTAATGTTATTAATTAATAATAATAATATCAATAATGTTAGTAATTTTTGAAAATTACAATCTTTACAGTATATTAGAAAATATTTATATAACAATATTAAAATGTCAAATTGTAATGAACATTGATTTGTTACTTTTATTTGCATTATTTGTATTTGAGCCAGGCCCAAGTGACTATACATTGGCCTATTATTTATCATATATGTGCACCTAACATTCACATGCCAAATTATTTCATGTCTCAATCTATGTATGTGTGCATCGATTTTTTTTAGATTCAGTATCAGGAATATGTCAACATGGTCAATATGGTAAGACAGCTGAATGAAACGTATCACATTTTCGAACGCGCGTTTGAATGCATTATTCATACACTGGCATTGATGCATCAAGAGAGGTTGGATGTTTTGAAAGGGTTGAATGGTATGTTGTTTTGACGTGTTGTAAAAGTACACGTAATTATAATTCGATTCTAGTTTGAATGAATTTTCAACACTAAAATTTCTTTCGTCTCTATGGTTTTGCGTGATGCTTATCAAGTCTTGATTTCTAACTGTCATCTTGGACCAAATACACCCAAGTACCTAGACTGATACAGCAGGGACAGAGTGAACAGCGATGCAACAGTAATTACACTTTGGTGGATGGAGTGCAAGCATACGCTCATGATACCTAAAAGATATCTTACGGTATACGTATAACATATGTAGCTGTCGGGTTAAAGGAAGTAACTCTGACAAAAAATCAGACAGTCTTGTCAATCTTTTCGAAACAATAACTGGTAGAGTCGAGTGTTTAATATGCCTCACCATTATATAAATAATGACAAGATGATCACATACCAACAACCAGTTATATGAAAGGTATCTCGACCCGTTGTTGTTGTTGTTGTTCATGTCTCAGGATGGTCTAGCGGTACAGCGCTCGACTTGGACTTGAGTGGGCATGGATTCGAATCCCACCACGTTTGGCTTCGCTAAAATGCCCACTGTTGAAAGATGCGTTTCCTGTCAAAACATTCAAAATAGTAAAAATAAATCGATAAAACCCAATTGTTGTTCATTTAGACTCGGATCCGTTTCCACTCCATCGACCCATTAACGGCCCACGCGACAAATCACATTTACTATTGATCCAATCGCTGCTCAAATTATTGCGTTTACTCATTGTCAAATTTGGCAGTGAAATTTCATTCGTCATGCTGCAACAAATGTGGCACGCCTTTTGCCAACCCATTCTCTATCCGACCGATTTGACTGACCCAACCGAACATGGACACGCGGTCGTCGTTGATGGCCGAAGCAGTGGAGGCGACAGCGACGACGCCGCCGCTACTCGCCTAGTCAACAACCACGATCGAGACTTGTGTTTGCGTTGGTTTATTTGGTTGATGAAAAATCATTGGCTGATTCATCGCGACTTTTTGTGGTTCATTTTTCTTACCCTAGATCCGCAACATTTGACCAAAACGGCTTTTGGGTGAGTTTTGGCGGTGATCGAATCGACTTTGGCTATGGTTGTCGGTTTCCCAACTTCTCAATCTCTTGACTCTGACAGGTTTCGGTCCTGTGAGCATCGTCTGTGTTTAGAGAAAAAATCATTATTGAGTAGCCTATTTACTTTGTAATAATTGTTCCACGTGAAGATTGACTTTCCTTTCGTCTTTTATACTGTTTTGTCACTTGTCTAGTGTTCTCTTGCTGTATTTTAAATAGAGATATTTATTTTTCGTTGTATAGACCTGTATATACTTGAACAATTCGACAGTATGCAATTCCAACTAGAGGGTTTTTTATTTAAAAAGTTACTGATTTGAATTTGCTTGATTATTATTATTATTATTATTATTATTAAGCTTTAATATTTCACTAGAGATACATTCAGCGTAAAATACATTTTTACCATCAATATAAAAAAAGTAGTATTACAAATAATGGGATCAAAATGAAATAGAATGTCATATGTTAATAAATATAAGTACAGTCTATATAGTATACATGTGATTTTAAAAAAAATATTCAAAATTGCTATACATAGAATGAGTCATTATAAGGTACACATGTTACATTATACTGTGAGATGTCCAAATTAGTTCAAAGCATTTGAATAGTGCATATGAAGTCTCAATTTCTAATGATGGCAATATTTGTGACTGTTTACCTTCCATGTGGCGCATCCTGGACAAGGTACACTTAAGGATCTAGACTAACACCGCAAACATTCAGTGCACAACAGTATAACTGGACTTCCGCTTTAGCAGATGAAAGTAAGCATATATCCAGAGTACCTAAATGTTAATTTAGAGTATACGTATGTTATTTGTAGCCGTTGGGCTACGAGAGATAATCGTGACATAATTTCAGGCGGTCTCGTCAATTTTTTCGGATAGTGATGCTGTCTCAATAATACCGTTTATTAGACCAGATCCTTCGTTATTCTTTTACGTTTATTATATCGACGAAGTTATTGGAGTCGGTTGTTCAATATGCCATATAAATAGTGAAAAAGTGACTAGATTATCAATAAAAAAATTGTTGGAGTTATCTATGTTTGAGAACGGGGCTTGTGATTTTACCATTGTAATAACTTTCCTATCTTTCAATGATACGGTAGTATCAAACTGTTCTATAAAAAGGATATTAAGGATACTTTAAACCAATTTTGTTTTGTATTTGATTGAAATATTTACTCGTTCAATTGAGACTGGCAATTGCTCTTACATGTTTGTATCACAACACGACAAATTGGCCTGTTAAAGCAACACTTAATTTTTATTACATTAATAACGTATATGATAAAGTGACGTCAATAATTGACATATAATATTGATATATCGGGTTGTATCATTTCACAAACAATCTGATTAGGTCATGGAAACAAACAATGAAATAGGAGACAAGAAATGAATGAACTATATGGAGTGTACTGGATATTGGTCAATTCAGCTTTATCATAAGTCTTTCTGTAATATTAATTAGTGTGCTTTGCACTGTGTGTGTGTAAGTTGCACAGTTATCTGTATCTCACTCCTATTGAATAGATATTTGGAATTTTACGTGAAACATACTAAAATTAAATATTTATCTGCTTATTCATAAAACTTGTTAAGCTACATGATAAATCATCAATCATTATCCACTTTTTATTTGTTGGTTTTTGGACATACATGACACATATGATTTTGACAAAAAAGTCTTTGTTTTGCTGGGGTTGTACTGAAACACTTTCTAGGAGGGTGGTACGGCGCTGAACTCGAACTTGGGTAGGCATGGGTTCAAGTGTATCTAATTCCGGTCTTCGTTTGGCTCCACTAAAATGTCCACTTGCTGAAAAATATATATTGCAAAGTATTCAAACAATAATAATATTAATAATTATTTATTTATTTTATGTTCGCTACTTTGAATGTTTTACGAGAAACATGCTTTTTAGTAGTGGACATTTTAGCGAAGCCAAACGTGGACCCGCATTTTAGTGCCGGTGGTGAGATTCGAACCCATGTCCACCGAGGTCCAAATTCGAGCGCTGTACCGTTGGACCACCCCGGCACATCAATAATAATAATAATAATAACTGATTCAACCAGACAGCAAATTTCTAATGGTTATGAGCCTAACCTAAGTCTTGTTGCAAAAATGATTGGTAAGTTATGATCAGCAATCATTTCATGAAACTACAAATTTAGGACTCAATTACCGAAAAAACATCAATGCACTGAAACGTGTTTTTTATCCGTTTTGTGCCGGGGTGGTCTAGTTGTACAGTGTTCGAATTCGGACCTGGGTGGGCATGGGTTCGAATCCCATCACCGGCACTAGAATGCAGGCCCACGTTCGGCTTCGCTAAAATGTCCACTGCTGAAAGGCATGTTTCCCGTGCAAACATTCAAAGTAGTAAACATAAAATAAAATTTTAAAAAATTTTGCATTTTCCAGTTTCACGTGCTGCTTGTACGAACAAATAACACTTGATTCAACGTGCTTTATTGAAGAATTTCAAAAAGTATGCACCCAACCTCCTCCAAGTCCGCTTTGCGCGTGGAATTCAACCGAACGCCAACTGGTCGCCGACGACAATACCGACGATGTTGTAGTGAAAAAGTTTGTCACTCTTGCGCCCTTGTGGAAATTCGCCATGTATTCGGCTACATCCATGTCTAAATTGTCGACTAAGCTGCTGCTCCAATTGTACAACGAATTTTATCGCTTTCTGCTCTACAATCGATCGCAAGTGTATTTCAAAGACGAAGTATTGAATCAGTCGTGTATTCTATACGAAACGACCTTGGTCACGTGTTTTTCTCATTTGCATTCGGCCTATTGTGATGTAAGTGTACATTTGTCACATGTTATTGTCGGATAGACATTGCTTTGGAATTAGACGACTCACCTGATTATTTGGGCTTGGTTGGAGTTGTGTACGGTCAGCTATGCATATGTAGAGAAAGGATCTGAAATGAAATAATCTAGTTTGAATAAAGCACGAGAGTTTGTGGCAGGAATGACTTCCGGTAGTAATAAAACCCGTCAATACTATTTAGTGGCTTCAAGTGCTTCGAATTGGTTCTATACAGAACCAAATGGAAACAGTGACCCTGTATAAAAGAGGAAAAAGCTGTAAAAGAAGAAGGAGTTGTATAGGGGTAAACTGTGCCGCTCGTTGGTCCTGGGATTGTAATTGTATTACGTTGTCCAAGTCTGTGTGGAATGCCAATGCTTCAGTTTGTAGGTGAAGCTTTTACTGACGAGTCATTTTGTCACGGTCAGGAAATTTAATTATATTACAGTTTTTAAGTTCGCATTTGACGATGTACGTTATTTTTGACCAATTTTACAAGCTAACCAAGATACCCGAATGTAAGGTTATTATTGAAGAACTCATTGATTAGTTGCGATGCTTGGTAATGTGTTTAAAAAAGATTTTGTATCTCTTTCTTGCAAAGTGTTTTGGAAAGGAGTTAAAACAAACTTGATTGTAGCCGGTTCTAAGTTCTGACTGTCGACTACGAAAACGTATGCGCACATTCCACGTTCCAACATTGGTTAATTTTTTGGCATTGAAGATTGAGCTTACTTTCGGCTTTCACTTCAACCCTGTCATCTTGGTAGGTGCGATCACTTCTTTGTCGTTGTTTGCCGAACTGACGTCCCCTTATTGTTTTAGTAGCAATAAAGATTTTTTACAAAGGCCAAGTAGCTAACCTTGTCTTCAAACCCTCCTCCTTTATCCAGGTATAGGACTGGCTAGATTGAATAATTTCTGGTCCAAGTACAGTTGATAGATGTGGAGGGTTTGAGTGCAAGGCTAGCAGTCTGAATTTTGTTTAAAAAAATAAATATTACAATAGAAGAAATAAGAGGACGTCATTACAGTACACTGCGGCAACAAAGTGAAAGGATCATCATTTCGATGACAGGAGTGATTAATCTCTGGAGAAGATGCTTTTATGTAAGATGTGCCACAAATTAAATGCACAATCAACTTATATGTTGTTATTGTTATTAATATATTCGTACATAATGATAAGCCTAATAAAGTTATTTACTGTTTTGTAGTGTTGAGTGTTTTTGAACGAGACACTGAATAGTTGCTATTACATTCACCATCATACGAAATAAGAAAAAGAAGCATATGCAAGATGATCAACAACAACAAATGTTGGTGGTAAAGCCACCTCTTTATTAGTTCCAGGTTCTCATAGCCTTCCACTGTTCACGGTTTGCGGGGGCGTGCACACATATGCCAGTCCAACGACTCTGCCATTGTTTCTAAGATAATGTCCCGTCCAAAATGGCGTGTAGATCGTCTCGAACAGCATCTATCGAAGTACATTTCGGATCACCTTTTCTTTTATTCCACTCGGCATTTGGACAGGCCAAAGTTAGGATACATGAGAGATTGCATCGGAATTTCTACGAAGAACCTAATCCAAACCAGCCCAATTTTTGTTGTCGCGATACCAATGAAGAAATATTGTGAAATTAGAGGACATCTCGAAGCTGGTAGTTGCTGATCTTTTTTATCCAATCTCTTGATACGGCGAATGCAAAATGGTTGTTGTGCCAAATGTATCTGAAGCATCATGCTTCAAATTTGTTGAGATTTGTGATTCCTGATTCTGTAAGAGTCCAAGTTTCAGTTGCCTACAGAAGCACTGTGCAAACCGATAAAAAGAAAATGTTTGGACTGATGGTTTTTAGTTTTAAAAGTGGATTGCCAAGTTTTCCAAATGCAGTAGCAGCTAAATAAAATCGACGTATTACTTCATTAGATGAATCACTGTCAGAATTAATTGAAGAGTAAATTGCTTTCCATTGGGGAGCACAACATCATTTAATACAATCCTCGCATTAGGAGCTTGTAACAACATAATGACTGAGTTTTTTAGGTTGATCTTGAAGCCATATTTACCGGAAACGTTCACAAGGAAATCTAATGCATACTGCAGCTGAGCTTTATTTTCAGTTGGAAGAACAGCATTGTCAGCATATTCTTTGAGGTAGTCTAGCGGTAAAGCGCTCGAATTTGGACCTCGGTGGGCATGGGTTCAAATCCCACCACCGGCACTAAAATGCGGGCTTACGTTTGGCTTCGCTATAATGTTCACTGCTGAAAGATGTTTCTTGTAAAACATTCAAAGTAATAAACATAAAAATTAAAAAAATAATATTTAAGAGATACGATGCTGTTCTTCTGGCTGAAAATGAAGCTCAGCGTGTAGAGGGTGATCATAATTATTCGTTTGATTAATAGACGACAATCCTTAAAGTGCCTCTCAATTATTTTGTTAGTAATTTCTAGATGTGTGATGCTTATTGACTTAGCTATCATACTGATGCATCCTTTTATGTTACTGTTATTAATAAATTCTCATGCATTGAAATGCTTGATAAAGTAGTTTCTGTTTTATATTCTTCTTTTAAATCCTTTTGCTCTGAAGAGCATAGGGCAACAAGATTAATCTGTATGTTTATAGATTGAAATTTCAGTTTTGTAGGTCATGCATTATTATTATTATTATTATTATTATTATTATTATTATTATTATTATTATTATTATTATTATTATCATTATTATTATTATCAATAAAATGCATGTATATTGTAGATTTCAAAATTAATTGAAAAATTGACACCGTACAAAGAGAAACTTTCGAAAAATTCTCAAATTCAACATATCTTGTGTCCGGTTCTTCGGGTTTTGAGAATTTTGAAGCGATTGAGTATCAGTTCGTTTGACGAAGCTTCTCATTTAGATCATTTGTACGCACTACCTTTGATGAATCGGTAAATATTTTTGATTTATTATTTTGATTATTTTGAGTCTTGATTATTTTGAGTCTTTTGATTATTTTGAGTCTTTTGATTGTAATGTTTAATTCTGTTTTTTTCTCAATTCAACCAAATTGTTTTGTTTTATCTCTATTTAAGCGTGACCTTGTCAACTTTGGGATATGATCATTATTTTAATAAAATAATTACTTTTTTATTTGGTTTTTACTGCTTCACTGCCTTTATTCTTATTATTATATTGTTATTATTATTATTATTATTATTATTATTATTATTATTATTATTATTATTATTATTATTATTATTATTATTATTATTATTATTATTATTATTATTATTATTATTATTATTATTATTATTATTATTATTATTGTTATGATTATGATTATTATTATGATTATGATGATGATGATTATTATTATTATTATTATTATTACAAAACCCTTCTGGTTTAAAAATAAGCATGGAGCAACAAAAACAACAACAGAGTCCCATAATTTTAAAAGAACATGGGACAACAAAATGATTCAAAGTGCTTGAACAATTTGCCGTTTTTGCTGGTTTTTCGGGCGGTAAATGTAGAATTTAACCAAGTAATTTTCTTCGTCTGATTGAAGGTTCTGCAAATCGAGGGGTTGTTCGCCGGAATTGTATCCTCTTACACGTTTCTGTAGCAATAAAATTTTTTAAAGTTGATTCTAGGTTCCAAACCTTTTGTTCAAACTCTCCTCCTTTATCCAGGCTTGGAAATGGCAAGATTGGTTCATTTTTGATCTTCTCTAGACGGAGTGCCTCACGGAAAACATTTTTAGCAAGTGAACAATTTGTGAAGCTAGTGGTGATACTCGACTCTGTGCCCTCCTATCTGGAGCTCTATTCATCTTGGTGCTGCTTTCATAAGTTGATTGCTTGTTTTTACAAGAGAGTGGATGGTCATGTTTCTAATTATATTCATTGCTTCTTCGTGTATTATGATTATGATATAGTTAAATGTTTTTTATTCCCTATATTTGTGCAATGTATCATACTATCGAGTTTGATTGTTTTATAACTATAGCGAATGTAGATGAATAACGAAATTTTTTAATTCATTCAACGGTATTCTTGTTACGGCGCTGATTTTGTGTCAACATTGTCTCCTTTGGCCGAATGGCTACATATGGTGCACGTATATTTTAAAATACCTTTTAGGCGCTCTTGGTGTATGCTTGCACTTATCCAATAAAGCGAAAGTTTGGTTATACCGTTGTGCATTCGATTTCTGTTGTGTTAGTCTAAGTACTTATTTACACATTGTTCAGGATGTGTAGGTAACAATAAGTAAAATATCCATAATTGGAAATTGAAACAAAATATACACGTTGTTCCCATTTCGTTTCTTGTCCAGTTCATGGACTGGTTCGTCCTTCATCTTCAACGTAACTCTCCAATTGACCGCTCAATCGTCTCTGTCCTACACCACTTGGATGCCAAATAGCCACAAGTACACGTCGTTGAAATTTCCGTATTGACACACGCCAATCAAACAATTGCCAGTTTGCGACGACTCGTTCTTCACCTGGCCCTAATTCGCATGCATTCGGTCAAGAAGCATCACCAAATGATGGCAGCGTCCAGCAACATGCAGTCACTGCCCATGGAACAATTCGACGATTGTGTCAATTCGGACAATGCGTCACAATATCGCATGGAGCTCTACGTTAAAATTAGAGCCAAATACGGCGGTCGCATTTATGCCTTGAATCCAAACGTTGATCAGCAACCACTTGTTTACGTTCTCGAATTTATTCCCAGTTGGGCACGTTGTTTGAGAAGTGCCATGGCTTCGAGTTGCAAGCTGTCGGCCAATGCGGTTGGGTGCGTTTTTTTCTCCAATGTTTTACATTTGTCTAATTTTCTACTGGCTCTTTAGCTTTACAATGACCTTGACTTGAAAATGTTCTTTTTACTGAAACCATTTCTATTGGTCAAAATTATAGCATTGCAATTTTCTCAATACGAAAAACGGTAAAGCGAGTAATTATCGATTTTATGTAGTAGTATTATCATTGCATTATGCTTTAATACTTTTTACCATCGCTTATTAAAACGTAACTGAAAAAATAGTATACAGGTGAAAGTGAAATGAACTACAAACGATAATTTCTGATAGTCTATTATTGTTATTATTATGTTTTATTTGCTCTGAAGAGCATTGAGCAACCGGATTCAGATTTTATTCGAATCTTGCTAAACCTTTTGTTATATTGAAATCATGCTTTCAATTTTTTGCTATAATTTATTGAAATGGTGTCCTCTTGTCGTTATTTTTAGCAATATTGTTTTGTGATCTAACTTACCTTTCTCATTTCGACTTGGAATCGGCTACGATGGAATTGATAGTCAGTCTATATGAATGTAACCAATACGTGTTATGAGTAATGTAATTGAACATTTTGAAAATGAATGTAGATTGACCAATAGGGAAAGATTGAAACGTGGTTTTACTAACTCTGTTATTATTGTTGTTTTCTTATCAAAGAACAAACAATGTATAAATATCGACTATTGATTGAACTTTAAGTAACTGTATGCATTAAACTGTGCAAGGAGGATTGTCAATGTTATTGTCAATTGTTAATTTGCAATAATTAGTCAGGTACTTAAGCAAAATGTTTTGGGAAGGCCAAGGTCAATATCTGTGAACACAGTGTGATGTATGTGGCTGTTTATCGAATTCCTTAACGAAGGTCCTCATTCAGTGTTGGCAGTGGGACTTCTCGTCTACTCACGAGCGTAACGCTTTAGCCACCTCTGCATCAAAGGGTTTACTCAAATATGTATAGGAATCTATTTTATTGTGGGTCTTCTGATCTGCCTTTGGTTTAATCCAGATTTACACAGTTTCTATGTGTAATTCTGATGATTTGAGTGATGCTTATACATTTTCAATTTCCAGTGATAGTCTTGACTGTTATCTTCACGTTGCACATACTGGACGAGGTGCATCTAAATTGATATAACAAGAACCGAGTGGGTAGTGGTATTGCTGGGTTTCCGCTTCGGCGAATTGGTGCAATCATACACACAAGGTACTTAAAAGGTATCTTAAAGTATACATATACAATATGTAGTTCTTGGGCTAAGAGTGATAACCTTGACAAACATTAGGCGGTCTTGTCAATTTCTGCGATCAGCAGTGCCGCACCACAAGGATGCCGTCTATCAGCCAAGAAACTTCGTTATTTTTCTACTTTTGTTACGTTTGTCGTGCCATCGAATATGCCGTAAAAGTAGAGTCCTTTTTTTCTCCATTCATTCCATTCAGCATTGAATTGATTGGCAAATTAGATCGAGTGTGCTATCCAACTGAGCACAACATATACAACGGCTCCAAATATTTCCTACGCCAAACGAACGACGAAGCATCGGTTGATGGCGCCAAGTTGACTCATCATGCGAAAGATGATTTCTTATTTCGATCAAAATTGTCTTCCTATCCAAACGAACCAATGACCGACGACCATTACTCTGGCAATAGAGTGGTCGCTGACGAGTCGCTCTATTGTGACGACCAATCGAGATCGGATGTAGTGTCTATTATCGATCCATTTGCCAAACGTTTCAACGTTTTTGCCAATGAGCGTGTCGTTGGTTCGACTGTCGACCAACAGCTGTCGGATTGGCAAGGCGGCAACAAGACGGAAGTTGTTTATGACCTTGAAGAGGAGGAGGCGGATAAATTGAAGAATGTCAATGATGATGATGATGATGATGATGATGACGATGATGGTGATGATGAATTTTGTAAAAAGAATGTCGATTTTTTTTATTATCCGTTCAAAAATGAAGTGGATGAAACGAAAGTTCGTAAGTTACAATGGAGTTGAAAGGTTGTTTTATGGGTTATGTGCCTTACGAATAATAGTGTCTCAGTAGAAGTAGTTGAAGAAAAGATTACTTTTTGAGTGTCAATGGTGAGGCTTGAATTTCCTGTCCACTAGATTAGTAAATGCAACAGCTTGGCTTTTATGCTGTTTTAGTAAACAATGTTTAACGAGTTGAATGGTAATTGAATCTAATGCTTGTTTATGAGGGTTACTTTATATTTACTTACTACATAAATGATAATAATAGTAATAACAACAACAACAAATGTAGATGGCAAAGCCATTTATTTATTAATTCCAAATTCGCATAGCATCTCGAATAATCCCTTTTCACTGTTCACGGTTTGCGGAGGCGTGCACACATATTTCAGTCCGACGTGTTCAAACCAGCTCAAATTTTATTGTTGGGATACCGATGAAGGAAGATTGTGAAATTGGAGATCATCTCGAATTTGGCGGTTGCTGATTTTTTTTCGTCCAATCCCTTGATACAGAGGATGCACAAGGGTTGTTGTGCCCAATGTATCTGAAGTATCTTGCTTCCAATTAGCTGTGCTTCATTTTCAGCTAAAAGAACAGCATTGTCAGCATATTCTAAGTCGGCGATGGACTTTGTACTAACACACACCTCCGATTTATCTAGAAACCTTGGCATAGTTGAACAAAAGCGGAGCAGCCACACAGCCTTGACGGATACCACAGCAAAGTTTAAACGGCTTTGTAGTAGATCTGTTGCAAATGCGGATTGGAGACTAATAATAACAGAGAGCAAGGAAACTAAGACCAGCATTGTTTATTTAGTTGTGTTAAAACATCATCATTTCAATATAATTATAATATAATTAGAGCTCACGAAATATAAAAATGCAATGTTCGTTTATTGAAAGGAAAAATTAATGGTTATATTGGTCAATAGTGCTTAATTAAGTGGTTATAACTGGAAAGTGTTAAAAAACTGAATCGTTAAGTTGTTTTTTAATAAATGTTTATTATTCGAACTTGCTGAAGAGAACAAAATGCGTCAATAGTTGGTCCCATCTATGTACATTATCTTGATGGCTTCAATACTGTCTACACAGAAGGTGATTTTCAGCGAACCGGTTAAAGTACTTTGCTGTGGTAATAACTAAACTATAAATTGAATAATTCAGACTCAAGAATTTGTTACTAAATTATTGAAATTTGTTTTAATTTACTCCCTCCTCCCTTTCAGCTTCCAATACTGACGATGGCATTGAATTTTTGCTGAATTTCGGCCGCGTTGCATACAAAATAGGAGATTTGGGTCTGTGGAATGGCATTTACCAAGTTTTGCAAAACCTCACGACCAATGATTGGTTGCGAACGTCGATTAAAAATTTGGGCTGCTGTCCCAACTTGAGTATGTTTATTTATATTGGCACAACTACTTATTAAGTTAGTAGTATATTGCACTTTTACTAAAATGTTCATCTTCATTTTGACTAGATGACTCATGGCTGGGCAAGTTGCTGATTACTGGGTGCCCTATTGATACACCGTCCAACAACAAGAACGCAACGAGTGTCGATGATGTAGACAATCCGATGGAATTGTTATATGTACTCCAAACACTCTATGCAATGTGCCTTCCTGCTACGAGTTTGTTTTGTCCAGTTCGGTTGGATACTTCCAATCAATTTAATGCGGATGAAGATGACGATTCGTGGAGGTTGACGAATGAACCCAGTGCGTTTATTCAGTTTATTACGAAACATCGAAAAAACAAATATAATTGGTGGCCTACGAAAAGTGGAGTTTGGTTGACGGTAAGTGATTTGTTATGTTTTATTCAAGATCTTTTGTTAATAATGATAAGCGATAGTTGTGTGATTAAACAATTAACTAACAGTAAATAGTAAGATTGCAGTGATTGGTTGAGAAGTAGCCTTCTAACATAATTGATTGGTGATTGGTTATACGTTTAACAACGGATAATACTAGTTCATATTTTTATAGTTAGCTACTTTATTAAATGCTGTTTCTTTCTAGAACTGAATCAGCATTTTTGGACAAAAAATTAGCTGTTTATTTTGCACTTGATGATTATGATTATAGTTATTAATCAATTGAGTTTGTTGGCTTTTTGGCTATGCAATGGACATAGTAATATATTGTAGATTGCTGTTTGTAACTTAAATGTTCAACCCAAACGGAATGCTGTGCCTAGTTGAACCAAATGGCTTAATTACACTATCAATTACTGAACCATGCTTATAATTCAACATAGAGACATTAAACACATGAAATGCATTTTTATTAACACATTTTTTAAATTGATACACAATTTATTTATTTATTTGTCACTATATCCCCAACTTTAATAATTCCATTTATTTTAGCTACAATTATTACGTGCTGGCATCGTTCCCCTTCTATTCTCTTCCATAATGTTCTACCCTGACAATCCGAATCACACCATGCCTTGCAGTAGTCCGTTCCGTCGCAAAGTGACGCACCACATTCGCTTGTGGATGTTGCGTCTTCTACGTCTATTTTTGTTCTGTTCAACGTACACTCTCAGACGATTGACCCAACTCGATCGTGCATTCGATGCTTTTGTCAAATCGACCGAACGGTTGGCTTTGACGCCCCATCCAATTTTGAGCGGCACGTGTTTTTTGTTATTTCACGCCGATTTGGTTAGCCGCAAAGCAATTGGCACAGGGGTATGTATGTGTTCATGATGACTTACTAATAAATTATTGTGGCATTTTCCTACTACATGCACAGATTTAAGTATGTAAATATAAAATTGAGTTCCTTCTAGGAAAAGAGTGTTGAAGTGTATGACTTTGTAACAGGAGGCAAACGGACTTGTAAACATGCACTTTTATGTTAAATGAAATACGACAAATTTGGAAGGTGTACCATTTGTTGTTCTATGACGAAAGGATTTGAACGTTAGTTATGTACGAGCGGCAACTAATAGTGATCATATACAAGGTTAGAATGTTATTAGATATTGGTATCGGTTTTTTATGGATGCTTATAATGTCTCAAATTTTAATAATGGTATTACTGAATATTCCTCTTCTACGTGGTGCATCATGTACTAGGTACCCACAAGCATCTAGACTAATAACAGCGCGGACCGAGTGCACAGCGGTATAACTGGGATTTTACTGGATTCCCGTTCAGTGAATGGGTTCTAGCATACGTCCAAGATGCTTAAAATGTATATAGAGATATCTATTTACTATATGTAGTCGGTTAGTCATGTGGATCTGTCAACTGACGTCAATCTCGAAGATGATCGCTTCGTCAATTTCTGTTAACTCTGGCGTCGTTACAAGGATGCTATCTTTAAACCAAAAAAAAGCTATATTCATTTACCCCAAGTTTAATTCGCATCCGTTACCTTTTTTGTATAACAATTCCAGTTGTTATACGAACTTGGAATTAATGAAGAGATGGCTCTGCCAACTTATGTTGTTGTTTAGGAGTGGTGTTGATTGGTTCTTTGTTTCTTCCAATTAGACAACATTTCACGAATTTCGGAGTTGCTGGTTTCGTGACAACAACGACTGGCTTTCCAAAATTTGGCAAGTGGCGCTCGAACCGTTAGGCAAAATATCATCTACTGGCAAATCGAATTTAGAATGTGGTAACGTCTATTTGTATAGATTGTATAATTTTTTATGCTATCAGATTTATCATTTGGCTGCTGACTACGAGCGCCAAGTAGTTTGAGCATTCTAGTAGTATTGGAATAATGTTTATGAATTGGCAGTTTTTAACCATGGCGTCTAATTTAATGTATAAGGCGTTTGCTGAACTTGAACTAATATGGCCATCAGCGACCGAGTTCACAACAGTACAAGTGGACTTTTATCCCGACAGATGAGTGCAAAACATACATGAAGAGTATTTTATTTTATTTTTTTATTGTATGTTTACTACTTTGAAGGTTTTACACGAGAAACGCACATCTTTCAGCAGTGGACATTTTAGTGAAGCCGAACGCGTGGGCTGGTGATGGGATTTGAACCCCCATGTCCACCGAGGTCCGAATTCGAGCGCTGTACCGTTAGACCACCCCGGTACTTAAAAAATAGATGTTTTGTTGTAAAATGTATATCCTGTCTAGCACTTGGGCTACGCCATTCGTTCAGAAACTTCGATTATTTTGTCTACACTCGAGACCTGTCTTGCAGATGCATCAATAGTGGGCAATAATGACGACTAATCGTTTTACATTCAACCTCAACATCCCCCATTTAGATGTAGCCAACGTCAACTTCGATTGTCAAGGCTCCAGCCGTCGTCGACATCATCAGCACCATCGTCGTCGTCGTTACAACCCGATTCGCACTACTTGCGATTCGAAACCGAGTCAGTCGAAATTTTGGACGCCAGCCAACGCCGATTTCATGTGTCAGACATCGAACATATCGCTCAATTCACACTCGTCAACGACGTCGACGGCTGGTTCGTCCAAAGTCACTTCACCCTTTGGCTCGTTATCCGCCCATTCGTCGCGTATCAGTTCGTTTTTGACGTCGTTTGCATCTTCCCAACAATCGCTGTCGTCACGCGATCCGTCTCTTGCCTTGTCGACTTCGGCTGCTGCCGCCGCCGCTTCTTCTTCTTCTTCCACTACCAATTCATCTTCGCTGTCGTCTAATTTGTGTTTGCCGCGTTATCCTACCAACAAGCTCAACAATAGCATCAATAAACAATGTTTTCAATTTGTACAAAGCAGTTGGACCGACGGATGTGTCTGTCTCGAAGCGCTGTGGCTCATTCCCCTACTTCGGGGCATCGAATTGGCGACGATGAAAGCCGACGATATTGTCTGGGCTCCACTCGACAACCGATTCCATGTGTTGCTTCTGTCCCGATCGATTTTGGTGCGTCTTACTTCGAGTCATTTTGTCTATTCGACCTTGATGTTATCGCCGGACAATTTGAGGGAGAAATTAATATATCAATTGACTAAACAGCTGTTTGGTTGGGTGCAAGTAAGTTTACAATTATTTAATAATTTCGTCAACATATATGGTAAATTGGTAAATTTTTTTTATTATAATGTTTTTATTTACTTCCACATATTTGAATGACAGAATGTAAATTTTATCAGTTGTTATTAAATCAAGAAATCAAAGATTTTGTGTCAAATCTTATTTTTAAATGGGATACTTTTGCTCTTCGGGATTTGAGTAATGCTTATAAAGCTTCAATTTCTAATGATGGTAATATTCCTGACCGTTACCTCTACGTGGTGTATTCTGTACTAAGTGCACAGTGTTAAGTTTGGGTTTTGTGCTTTGTTGGTACAAGCTTACAGTCAGGGTGTAGTCGTTGGGCTAAGAGAAGTAACCTTGACAAAAAATTATCCGGTTTTGTCAATTTTTGGAAAAAGTCGTGCGGCGTACCGAGGATATTGTTTGCTAGCCAAGAAATGTTTTTATTTTTCCACGTTTGTTATGCTTGACGAGCCATTGAAGTCATTTGTTTGCTGTAAAAATGTAAACATACCTGAATAGCTGACGTCTATACCAACAACAAAAAAATCTTTTTAAATCTTTCCAATTTTGTAGCACTTAGTAAACGCACACATTTATAATTCCGAATGACCTTTTTGTGGTACATCTTGGGCTGAAAAGGATTAGGGACCAAGCGTACAGTGCATACAAGGTGGATGCAATGTATTCGATGAGAGGTATCTATTTATTTGATGTGATCAAAATCAATTGGAAGTTGTATCAATTCAGTTGGTTTTATCTTCTTCCTCTTTTTCAGTTTTCCCCCTCTTTTTTGAGCGGTCGCTAGTTCTGGTCAGTTTTCTGCTTTTGGTTATGTATCGAACCAAGTTGAAGCATTATAGCCATTTAAATAGTATTGGTGTGGTTTTATTTCGATGATTGTAATGCTGTTGGCTTTATTGAAAGATACAGTTTTATTTGGGTACTAATAGACCTCAAAAATTGGGCAGTGTTTGTGAAATATCAAATTTCGATTATGGTCTCACATTTATATATAATTTTGGGACAGTAATACTGCCAGATTACACATACTTATAGAGGTGAATATCTTTATAGGATTGAAGTCACCAATTTCCTCAATTAGGAGTGGGAACTTTTGCGGGCGAAGTATATTTTGACAAAACCACATGGACGTTTGCATGTGTTGACAGTGTTGCAACATATGCTGTCCTTGCACTGAGGAAACGACATTACTTCCTTCCATCTGTTAAGTAAGTATAGGAGAAAAAATGAAAAGAAATTGTGTTAGATAATTAGTAAACATGGCAATAGCAAAGATGTGTCATTGCAATGCCAACCAATTTTGTTCTGACGTAGAGGCAGGATGGATTGAGTGAAAGGGGCTTGGACAGGGCTCTCACCAAATGTTCACTTGCTGAAAGATGCATTTCACATTTAAGTAGTAAAAACTAAGTAAGAAAAATTAAAAAACATAGGGATATATAGTATTGTCAACTTGTACATTGATTTTGTTTTAAATTAACAGACGCACGTTTTGTTGAACATAAACAAATCAGATGAATGTTTCAAACTTATTACACGACTCATTCCCCTCATAAAGACCAACGAGGAATTTGTTGTCGAGGCTCGGAAGTGGTTCAATCATGAAATCGAATGGCTTCGGTCCATGGTACGTTTAGTATAAAGATATATTTGACAACTAGTGAAATATTTCAATCATTTCCAAATGTATTTGTATTACACTTAATATTAATTGACCGCGTATTTTGAACACAATAGAAGAAGGAAGACTAAAATGGATTGGCTATGTTTTACGAAGGCTGTTCATTCATCCAACCAGAATAGCTATAGAAGCCCAGATGGAAAATAATGCCGGGTTGTCAACGGACACTGTAATGCACGAACTCAGTCATTTTATTTATGCTATCGCCTCCCCCGTCCAAACGAATAACTTAATTGATTTAATTCGGGATGTAATTAACATTTAGAGTCAGCATACTTCAAGTGTCGTTCATTAAGTGCATGTTATGAAAGGTGATGTTTTACAGCCTTTTAGTAATTTGAGTAACCGTAGGCGTGTTTATCCCCGATAATGATGATGGTATAAAGACATTAAAAAAAATTTTTTTATTACACTTGCGTATATATATTATCTAACGGATTGGCGAAAAGTAGCAGTGGTTGAACGATAGGACCGGGAGATGGAAGACTAGTTTTTCAAGCATTGTTTCCTCGATGTCCTTTGACAATGTTAACAGCAACGATATAAGTGGGAAACCCTATTACTGTGGAAAACATTGGGGCAAACTAAATTATCCTGCATGATTGTATGTTTTGTTTGATTTCACATTCCAAGGAGAGGACATTTAGGTAAGCTGAAATTAGTGCTAGTAGTGGGACTCAAAGTTATGTCAACCGAGATATAACTAATGTGTCCCAGTTATCGCCATCATCCAAAAAAGGTATCGTACGAAAAGGTTTAATGTTTAATGGACTTTTTTTTGTTTCAACTGATTTTATATATGGTTATTAGTTTGTACTATATAACCTAACTCCACCGCAACTAGTCTCAAGTCCTGTTGATAAAGGAGGACAGTTTGAGCACAAGATGAGCAACCTGACCACCGTAAAGAACATTGCTAGAGAAGAAACAGGAGGACGCCATTTCATTGAACTACGGCAAAGAGGTGAAAGCAGCATGATTCCGACGGCGGTGTTTGGCAAAATTGTAGTGATAAAGGATTACACAAGTTTTAAAACCGTTACAACTGTACGTAAACTATCAACTAGCAGACGAAATATTAGTTTCATTATTGTAATAGTAAAATGTAATTAATCAATTAATGTAAAAATTATATGTTGTATTATTAGCTGAACATAATGATCTTTAGGATTTAAGTAATGCTTATCGTGTCAATTTCCAACGATGTTAATATTCCTGACTGTTACCTCTACATGGTGTATCCTCGATCAACACTTATCAGTGACCGAGTGCACAGTGGTATAACTGAAATTTTGTTTTGGTGGACGGGTGCATGTATACTCGTCTTGTATCTTGAGGTATGAGGTTTGCGTATAACAAACGGTGGCTGTTGGGCTCCGTCAGAGTTTTTGCAAACGATGCCATCTATCAACCAAAAAACTTTGTTATGCCAATAAAGCCAAATAAAGTCAAATAAATTATTAGTATAGAGATATTTAACAGTTGATTGCGTCGCCAATCGCTATGGATTATCAGGATAATATAATCAACTTATTGTACGATATGAACGTTTAGAATAGCCTAATTAATACTTTAAAAATAGTAGTGAATGTATACGATCTTGTCATTTTATACAAAACTATTTGACATATTTTTAAGGCAAGTTTTATAATTATGATACAATAAAGTAGAAAAACTTATCAAAAAAGAGTGTTACCAGTGCTTTTTTGGGTAGTACAGTATTAAAAAAATCTTTATTATTTAAGTTTTAATCACCACCACTTCATGCTTGAGAGCATTTAGCAATTAACAAAAATAATGTTCAATTTTATAGTTTATAAAAAAATAACACTATTTTTATTGCAATTATAAACTTGACATATTTTCTAATTGTATAGACTACAAATACCTTGATTAGTAACAATGTTACATTAACAACTATTAAGTAAGTTTCTGCAAATAATATAATTCTCCTAGTTTGAATGTATCTAACAGCAACGACAGGATTAAAAAAATAATTGTTTTATTATACCAATAATATCTTAACTATAAAATGCAACTATATTTTTATCGATATATTGTTAATAATTAAAGTTTTTATTTTGGGTTAGGGTAAAAAATATTAAAGAATATACTGATTATTTATTATTTTATTTTAAAACCTTTTCGTTCTAAAGAGAATAGGACAGCTCGAAATTGTTCTTTATTCTTTTACTTATTTTTTATTTATATTTGCTACTTTGAATGTTTTACGAGAAACTCATCTTTTAGCAGTTGACATTTTCGCGAAGCCGAACGTGGGCCCGCATTTTAGTGCCGGTGATGGGATTCGAACTCATGCCTACCGACGTCCAAATTTTAGCGTCCTCTTATTTTTTCTGTAGCAATATATGTTTTTTGCAGAGGCCAGGTTGCTTGTGTGATTGGGAATGGCTAGATTGGATTCTCTAGGCGGAGTCAAAGAATATAAATAAATAGTAACTTTATTACTTGAGGTATGTGGTATTCATTCATTCATTTTGGTTGATGACGTGGTCACCTCTTCATTATTTCCCATATTTATACGACATGTAGAACGATCGATTTCGATGGCTTGGCAAGCGTAGACAAACGTGGAAGAATAACAAAGTTTCTTGGCTGGTAGACGGCATCCTTGTGACGTCGCCACTGTTCGCAAAGATTGACGAGGCCGCCTGATTTTTTGCCAGGGTTATCTCCCAGTTATACCGCTGTGCACTCGGACCCTGCTGTTATTAGTCTACATGCCTGTTGGCACCTAGTCCAGGATGCACCACGTGGAGGACTAACAGTCAGGAATATCACCATCATTGGAAATTGAGACTTTATAAGCATTACTCAAATCCTCAGGATCATTAGCATCCCATATCCTCAGGATCATTAGCATCCCAAATCCTCAGGATCATTAGCATCCCAAGCTTTCCCATGCCGGGAATCGAACCCGAGCCTCTCGGGTGAAAGCCGAGGATCCTAACCACTAGACCACATGTGGTATGTTTTACAATTTGTTGGCTGTTTTATACTTTATACCAAACTAATGCAATTTTAGTAAAATATGGGCTCTAAACTATGCTTCATTCTGATGTCCCAAATAGTAATCGTATTTTGGTTGCTTAATGATACGAAGTCTGAAATGTTAAAAAAATGATGGCACAATTTCATTTTCACAAAACCCACTTCCAATTTTTTTCCAACTTTGTAGTAGTCAATGTTAAGTCCGGTTGAGAAAGGAGGAGAGTCTGAGGGCAAGGTTAGCAACCTGGTCTCTGTAAAAATCAGTTATACTAAAGGAACAACAACAAGGCACCATTTATATTAAACAACAGTAAAAAATTGAAAGCAGTGTACTTTAGATAATGGGGTTTGGCAAAGTCGAAACGGAATTTCAATCTTCGACATATTGTGCTGGGGTGGTCAAGCGATACACCGTTCGAATTTGGACCTCGGTGGCCATGGGTTCGAAGCCCATTACCGGAACTAAAATGCGGGCCCACGCGTTAGGCTTCGCTAAAATGTCCACTGCTGAAAGATGTGCGTTTCTCGTAAACCATTCAAAGTATCAAATATAAAATAAAAAATAAATAAAAATATACCGTAGAATTATTTGGATTTATCTTTTCAGACCCCGAAAAAGTTTAAAACAAAACAGAAACGTTTTTATTTTGTAGTAAAAGCAGATTACATTTTGGTAATTAAAAAGTTTAAATACACTGTTTTTTTCATAAAAATAAAAACGTTTTCCATTTTACTAAAAAAACATCTATTTTACACGTCATAATGTTGAATTCTTTCGAAAGATTGTTTGTTGTTTTTAACAATCAATTCTGAATTTTTTAAGACAATGGTTTACCGAAATATTGATTTTTAACTTATTGTTGAATAGAAAAACCTTATTTGAAGTATGAAAATCATTCATTTTTTCATTGCCTCCATTTATAGAGAACTTCAGTTCACTATTGCCATTAATTGTAATAAGGTCACATTAAAAAATTGTAATTAAGACATGGTAAATTAAACAATAATCTTAAGGTAATCACAACGTTGCTGTGTTTAATACATATACATTTGGAAGCATTAATTATTAAATGAAATGAAGCACGTAAATTAATTTAAAATTCATTTATTTAAAAAATATGCAAATTATTCATAATAAGTACGTTTCTTCAGATGTTGACTTCAAATATGACATATTTTTTACATTTCATATATACGAAAATAAATGTACCATTAAATGTTATTTAATAGCATTTTTAATTCCTAATATTGATTTTACTAAAAATAAAATAAAATTTAATTGTATTTAAATTTTTATTTTTCTACAGTTGTGTTTTATTATTATTATTATTGACATACCATAAGTCTGTGGCAGAGCTACCTCTTCATTAAATCCAAGTTTGAATAACTTCTCGAATTCCTATACGAAAAGGTTGTCGAGTGCGAATTGAACTTGGAGGGATAAATGAAGTTTTTTTTGGCTAGAAGACCATTTCCTTCCGACGACGCCCGTGTTATCAGGAATTGACGAGGCGATTTTTTTAGGGTTGACGCTGGTTGACGGATTCACAAGGTTAACCGACTACATATGATAAATAGTTACCCGGATATACCTTTTAAACATCTTGGGTGTATGCTAACACCAATTTACTGAACGGGAATCCAGTGAGAGTCCAGTTATACCACTGTGTAATCGGTCCTTGCTGTTATTAATCTAGATGCATGTTGGCATCTAGTCCAGGATGCACCACATGGAGGAGGAACATTCAGGAATATCACCTTTATTGGAAATTGAGACAACATAAGCATTACTCACATCTTCAGTATTATTAGCCTCCCATTATTATTATTATTATTACCTAAAGACTTTATGAGGAACATTTTTCACGATAGTGAAAGGATGGCCCGCTCCTAGTACTGTTGGTGGCATCCAATACCTTAGTTCCAGTCTAGCACTGTACCGCTAGATCATCCTGCACATGTTACAGTTAGAGAGCTGAAACTGTGATGAATATGAAAACATATCAAATTATCTAATATAATATTATAAACGACTTAGTAAACAAAAGGTTTTGACAAAATTAAGTTGATAAGCCGGATGATTCTTATAACTAAAACGCTTACAATACGTTACAGAAAATAAGTATTATATGTACAGTAGGCAACGTATCTCATTCGAATTAATTTTTTTCAACATTATTGTTTTTCAAAAATAAATTATTATATATTTTCAAAATAACAATTTTTTTTGACATATTATAGAGATTTGATTGATGCGCTACATTTTTATAAAATGCATGACGTCAATATTTACGCTGGTGATGCGATGCCTAAACTTTAACTATTTTTAGTTAAAATTTATTTACATAAATAATTATTTAAATAATGTTTTAATTTTATATAATTGTTAAAATAAAATAACTGCTCACATATATACATACAAATTTACACTGTATTTTTAAATAGGTAATAATTATGTTATTTTGAAAATATTCGATGGTCCGCATTTAGTACCGGTGCCATCTATTCCAGCTGATACGATGTAGGCAGCAGTTTGTGCATCTGTTGCACCAATAAATTATTTTTAAACGCTCATTATTGCAGATTTTAGACCGCAAATGTGATAGAACACAACCCATGTCATCTGTATTAAATCTAACCAAATCGAAATTTCTCAAAATATTCGATGCCTTGCGATCGCCGTTTTCGACGTGTTCGTTGGCCCTGTCAAACGTCGACAGCGTCAAATTGATTGTCAGTTTGCATTCAATTCGTCAGCGCGATTTGGTCATCTCGGGTCATTTGACAATTTGCATCGAAATTTTGCGTTTGCTGTCGGCAGGACCTGACAATGCCAAGGACAACGCAAGTCAGCCTGCCGATATTAAGCGGTTTTTCGACGAAATCAAGTTGGCTAGGGTAAGTAGAAATTGAGGGGGGTGTTACTGTTTCAGCAGTGGGCCCGCATTGAATGGATCGATGGCGGAGATCGAACCTATGTCCACCCAGGTTCGAGTCGAGCGCTGTACCGCTAGGCCATTCCGGAATTTTTAATAGTTTTATGTAGACTGTCTGGTTGTAGAAGATAGAGATTATCCTAATGTTGTGTGCCACTGTGTTGGGACTGTATGCAATCAGCGATTGAGTTTACAATGCTGTTTATTTGGGATGCTAATGATCCTGAGGATTTGAATAATGCTTATAAAGTCTCAATTTCCAATGATGGTGATATTCCTGACTGTTAATCCTCTACGTGGTGCATCCTGGACTAGGTGCCCCTAGGCATCTAGACTAATAACAGCAGGGTCCGAGTGCACAGCGGTATAACTGGGCTTCCGCTACGGCGGGTGGGTGCGAACATACACCCAGGATACATAAAAGGTATACATATACATTTGTAGCCCTTGGGCTAAGGGAGATAACCCTGACAAAAAATCAGGCGGCCTCGTCAATCTTTGCGAACAGTGGCGACGTCACAAGGATGCCGTCTACCAGCCAAGAAACTTTCTTATTCTTCCACGTTTGTCTACGCTTGCCAAGCCATCGAAATCGATCGTTCTACATGTCGTATAAATATGGGAAATAATGAAGAGATTAGTGGACTATTTTGCCGATATAAAAGTTGCCAAAGTAGATTCAACTGAAGAACCAAAAAAAATGTATTTGGGTTTACGCTCGGGCGTCTAGATTGGATGCATGCGTTCGGTAGATGGAGTGAAAACGGGTCTACACATGTAGCTATTGGGCTATGTGTAAATTGTTTTGTGGTGTTTTTAGTAGCTGGCATATTTTTCAGGATATTGTCTTGCTGTACAGGTACGGGATTAAGCAAAGATGAAATTACAGTTGAACTGATTGCGTTTGTAAAAGTGGTCACTGTTTTATACACATATCAAAATTAAACATAGATATAGTTTATATATATATATATATATATATATATATATATATATATATATATATATAGATTGGCTGATGACATAGTCACGTGTTTATTATTTCTATATCTGTACGGCATATTAAACGATCGATTTTGATGGCTTAGTAAGCGTAACAAATATAGAAGAATCACAAAGTTTCTTTGCCAATAGACAGCATCCTTGTGGCGACACCACTGTTCGCACAGATTGACGAGACCGCTTGATTTTTTGTCAGTGTTATCTTCCTTAACCCAACGGCTACATGTGAAATACGTATACCTTAAGATACCTTTTAAATAACCTGGGTGTATGCTTGCATTCACGCGCTGTAGCGGACGCCCAGTTATCCCGCTATGCTTACGGTCCCTGGTGTTATTAATCTAAATGTCTATAGGTACCTAGTCCGGGACGCACTACATGGAAGAGGAACAATCAGGAATATCACCGTTATTGGAAATTGAGACATTGAGCATTACTCAATTACTTAAGATCATTAACATCTCTCTCTCTCTCTCTCTCTCCATATATATATATATATATATCAATGAGTTAATAAAATGGCAATTACTATTATTATTATTATTGTTTTTTGAATTATAGGATATGATTATTTTGCTCCTATTTCCTGCATCTAAGCAGTTTATGTTAGCCAACTTGTATTTGAATCGAGATTATCTTTCACCAGAACATACCGAAGTCCGATTACTGCCGGCATCTTCGTTGAGTGTCTGTTCCAATATTCTCATCCATCACTCGTTTGCTTTCCTTATCGGGCTGTCCGAACACAATTTGGATATCAAAAGTTTGCTCACTACGAGTTTGTACGATTTGTTATTTTCGGGTATGTTTTGACATTTATTGGAGAATGTTTTTTTGTTTGGATGCCCTGTTTATCCCTCTTTTTGGAAGGTCAATTTTCTCCATTTAGTTGTGTATCCAACCAATTCGAAGCATGATGGCCATTAAATAGTCTTAGCATGGGTGTTGAACTGCCGGATGCCCTACTTACCACAATCCCTCCTCCTATATCCAGACTTGCGACTGGTTAGATCGGTTTATTTCTGATCCTTTCTAGGCGGAGTTTGCTAATTATATTCATTATATATATATTATTTATTTTATGTTTGTTACTTTGAATGTTTTACTAGAAACATTTTTAGTAGTGGGCATTTTAGCGAAGCCGAACGTGGGCCCGCATTTTAGTGCCGGTGGTGGGATTCGAACCCATGCCCACCGAGGTCCAAATTCGAGCGTTTTACCGCTAGACCACCCCGGAAGATATATATATATATATATATATATATATACTACGAACTATAAAGTTTATTTTTTCTTCACAATTCTGTTCCAGAACTGATCGATTTGCCTGATTTTAAATGGGATTACGGATTGTCGAATGGCTGCGACAACTTGTCAGATCGTCATGATCGATCATCTTCCAACAGTCATCCGCATTTCGTCGGACTAAAAAATGCCGGGGCGACGTGCTACATGAATTCCATTGTGCAGCAATTGTTTTCTATCGAACCGATCCGCAATGCCGTTCTGCACATTCAAATACCGTGGGAATATTTGGCTCAATTGGTACGTGTGTTGTTGATTGGCTGTGCACGTGACGATTTTAATAAGTTTGAACTGCCACTCTCATGTTTTATTCCTATTTGGTTTCATTGTTTGCATGTTTGTCACAGGAGATGCAATTTTTTGTTAACTGGACAATCAGCGAAGCCAAGTGGGATTCGAATCCATGCTCACGCAAATTTTTCTTCTGCTAATCCACAAGTCTGCTAATTTCGTAATTCTTCGACTTGAACTAATGCAGATAGGAGACCATGTGTTTAAACGTAAAATGAACGGAGTCGGGGCGATTATTATTATGATTGCATAAAAAATGAACGTTTCTCAAATTGTCGCAATTGTAAAGTCACGTTTATGGGTGAAATCAAACGATCGGTTTTTCGGTTGACATGTATGGAGGACAAAGATTGTAACTGTTTTGATTCAATCGACTATATCAAATGTTGATTGCATGTCGTTGGTTGGCGTAAGGCTTCAATCAATCAATCAATGACGAAAGAATTGTGGTTGTTAATTGTAAATAAACAAATAATTTTGCCAAGGAAATTAGTTCTAAATGAACATTAATTAGGAATAAAATAGGCACAATTTACGGTGTCGATCGTTCATTGTTGTAAACAATAGTGCTTTGACAAGCACGTTGTCTGTTAGCAGACAAATGTCATTGGACCAGTTTTCTACGTCTATACCAAATTTCTTAAAAGCTGACCCACAATTGCAAAAAGTAAAAATTTAACTTATTTGTTGTGTCGTCTAATGGAATTTCATAAATCAATATTTTTCACATTTTAGTTGTCAAAATATGTGAACTTCTATCGTATGTAAGGCTTAAGCTTACTTTTGCAAGGATATCAATTTCAATTTAACTGACACGTCCTACTCTTCTAATCTTCATATCATCATTGTAATGAAAAGAATATACTATGGAGTTGTTATTACTTTAACGCCTCCAGTGTAACAATAATTCATTTGGACATAATGTTTTTGCATAATAATAAATCGATACCGTTTGCGTTTGTCACGTGATAAGTATTGTTGACTATGTTATTGTTAGTCCTTTTGGAGTAAGATAATTGTTCTATATCAATGTACGTCACATTTTTGACAGTGAAGATTGCATTTTCTTTTGGCTTTCAATTAATCCTGTCATTATAATTATATTTTCACTTGTTTGCTGTAGTTTTATAGAATAGTGTCCTTTTGTGCCTTTTTCAATCTAATTTGCGACTACCTATGATAGAATAATTAGTTCCCTACCTAAGTGTGTTGCAAGTACTATGGTCATGATTTTTGAAAATAAGTGTACATTGACCAATAAAAGGACCTCCATTCTCGATCAGACCAGGGACCACCCAGGGTGGCACATGACATTCATCCATTCATTTATTTTGGTTGGTGACTTGGTCACCTCTTCATCATTTTCCATATTTATACGACACATTAAACGATCGACTTTGATGGCTTGATAACAAGTGTAACAAGCGTAGAAAAATAACGATGTTTTTTACTAGTAGACGATATCGTTGCGATGGCACCACTGTTCGCCAAGATTGATGAGGCCACCTGATATTTTGTCAGAGTTATCTCTCTTAGCCAAATAGCTAAATATGGTATACATATATCATATGATACCTTTTAAGTACCCTGAGTGTATGTTTGTATCCATCCACAGTAGCGAAAGCCCAGTTATACCGCTGTGTACTCGATCCTTTCTGCTATCAATCTAGATGTCTATGGGCACCTAGTTTAAGATGCACCACGTGGACGAGGAATAGTCAAGAATAATACCAGCATTAGAGATTGTTGACTTGATAAGCACTACTCAAATTTGCAGGATTATTAACTTCCCATAGTCCATTGCTTTTGTTCCGACTAGAACAAATGTTAGACTGTCATTTGTCCTCCTTCTAGAATCCCAAATCGACCGAAGCAAATCCAACCGTCGTCCCGTCAACGGCCAAGCTGACAGCCGAGCAGCTGTACCATCTGCAAGTTGTCATTCATATACAAATTATTTTTGGTCATTTGGCTTATGGGCAAATGAAATCCTACTTGCCTGCCGACTTTTGTCGACAATTTAGGTTTGATTATTTTTGATATATCATTGTCAGTACCATTATTGATGCCGTTATTGTACCATTATTGATTATTATTATTATTATTATTGTTGTTGTGTTAACATAATGCAAGTTGGTGACATTATATCCAAGTTTGAATAGCTTCTCGAATTCCTATACGAAAAGGTTGTCGGGTGCGAATTGAACTTGGAGGGATAGATGAAGTTTTTTGGTTAGAAGACCGTTTCCTTGCGACGACGTTTGTGTTCACAGGCGATTTTTTTTAGGGTTGAAGGATCATCGAGCCTATCCGGTTGCATATGGTAAATAGATACCTTAAGATACATTTTAAGCATCATGAGTGTATGTTAACACCCATTCACTGAACGGGAATCCAGTGAAAGTTCGGTTATACCACTGTTCACTCGGTCTCTGCTGTTATTAGTCTATATACTCGTTGGCATCTAGTCCATGATGCACCATGTGGAGGAGGAACAGTTAGGAATATTAGCATCATTGGAAATGAAACTTTTATAAGCATTACTCCAATCCTCAGGATCATTAGCATTCCATTTTTCTTCTGTTGATCCTACAGAATTCGAAACGAAGTGGTCCACGTCCGCGACCAGCACGATGCAATGGAATTTTTCCAAGTGTTGTGCGACAATTTGAACGAATCGTTAGCTTTGTGCAAATTGCCCAAGATGGTGGAGCTCGTACTGGGCGGTGAGTTCGCCGATCAAAAGATTTGTTTGGATTGTCCACACCGGTGAGTGTTTTGTTGTGTATGTGTGTGTGTTTGTATTTTGTTTTTGAAGGTGGTGATCATGACGGTGACTTGTACATCGTGTTAGTTTCATTCCATTGTCTATGTTTAATTGAATTTCAATTGGTCTCTATTGAATCTGTAAGATGGTGACCAAGTTTCTTGCGTAATAGATAGTTGTCTTGTGACGCTGCTACTCTTTACAAAGATTAACGAAAGGTCACAATATTTTGTCAAAGTTGCGTCTTTTAGTCCGTCGGTTATATATGCTACCGTAATGTACCTTGCATTGATTCGTCAATCGGGGAGAAGTCAAGATTCACCGCTGCCTGGGCTGTCTGAGTATACGCAATAAGGAATATCTCTACCATTAATTAACAATTGATAATTTGTATGGGTTATTTAAAATTAATCAAAATACGTAGCATTTTATTTGGATACTTCAAGATGTTTGTTCAATTGTTATCAATCGTTGACTTTGAGTAACAATACTAGGAAATAAATAAACAAAAGTTACTAGTTGGGTGTTTCGTGACTGACTTTAAATAAAGGTCAGCTTATTTGAAGTCTTGACAGGGCTTATAAAGTAAGATGACATCAAATGATTAAAATTAAAATTAAAGACTGACTATAAATGTATAGATTACACAATTAAATAATGTCTAATTAAAAACGTTTTCTACATGATATTAAAAAGATAGAACCAGTAAGAGCATAATCAATGCAACTACATATACACAAATGTTGGAGATACGTATGATCCTGAAAGATTTGATTGGTGGTTATAAAGTCTCAATTCGAAATGATGATGATATTTCTGACTGTATACAATGTATAATTCAATGCATGAGTTAATGTTGGTAATACCATCTTATAAATTATTACACACTCCTTACATTGTGTAATGATTTTCAATAATTTTTTATACATTTTTATTTACACACAGTATCGACAAGCACTTTTTGCATTCACACACACTAATGAAACCTTTTGTTTATAACTAACTTTGTGCTATTTCAATATTCTATTATGAATGCCTAATACTGAAAATGTACTGAATGCATACCTACTACTAATAACAATTATAAGACCAAATCATTGGTGAGTCAATCAGAAATAAGAACATTATTTTAGCCTTGCCCATATTGAACCAATTAAATAAAGGATGTTGTGTAATTGTTTGATTGAAGCGTTTGTCCTTTTTTCGATACCCTATAAAGATATACTAGTTACGAAGCATTCACTTCGCTGAATTTGGACGTATTCGGACATCGGGATTTGAGCGAAGCACTCGAGCAATACGTGAAGGGCGAATTATTGGAAGGCGACAACGCCTACTATTGTCACAAGTGCGACCGCAAAATTGCCATTTTGAAACGCATGTGTTTGCAAAAGTTGCCCCTAATTTTGGGCATCCAGTTGAAGCGTTTCGATTACGATTGGGATCGGTATGTGAAAATGGTTTTGTTTAAAAAAAACGATTGCTGGTTATATTTTCATATATATATGCTTGTGTTGTGTTCGAATGTTGTCAGTAAGTGAAGACATGTGGCGCAGTTTCAAGTAAATACCGGTCGCTTTGAAGTACATTGGGCAACATGATTGTTCCGAAGCAAATAAACGACATCCTTATGAAGGCGCCACTGTTTGCAAAGATTGACGAGGCCGCCTTATTTCTGATCAGGGTTATCTCCCTTAATCTAATGGCTACGCATGGTATATGTATATGTATACCTTAAGATACCTTTTAGGTATCCTGGAAGTTTTCCCAATCAAACTTGGAATCAATGATACAATGAAATTTTATTACTATCACTGTTTATCTCATTCGTTTATTAGGCATGTATGAATTCATCGTGGGTGTACAATAACAAAGTTTTTTCAATGTTAAATAATAGATCTGTAACAGAAACCAGCGTTTTAGTTCGAATCAGAGCGTTTTGTTTGACAAGTTGTTGTTATCGATGTATCTGTAAACAACTGTGCATGTTGGACATGTATAATATGAGCAAAAGATTTTATTCTCAAATGACTCTTGGTCATGAGTCATAATCTCCATACTGGAAAGTCTAAAATTCGATGCTCTTATTTGCTTCTTTTTATCCAGGCGTAGGTAATCTTATGCTGAATGTATCTCTAGTGAGATATTAAAGCTTAATGTAATAATAATAATAATAATAATAATAACAATAATAATAATAATCTTATTCATAAGACCAACTGGTGTCACATATTTGTGTGTGTGTGTGTGAAGAATAAATAAATTAATTACTTACTGTTTATTAAAGACGAAGCTTTAACGTACACATGCAAATAATCTATTTTGTTGTATTTCATATTTCCAATCTTTAGAGGTCAGTCTATTAAATACAACAATTATTGTGCATTCCCGTGCGAGTTAGATATGTCTGCCTACACGGTCCAAGGTCTGCCCGATCCCAAACGAAAAGACGGCGATGAAGGCGAAGAAGAAGAAGAAGCGACGGCGGACAATCCGACTGTGACAGACAATCCCAATCCATGCACTACATACACTCTGCGTGGAGTTGTTGTACACAGCGGCCAAGCTTCATCGGGTCACTATTATTCGTTTATTCGGTATTTGAACAAAAGCAACAAAACATATCAGTGGTACAAATTTGACGACAATGTTGTACGTTTTGAAGGAATGGCATAGTGGGGGAGGGTGGGCTTGTAAATGTTTGTTTTACGAAAAAATGGTCGCTTTGGCACAGCCCGACACGTGATTATTCATTACTAAGCTACGTCGGCATAGGAATGCGTTTTAATTGTGGCAGTTAACAAGTTGCTTCACAAGTTACCAATAAATGTTAAAGATGCTTTGTGATTGGCTAGAGAATGACCAACCAACAATTTACTCATTTTTTTCATATTGGTTGATGACGTGGTCCCATTTCTATTATTTTCTATGTTTATAGCAAACGATGGACTTCGATGGCTTGATAAGTTTAACAAAACGTAGAAGAATGACGAAGATTCTTGGCTGGTAGGCGCTGACAGCGCTACTATTCGCAAAAATTGGCGAGGCCTGATTTTTTGTCAAGGTTATCTCCCTTAGCCCATGGGCTACATATGATATACGTATACCTTAAGATACCTTTTAAGTATCCTGGGTGTATGCTCACACCCACCTGCTGTAGTGGAAGTTCAGTTATACTACTGTGCCCTCGGACCCTGCTGTTATTAGTCTAGATGCCCGTTAGTGTTTAGTCCATGATGCACCACATGGAGGATCAACCGTCAGGACTATCACCATTATTGGAAATTGAGACTTTATGAATATTACTCAAATCCTCATCACTATCAATATCTTTCAAACAAAAATTATTAAAGCATACCTGTGTAGTACGTTTTTTTGTTGAATATTCTTTCTATCGATCATTTATTCCAATTTTAATGACTGTTTTCGTTTGGCATGCAGGTTACACCGGTTAAAATGATGAAAGAGGAAGATATGGCTGAAAAATGGTTTGGAGGCGATTTGCCTGCTTCGGACTATATCCGCATAAGTTCGTCGAAGGACGGCAAAAAGTGGTGGAGTGCCTATTTGCTATTTTACGAACGCAACGATTTCAACGAACAATGTCAGAAATTCCAATTGCCCACGAGTGATGGTAACTAATTTTTTATTTTGTTATTGTTGTATTTTTTTCGTGTTCAAATCAATTGGGTTGGTACAATGTGTTCTTGTCACTTGAGTTACAATGACATTTATCGTTAAGTTTGAACACTAATTTGTTATGGGGGCTTTGTGTAAATTATAGTACAAATGCGTTTGCAAGGTGTTATTCTTTTCATGCTAAAGTTTTGTTTAGTGTTTATTTATTATTTTATTTATTTAGTAATTATTGTTTGAATGCTTGTCACGGGAAACATTTTTTAGCAAAAGGAAGGCCCATAGCTAGTACCGGTATTCAAACTCAAACGCATGCTCACCGAGTGTGGCATTTAATTACTTTTGTCACACCGGCACTATTAACAAAACATCCAATTAGAAGTGTCATTTTTATTCTCATGTTCTTGCTACTTCATTTGATGAAATCGTTTTCTTCTTCTCTTACAGCTTTTCCCTTATCTATGAAGGATCTCTGTTTTCTCCATTTGATTCTTTTTTATGAACCAATTTGAAGGATTATGAGTATTAAATAGTTTTGGTATGGGTTTTCTACAAGCCGTCCTCTTTTATCCTGGCTTGATGATTGGCCAGATCGGATTATTTCTGATCCTGTCTAAGCGCAATGATGAATACATAAAATTCAAGTTAGAAAACAAATTTTATTAGAAAAAATGGATTGCGTGTTATACCTACAGTCAACTTAAGAGTTTACAAATAGTTTTTTAAAACAGGTGGTTTGACCAGGTAATTAGGATAGTACTAATTCATTCGTTCATTTCATTCCAGTTGCTGACGTAATTGTAAGAATAACAAACGTAGGAAAATAATGATCAACGGCATCCTTGTGATGGCGTAACTGTTCGCAAAGATCGATTTTAGGGTTATTCCAACTGCCAGCTTTTTAAGTCTTCTAAGTGCATGCTTGCATCCATTGAAACGGAAGCCAATTTTTACTGCTGTACACTCAGTCTCTGTTTTGTTAGTCTTCGTGCTTATTTTCACGTTGTCCACGTGGAGTTGACGGTGAGGAATATCACTAATGATGTATTTGTAGAATATCTTATATAGATTTTTAACTCATTCAATTAACTGATAATTTATAATAATAATAATAATAATAACACAAAATTCTCTCTATGTGCTTCTCCCCCCCCCTCAATGAGGAATAGGAACGTTGACTCCAAGAGTTTATGAAATGGTCAACTATTGTAATATTGAAAATTTACATCGCAATATGCAATTCAGTTCCATGCTGCCCGGTTTTGTTTATCAGCTGATTGACAAAAATGTTACCTATTGTTTGGTACGTTTTGATGTTTTCGAAATAAATAATAATGATTATTATTATTGTCAAGTGGGTTTTATAATTTAATTTTTTGTACAATGAATATTTTCTTTGATAATATGTAGGCAAATAACTAGAGATTAAGTATTGCTAATCAACGACAATTTTATCTCTGGTTTAACAACTCGAGTATTTTTTGTTGCAATTTAGTACTAATATAAAGTTGAACTATGCAATTTGTGGTCTGACAAACACTACTGTTTAATGATTGAAATTGGTTTTGGATTAGCTTCCATCCTACCAACCAACTAATTAGCGTTCTTTTACACCTTTGGTAATTAACCAATCAACGATTGAACTTTTAACCTTAAGTCATAAAGTACGGAGTTGTCACTGTAACAAATCCAATTTCCAGTTATGGCCATTTAATTAAGCATTACGAAACATTAACATAATTGATTTTTTCTTTGAACAAACAAACATCATCTTTTTGTGATTCGTGAGTTGTATTCACTGTCGAGTTTGTTTAATTAAAAAGAATTTGATGTTTTAACGTAACTGAATAAATGCTGGTCTCCGTTTATTTGCCTTCCGTTAATAATAAAGAATTAGAAACTAAGAATAGCTAATTAGCGAGTACATGCATTGGATTCGATCATCATATAACATCTATGTACGTGCAAAAAGGCAATCAACAATGGTAATAGGTGTAGACAGGTCGAAAAGTAAAACTTGGACCAACAGTGCTCCATCCGCCGCTTTGTTTCACGTTGGACAGTCTCGCAGTATTATACCTGCATGTCACAGTCCTCGATTGCAGTTAACGCTAACGTTAATTTATTCATTTATTGCTACATGTGGCTTATGTATACCTTGAGATGTCTTTTGAATAGCCTGGGTGCATCCATCGTCCAAAGCGGAAGCCTAGTTGTACTGCCGTATTAGTCTAGGTTCTCGGATAAACCCAGTCCTGAATGCTTCACTTGGAGGACGAACAGTCAGCAATATTACCATAGTTGAAAATTGTGACTTTATAAGCATTCCTCAAAACTACAGGATGCTACTGACGTTAATGATGATGTTTGGAAAATTTATCTACTTAAATGTTATTTTAAACATTTTTGCACTATACGTATTTTAAAAGTTGCATGAATATTATTTCAATTTATTTCAATGCTTTATAACTTATAAATGACTACTTTTGCTTATATTGAAACACTAAAAAACGAGTTGTCTAAATGTGTTGAAATTTGGGAAAAAAATAATAAAAAGGCGTCACTTTAAACTATTGAAGCGTTTTAACTTTTAAGGTACTTTTTAAATTTTTATTTTTTAATTACTTTCAATGTTTTACAATAAATATTTGTAGATAGTGGACATTTAGGCGAAGCCAAACGTGGGTCCACATGGAGTGGTCTGGTGATGGAAATAAAACCGTCCAGGTTTGAGTCCAGCGCTGCACCGCTAGACCACCCCGACAATATAATTTTCAATAGACATTACATTATATACCTACAACATTACACGTTCTAAAGTAATGCATGATTGTTATTGATAGGAGATTGTCGTAAAGTCGTATTTTTGTTTATTTTTTTCGACTAATCATCCTTTTTTCAGTTTAATAACAAATCCTCATGTCACTAATTTTTCCATTTTTATTACGCCAATGTTTTATGGGACAATTTTTAGCAAGTGAACAGTTTGTCAACTCCGCTGTTATTAGCAATATTGGGACTCGAACTTATTTACACTCAGATACAACGTGTATTTAAGTTTGAACATTTTGTTGTAGTATTGACGAAATAGTCAAGATTTACACAATTACTGTTAAGCCATTGGTTTGACACTAGATAGAGCATGGGATCAAGTTTGTGTGTGTGTGTGTGAGAGAGAGAGAGAGAGACTTGAAGGTTATGCACAACTGATGATGTTAAACAAGGACGAAAGAGCTGTACAGTGCTTCTGGCTGACTGAAACCAAATGGATTTTTTATTCGAGTGAATCCGACAATTCTAATATTTTACTGATTAATAAACAATCGCAATTGTTTTTATCTATTTAGTTTTACTACTTTGAATGTTTTGACGGGAAGCACATCTTTCAGCAGTGGGGACATTGTAGCGAAGCCAAACGTGGGCCGGCATTTAGTGGAGCGGTGGTGAGATTCGAACCCATGTCCACCAGGTCCAAGTCGAGCGCTGTACCTCTGGGCCATTCTGTTAAATAATACTATTTTTTAATATTAAATTAAATAAATGAGTTATTATTATTATTGCAAAACCCATTTGCTTTAAAAAGAAGCATAGGGCAGTAAGATCACAGTTACAGCAAAAAATAACACCAAAGTCTCATAATTGAAAACGAACATGGGACAACAAAATTTTTCTATGTAAAATTTGACCAAGTAATTTTATTCGTCTAATTGTAATGATGTCATGTAGTGAACGAGAGTCAATACTTTTCATGATCTCATTATTTGAAATGTGATCGCTTTAGATAATCTGTCAAATACTTTTAAGACACCGGCGATGAAAAACATCCACCATCTTATCAATCTTGTCTGTTTGCTTTCACGTTTGCCGTAGGAATGATTATTGATGCTTATAAACGATGTTGTGTCTTCAGGCCGATGTGTATATTATCAAGATTGACTTTTTACTGTTCAACTTTGAAATTAACCATTAATTTTTTTTACATTGTTTTGTATGATATTCTGACAGATTGGAGGAATTTCTGCAATCAAACTATCTATTTTTCATTTCAAAACCCTTTTACTTTGAAGAGCATGGGGCAACAAGATTGTTCCACATAATTGTACATAATGCAAATGGTCGACTTTGATAATCGTGCATAACGAAGATTGAAATTCTATTCGGATTTTGCCATACGTCGCCATTGGAATCATGCTGCTTTTATTTTGTTTTGACGCATAGTTCAATGAACTGGCGTCTTCTTGTGTTGTTTCTTCAAGATTGTTTTTTTACACAGAGCACGTTGCCCATCGCACCTTCAAACGCGCCCTCTTTTTCAACTGGACTTTTGCTTATCCCATTGGTGTTAAATATTGTTGTCTATCCAATGGTTCTGATTTTACTTCTACAGAAGTATTTAAGGCATCAGCAATAATAAAAATAATATCGAAACAAAATAAGTTGTCTGTAAATAATCTTTAATTATAAGCAAAATATTTGTATATTTATAATAATAATTACTATTGCTTGAATGTTTTACGAGAAACATTTTTTCAGCAAGATGAACTTTTTGGCAAAGCCAAACAAAGCTCCAACTGATTCATCTTTTTTTCTTATTTTGTTTTGAAAGGCGAATCCGTCAAATACGTGCAATCTCGCCTTCGGTTCATCCAATCTACTGGTCAATTTTATGCGATTGAGATACAGAGCCGTTGCTTCAAATTGGTAAGAATGGCATTGTGTGTTGGCTTGCCGACGTTATGCAATCCCTCAAAGACGACAGTACAATCCTATACTGGTGGAATTTGACTTTACACCAAGCTTCATTGGATTGTTGTCGTTTTTAGAGGAGTATTGTGAATTTTTGGGCCTTTTAGGTAGACCATGAAGTGGAATCAGCTAGTATTTTGAGAATAATGCACAAAGTCTTATCTTTTATCCCTAGTGATGCATAGGAATACTGAGGAATACAAAAGTTTGTTCGGTTTGGTAAAGCTGTTTTCAATTCCATATAGATTCGCTCTCTATCATCTGTTGAACGCAATCGTTTAATAGCTAATCAAATAGTTGTAGCACGCTTAATATTAATTGGCCATGTATTTTTAACACAATAGAAGAGAAACGTTTCAAATGGATGGGCCATGTTTTACGTGGGCCGTCTAACCCATACGGAAGCCCAACCATTACCTGAATCGAAAAGAAGATCGGGTGGTCAACGAGTATTTTGAACGGACACTGTAATGCATAAACTCAGTCGTTTTATGCTTGAACTCCTCTTCCACCTTCATCCAAATGAATTACTTAATTGGGCGTTTGATTTCTTATCCTTTGCAGTGAATAGAGCTCATTCGAAAGGTTTGATATATAATTGACATTTAAAGTCAACAGTGTGGTTTATTGAGTGCGGGCTTCTAGTAATTTGGACTAACCTGGGCGATAATAACTGGTGGGAGATATTTATTTTCAATAATGACGAACGATAAATCAAATTGTTATGTCAGTGTTTGTTAATACTGTTGTGCTGTTGCGAGTATGTGAACAGGTATTTAAATTCCACTATCCGCTAGCTTTTCTTTATCCGTTTGCTGAAAATGGTTTAAAATAAATAATACATAGAATGGAAGTGGTAGTTTAATCACGTTTTTTGTTTTCTCAGTTCCAGTTTTAGATATTAGAAAAAGTATAAAATAATAAACCTATTTTCTTTAATAAGTTTTTATTCTTTTTTTAAAAGAATAATAAGCCGTAGTTATTGGCAACGTAATAAATTGTATTATTTTATTATATATATATATATATATATATATGTTTTACTTTAAGATGTGTACTTTAAGGTTTACTTTTGAAACCAATATTTATTATGTAATCCTTATGCTATATGTGGGTAATCAGTTTATTATTAATATTCATTTGTTGTATCTAGTGAGATATTAGAGTTTAATGTAGTAATAATAATAATAATTCAGTTTTATATTAAATTAATAATAATTATTATTATTACTACTACTACTACTACTATTGTTATGCCTGTCGGTAATAGTCTAAGATGCACCATACATGTATGAAGGGAGAACAGTTAGGAATATCACAATTATTGGAATTTGAAACTTCATAAGCACTACTCAATTTCTCAGGATTATTAGCATCCCTCTGTCTGGTCCAAACGTAACTGAGGCAATATACAAAATGAATTCATTTTTCACATTTTTTTTTGCAATTATAAAGGATATCTCCCCTCCCAATGCTTTAATTGACTGTTTCTATTTAAATTTTAAAAATGGATTATTATTATTATATGAAATATAGTGCTAAAATTTTCTTGTTTTTTATTTTATTTCAAACTTCATTGATTTTTTCGTCGTCAATCCGATTCGAATTGTTTCTGTTATTTAGGAAGTTGTGGCTCAACCTGTTTTTCAAATTGGCCTCGATTGGTTCGGAAGTACGCGCGGATTTAATCAAACGCCTGTTTTTTACCTCAATCGACCAAGTGCCTACAATTTTACTCGAATGTCCCTTACCTGAAGTGAGTTTTGTCCACATTTATTGTATATATATATATAGTATAATCATCACGTATCATTGTTGTAAATGCTAAATTAAATGTTTAAAATGTCTTAATTTTTAAGGATGGGGATATTTCTGACTGCTACTTCTATGTGGGGTGCATTATAGGATAACAGCCCAGAGACCGGGTGCACCGTAGAACAACCGGGTTTCTATTTTGACAGATGCACACAGGCATACAGCCAAGGCATTTAAAAAGTATTTTATGTTATACGTACACCAAGTGTAGTCGTTGGGCTGGGGAGGATAGCTCTGACGAAAAAACAAGTGATTTTGTCAATATGTTCAAACAGTTGTGCCGTTACAGGATGACGTTTGCCAGTTAGAAATGATGAAAAGGTAGCTACGTCATTACCTAATAATAATAATAATAATAATAATATATGCTTAGACAGCCCAACAGTAATACAATCAAACTGTTGGCCTAATCAATTCAATGAGAAAACAATCTACCAATTTGATTGCAATGCCCATTTTCTCTTGTGCCAGATTCGATTCATCTACGCCAGTCTCCTAGTCTATCTCAGTCACTTGTGTACTCGTCAGTCGGATCAAATTTCGACAGCCCACCTGTTCGACAACTTTGCATCGTGCCCGATCGGCTGCCCACTTCCCCCAGTGCCCATCCGTCAGTTGGTCGCATCGTCGCCAAGTCAATCGTGCTGGCCCATCGATGTCGATTTACAGGACTGCCAAACAATACCGATTGGCCGAACGTTGTCCAGTAGGCTGTATTTGGAAAATTTAAATCTTCAAGCAGCACACGTCGCCATCGGCAACGAAACGTCGACGATCAATCCGGGTCATTGTTTGATCCAATTGTTGTTGCACCAATTGTATTATTCGGCCGGAACGATGGTTGCCTTTTGTGTCTACAAGCAACCGATTCAAATGCATTGCTTCGACGTGCCCCATTGGAACGATGATGATGACGATGATGATGATGGCAGCGGCGGCGGCGATGACGATGATGACGACGAAGATGATGACGATGACGGCGGGGAACAACAACGACAAGGTGTCAATAGAAGAATTCGTGGTGAGTACGTTTCGACAAGTCGAGGGCTTGCAGCCTATCCAAGCTCGGCCACGTATTACGTGTCGAACGCGAATACCGACATGTCCAATTTGGTAGCCTTGTCCAATTGGGGACAAACGCAATTGAATAATAACACGACCAACAGGAGTAGCTGCAGCGGCGGTGGCTCTAGCAACAAGCCTAAATATCCCACTCCGTTGATTTGGGCTCAATATGTGGCCATATTGGTTGATTATGCCAAATTGGGAAACGTCCAATGTCAGTATTTGGTAGATTCAAGAGCTGTCGAATTTTTGCTCCAGTGAGTTGTTTGTTTTTGCGATGGTAATTTTGACTAGTCGTTTTAAAGTTTTAGTGATGGTGACAATTCTATTTCGGTTGTACGTTTTCTCAACTTCAAAACAAATTCATGTTTCGTGATGCAATAGCGCAAATACGATGACATTTTGTTTAGTTATGTTTATCCATTTATACTTGTATGGTAGAATTGTTACATAAAATGGTTTGGCGATTTGGTGCTGCTGATACTGGAGTGACGCCGGACACTCGTAGGTCTCGCCAACAACGCACCAAATGTTGGCCTTTGTTTGACTTGCTGTAAAGTGCTTTTCATTATAAAAGATAAATAACAATTATTATTATTTGTTGGCCAATAGTGAGTAACTATCGTTTTCATCGCAGATGTTGTTGTGGCAAACATTTTATCAAATAAAAATAAAGGAAGACCTAAACTGTGAGATAAATTTATTTCGCATTTTCTCGTCAGTACAACTCACAGCTTTCAAAATGCCGGGTGGGCATAGGTTCGAATTCCACCACCGGCAATAAAACGTGGGCCCACGTTTGGCTTCGCTAAATTGTCTACTGCTGAAGGATGTTTCCCTTAAAACATTTATAGTAGCAAACAAAATAAAATCATAATAATAATATATACTAAACTTTTATATATTTGTGACTGACGAGAATATACGAAGTGAATTCATCTCACAGTTTCCGTCTTTTTAAATTTTTATTTGGAATTATAAAGGGAGCCCAATACTTTAAACATTTTTACTGATGAATATTTAGCGAAGCTGGCGGTGGTACTCAAACTCATACACATCCAAGTATGAGTCCAGCGTACTCCACCACTCAACTAGCAGAGTAGTTGGAAGTACAATCTCGCTTTCAATAATTTTGTATATATATTCTTACAAATTAAACTTTTTGTTGCTGTTTTTTCATCTTTAGATACGTCCTGAGACACGAAGTTTGTTTTACAACGTTGGATTTTTCTACATCGAAGCCTTTGCAATCAAAAACTGGCGACCAATCGTCACAATTCTACCCACATCAGCAGCTGTCTTACAATTTTGCAAATTATGGACTGTGGTCACCCGATACGCACGATTTGACGTTGATACGACGCAACGAAGAGTCCAATTATGAACAGTTCATGCTCGGCCTTCAGTCTATATTGTTGGATTGTGAAAAGGATATCTTTTTGAACGAAAGTATTCAAGTATTGATTCACAGTCTATTTGCTGTAGGATCGCTTTCGGGTGTAAAGAATCGCCAGTCCAATGCTTATCTAAATATGTCTACTCAATATTTGTACGATTACAACAAACTCGACAACCCTACGTCATATCCAATCATTATTCTCCTCCATTCAGGTGTTCAAATGGTTTTCGAATTGGTATCGTATGTAATTCGGACCTATGAGCTTCCAATGGAATATTATTACAACCAATCACAATCTTCGTCAGCTATCAACCAATCAGATGTGAATCGTGATTTGATTGGTCGGAATCCTTATAGAATAATAACCCAATCAACATCGAATGGCTTGCTTCCTACCAGTATGATTCGCTTATTGTGTTGGAATAGAACAGTTAAACAAGTGATTAGGAATTTGTTGAGTTCGTTAACTGTCAAGCCGTTGTCGGAAATCTTTATGGTAATAATTTATCGTTTTTATTATTTCGTGTCAGTGTACGAATAAGAATACTTATTATTGAATCAGTTTGTTTGGGTGCTACTAGAATCAATTAATTGGTTGTTATGATCCTAGAAAAATCTCGCTTTAAAGTCGTACGAGTTAAATAGTGAGATGATTCTGAGGATTTGAGTAATAATCTAAATTTCCAATGAGGAAAGTATTCTGCACATCTCTATGTGGTTCATCCTGAACTGATACTAATACAGATTAGAGACAGAGTGCACAGTGGTAACAGTGGATTCTCGTTTTGGCTATTGGGTGCTAACATACAACGAACACACTTAAAAGGAATTTTGAGATGTACCATAGGTGGGTGGAACTACTTTAATAAAAAATTGGTTAATCTTGTTAATCTGTGTAAACATCATTATCATCATTGGTCATAGACATTCCCCACCGGTTATTATCATCTAGGGTAGTCCAAATTACGAAAACTTTACAAAACTTCCACTTTTACAACGTGTAGTTAATGAGTGACACTTGAGATATGCTGACTTTAAATGTTAATTACACCCCCAAATTAAACCCCTCCAATGATCTCTACTAACCGTAAATACTAAGTAATCGAACGCCCAATTATGTAATTTGTTTGGACGGGGGCTGATTGGAGGCTAGACCGTTTTTCTGTCAGTATGCAGATTATGCATTGTTTAAAATAATAATTATCATTTCCATGTTGTTGTTGCTGTTGTTCCACTCTACCCACAGTTCTTGTCTTACGAACACCCGGTGTTTTCGAACAAATTGTTGAAACAACTTGTACTGTCCATGTTTTGTCCGTTCCACATTGACAGTTTGTTGAATTTGATTCAAATTATTTTGGAAATGGACGATTCTGTCAAGCCGTATCGGATGTTGATGTTTTTAAAATGTACGTTTGACTAAATTTAATCGTTTGTACAAGAAATGCTTCTAGTAAACCAACAGCAAGAGCCCCTAATCTAATTGACACAGTATCACTTGGGAGGGCATGGAAGAATTAGGTATGTATCTTTAGAAATTTGTTGAGGATAATTAAAATGTGGTTTATCCATGTTTTAAAGACATGGGTAAATTAAATTGTAACGAAAAACCACAACAACCAATTCAAAGTTCAGGTGAAGAAAGAGACGGTTTGGAGAAACTCCAGTATAACCGTTTTTTAGTCCGATGGATATAGAGGAGGGTTAAAGTTGAAAGTTAACAGCTTAGTATGTGTAAAAAAGAAACACTGCCGAAAAAAGAACAAGCGAAAAATGATTGTGATGATAAAGTTGAAATAGTGCCAAGTATGTATCAGGTATTTTCAATATTACACGTTTAAAGTACGATGATGGGGAACAATCTTGTTTGTTTAAGCGTTTTAGGTAAAAGAGGTTGGAATAATAAGAAGAAAAAGAACAACAACATTATTGTGAAAATATTCCTCTTGTAAAAGAATTGTCAATACTATTGTTATTACCAATATTAGTATTAATAGTACTGATATAATAAACCTTATGAAAGTCCCTTAACACAAATACGGAGGGTAGTTCTTATATTGTTCAAGTCACTTGTATTTATAAATTGTGAAACACGACGCGGATTTGGAACACACAAGGCAAGAGATTGTACTGTTAATCAAATTATTATTATTATTATTATTTATTATTGTTATAATAATAATAATTATTATTATTATTATTATTATTATTATTAGTAGTAGTAGTAGTAGTAGTAGTAGTAGTAATAGTAGTAGCAGGAGTAGTAATAGAAGTAGCAGGAGTGGTAATAGTAGTAGCAGCAGTAGCAGTAGTAGTATTACATTAAGCTTTAATACCGCACTAGAAATACATTCAGCACCTTAATAAATTTTTACCATTAATCAATAAAAAGAAAACAAAAATTGCTACAAATAATAGGAACCAAATGAACAATACAAAATCATATGATGAATAGTGAAAATGAATGTAAAATTAATACGTTAAAACCTGTGATTAGATAAAAAAATGCAGAATCATTATAAAGCACACTTGCATGATGGTGTAGGATATACCGATTAGTTTAAACAAATGCTTTGGTTGGAAGTTGTAATTAATTCAACCGTGATAGGTTTGGTAGAAACTCATCTTTGTTTGATACGTTGGATAAATATGACAGATATAATATTTGTATTGATTGAATTTTGGATTTTACTTTTAGCTATGGTTGCCGACTTTTTTACACAAGTTTTAGACTTATCAAGAGCCGTATGCCTACTGTTTTCTCATTTTATTGCAGATTGCGAGAGGTGTGACCTTTTGAACACGCTCAAGTCCCAATTTCTATTCGTCGATACCAATATAGTGGTTTACAAATTTTTGGAATTTTTCGTTCGTCTTTTGTGCTTGCCCAACTCACAACTGCACATTCGTTTGGCTCAAGATATTCCCACTGCGAAAGTCTTGTATGACGTAAGTATTCACTGTCTTGTGTGCTGTGTGTGCATTCTGTTTGTATCTTTTGTTAATTTTAGGAATTGTGAATGAAGACTGCTCTAACACAGTTGAAACACATCCGTACATCAAATCTGAAATTTCTAATAAAGTTGTTAAACTTCTTTTTTTGTTAAGGTGTTCATTGTGGCCACAAATAAACTCAAAGGGTCGAACAAAACGTGGCTTACTATTGACGATGTGATTGAAGATTATGCCAAAGTTGTGGAAATATTTAAAGAGCTGGTATGTTGAATTTGTTTAATGTTTGTTTTGATTTACCGCCTGAATTGTAGCTTTTTCTTGTCTGTTTCTGGTCAGTTTTCTCTATTCGGTTTTTGGTATCGAACCCACCATTTGAAGTCATTAAATAGTTTTTGTGTGGGTTGTTTACTGCTGGAGTTCACACCTGTCGCAAACGTTGATCCTTTATCCCGACTTGAGACTGGCTAGATTGGTTTATTTCTTGTCTTCTCTAGGCGGGGTTTGACTCTAACAACTGACACCAAATGCAGGTCTTTGCTTGGCTTTACTAAAATGTCCACTTGCTGACAGGCATGTTTTTTGGGCAATAAAAACGAATGAAAATATTTTTGCTACACAAACGTTTTGTTACACAGTTTTAATGTATTTGCTCTTCCTGTAAAGATATTATGCAAGAAATTAACCTTTCCTTGGGAGGTTTATTTTTTCTAAATTGTTATTTTTTTCTTCACATTTCTTTACAAATTGTATTTTTATTTTACAAAAGTAACATTGACGCTAACTGTTAGGACAGCGGCCCTTGTTAGCTCAAACTTGAGCGGGCCGGCATTAAATGTGGGCCATCGTTTAGCTTCATTGGAATGCCCACCTGCTGAAACATGATTTTTGTCAACAACGAACAATGAAGCAATGACAAATCTTGTGTTGTGTCCTTATTACGATTTCTGTAACTCCAGCGGCTTATCATGTCAAAGTTTTTATGGTACAAGTATTACTATATCATGTTTAATGTACCTAGGTCCTAGACATACTATTAACCTGCCAACTTGATTCATACAGACTGAATTTGTTGTGTTAAAATTCTAATAGTGTCAATGTTTGTTTGTACCATCGTTGACAGATTCCTTCAGACGACGTCGAATTGACAGCTGATTTTTTGAATGACGCTAGTAGCGAGCAACATGATAAAAATGGCGATGATGACGAGGAAGAAGAGGAAGAAGAAGAGGAGGATGATGACGATGGGGAGGAGGAAGACGTCGACTCTGAGGCTCTCAGCATCCTGTACGACAATGCAGCAGGTGGCCATACATACTATCTCGATAATCCATCGTCAGATTGGTAAAATTTTGTATGGAATTGTAGTCGAACGCATCCAAATGACGAGTTTTGATTTGTCGTATTTATACGGATTTTACAAAATAATCACTTGATGACTTGATGATGTGATAATAATGATTTATATTTTTGGTATTTTATTTATTATCTTTATTTGTTTTTGTTTTTTTGGAACTATTTTTGGACCTAAATTGTTTTATTTTTTTAAAAAGAAAACAAGAACAAAACTTATTTTATATTTGATCATATTCCCATTGGTGCCAATAATACAATAATAATAATAATAATAATAATATTAATAATAATATTGGCATTGTCCCATTTGTTGCAATTCAGACATTTATTTGGAGTTTGATGAACATGTCTTGTGTTTTGTGCGTGTATGTGTTTTATTTTTTGATTTGAAGCTTATTTACAGCTAAATTTGATGATTTTGTTGGATTCATATTTCTTGTGATTTGAATGATTGTTGATTGTCATTATTATAAATGTTAAAATGATGGTGATGATGATGATGATAACGATGATCGTCATCAGTGGTTACAATTGTTTTTTTTTGTTACCACAATGTTGTTGTGATTAGCATTTAGTGTTGAATTATTATAAGTCTCGTCTATTATCTTTTATGACTGTGATGATTTGAACAATGTGTCAACAAAGTATCAATTTCTAATGATGGTTACAATTTTAACTGTCACGCGGCGCATTCTGAACTAGATGCACCTTCATCATCGGGAATAAACATTCCCCACCGGTTATTACTGCCCAGGTTATTCCAAATTCCAAAACGTCCGCAAAAGAACCAACTTTTGCAATGTGCACTTAATGAACGACTCTTGAGGTATACTGACCTTATATGTTAATTGCATTCCGAGTTAAACCTCTCCAATGATCTTTATTAGCAAACTGACACCCAATTAAGTGATTTATTTGGATGAGGGGGCTTAGCATAAATGAAAGGACTGAGTTCGCGTGCTACAATGTCTGTTTAAATTCTCCGTTAGTCACCTGGTCCCTTTTCCATCCGGGTAATAGTTGGACTTCTAAAGCTATTTTAGCTGGATGAGTAGGCGATCTAAGTAAACCATGGCCAGTCCATTCCAATCGTCTTTCTCTTATTGTGTTAGAGATACATTGCCAATAAATGTTAAGTGTCTGGAAATGGTTTAAATATTTTATTAATTATTAAATGGCTGCGTTCAATAGAGGAAAGCGAGCGAAACCATTCTTCAAAAACTATTTTAGCAGTATTAATAAAAAAATTAACATTTTCTATTAATATTATGTATTGATAAAAAACTTTATTGTACAGATATTTTAAATTTTATTTCATGTTATATACTACTAAGTAACGTTTCAGTAGTTTATACATATTTAATACGAAATTCACGTTCACACTATGTAGCAAACACTGCTCGCGTGTGGCCAATTTTCCTAACCCACATGATTATTTCTTCTAGGTACCGTTACGTAAATTATATTTTCTTTTTGTCTGACTTGTGATCCAACTAAATTATAAACGTCAATATTGACCTTGTACGTATGTTTGATGTACGTCTTCAGTTCATAGTCGCCTTCTTCTGTTTGATTTTCCTCATCAGACAATTTAATGGGAATTGAGTCGAGATTTTTTACTGTGAGCTCGCGTTGATAACCAATTACGATGATTCCTTCTAATAAATCGTACGACACCTTTACTGTTTCAAGTATGACCGTGGGATCGAGTTTGCAAAGGATACAAAATCCTGTCGAACCGACTTTCATGTTGAATTTGGTCTTTAGGCGCGGAAATCCGCTGGCTACCATTTTTTCGTCTACTTCTAAATCGGTATCATTTGAAGAATTTGTGTATGACTGGCTGCAACGATAGTGCGAACGGTTTCGTTTTTTTTTACTGGAACAAGAAGGAATGGACGAATTTTTAATCACGCTGTCATTTTCATCAATCATGGTGTTTAGCAGCCTTTTGGAAATAAAAATGCTTTTTTATTGGAGTTAGGTACGTTTGATATTTGCTAATTGTGAACGGCCTGTGAAAATAAGTAGAAGGAATAACATGGTATAAACTTATAGAATATCAATTTTTTGCTTTTTACTGTATGAATGTTTCATAGAAAAGGCATATTGTAGCAAGTGAACATTTCACGAAGCAAACCAGTGACTGCATTTAAATCTACATCTACTCATTTTTAAATGTATCGTTTTATCAAACTTGTTTATTTTGACGTGCGTTTGAATTATTTGATTGCTGCCCAACCTGAAACAGTAAGTGAATCGCATGTTGATCCTGCTTCTGCCCTAGTCTGATACAGGTGACCTTGACACAAGAATAAATTTTAGCCTAACTTTTGGTATTTTCAAACACCAAATGAAAACATTGAGGGACGTCAATTGTAAAATCATTTGTTTACTGACAACTTTCTTTTTTGAATAATAATCCATTTCGTTAAAAATTCCAATAAATATGTTTTTTCTCATTTATATATTGAAAAAATACAAATGACATGTTAACTTTTATTGTTGCTACTTCGAGTGTTTTGACGGGAAACTTTTTTGAGCAAGATGACATTTTGGCAAGGCTGAACGGCGGTCTAGTGATACAACACTCGACTTGGACCTGGAAGGGCATGGTTTTGAATTCTACCACCGGTCCGCTAAATGCGGCCCCATATTCAGCTTCGCTAAAATGTCCACTACTGGAAGATGTTTTTCGTAAAACAATGAATAAAACAAAAAATACATTTAGTGTTAATAGGGGCGCGATCGAATGACATGACCGCCTAAGTTCGAGTCAACCAGCACACAATCTGAGTTATTAAAGATGGCGAAGGGCTATCAATGTTAACTTTTTTTAATTGAAAAATACTAATAGTGGTCAGATGGTAAGTGCTGCGATGTTGTTTAACGTGCTCCGAAAACTGAAACAATTTACCTTGAACTGACCATCATCGTTTGCATCAATTTATCAGTTTATTATTAAGTACCACCAATTTGAAAAAAAAAACAATTACTCAGTTGTTTTTTGTTAAACCAACAATTTTGTGCCAATAAAAATGTTATTTCTTATTTTCTACATTATTGATAGATAAAGTGAAAGTATTTTTAAATGTGAAAATTTTCATTTTATGCAAATGGTTCTATTTTGAGTAACAAACACACACACATATGAAAAACACATCGTTTTTATATACACGGGTCAAATTTTATAAGGTTCAAATAAAACCATAAACTATTTCTTAATTAAAAAAAACATTGTTTTAAATATTTAAAATATGTAAAAGTAATGTTTCAACTTTGCCATCCAGAAACGTTGTTGTTTGCCGGAATGACGTCATCTTTCATTGTTTCCGCAGCAGTATAAATTTGTACAGAGGCCAGGTTGCCAACCTTGCGCTCAAACCCTCCTCCTTTATCCAGGCTTGGGACTGGCTAGATTGAATCATTTCTAATCCAAACTAGATGACAAGGTTGAGTGAAAGCCGAAAAAAAGCGCAATCTTTGATTTGAGGAATATTTAATGCCTACGAGACTTTGTTATTGTTGTTTTGCTGTAATTGTTGTCTTATTGCCCCATGCTTATTCTTAAAGCAAAAGGGTTTTGTAATAATAATAATAATAAATGTTTCAACGTTTACATAAAAATTATTTTTGATTAATATTAATTAATATTAATACTTTAGTGCTGTTTTATAGGAATAAACTTTAATCAATGTTGCACTAAAAGTAACAACCAATTTTCTCATTTTGAAGTAAATTATTTTTATGGAATAACAATAAAAATGAAATAATTTCACATTTACAATACTTTATTGTTTGTAAATTATAAATTAATTTTATAGTGTACATCCTCTTATATTATTACATGGAATCTTCCATTGTTTGGACATTATGTAATTGTTCTTTTTGTTATATAATATAAACTGTTTGTTTGCTTATTGTAAGTTAATATGAAAATGTGGACAAATATTGTAGCTGCATTTACATCATATTACATTTTACAACTGTGTTACAAAAGGGATGTTAATGATTCTGAGGATTTGAGTAATGTTTATAAAGTCTCAATTTCCAGTGAAGGTAATTGTGCTGACTGTTCCTCTTCCACATGTGCATCCTGGACTAGGTGCCAACAGGAATCTAGACTAATGGCAGCAGGGACCGAGTGCACAGCGGTATAACTGGGCTTCCGCTACGGCGGGTGCTAGCATACACCCAAGATGCTTAAAAAGTATTTCAAGGTAACTATTTACCATATGTAGCCGGTGGGATTTGTGAATCCATCAACCTTATAGAAAATTGCTTCGCCAATTCTTGTTAACACTAGCGTCATTGCAAGGAAGCGGTCTTCTAGCCAAGAAACTTTATTTATCCCTCCAAGTTCAATTTGCATCCGACAACCTTTTTGTATGGGAATTCGAGAAGCTACGTTTGTTACAAAATCTATCATTTTAATCTTGTTTTTTAAATCAATTCTTAGCAGATGCATTTCTAGTTTTCAAACCAGGACTTATCAATCATAAGAATGTGTGTTAAGTGCTGAATGTATCTCTACTGGGGCATTTAAACTCGAATATAATAATAACGATGATATCCAACAATATTACGGTATAAACACAGTTTCACTATGCAAACAAAGCGTGGCATTTGAGAAGACTTAATTTAACTAAAGTTTACTTGGGGTCATCAGACATCATGTTTAAATACGCTTGGAACAAACTTGTTTTTACATGCTTTTCAAAACGATAGTATTTGTATTTAAATATTTAAATAACTCGTTTCAATTATGCTAAATAATAAGTCATACACTTGCATTAATCTATTTTCAAATTAATTTTTTTTAAATAAAAAATATTAAAGTATGAATTGAAAACGATTTTATAAGCTAAAAACAAAACTTATTGATTATTATATTTCAAAAATATTTAAATTAAAAAATACAACCCTTTTCAATAAACAATTATTATTCGTTATCAAAAATTGATTATTTCACATTAAACGACATCAGAAAGCATGTAAATTTAGTTTATATTGTAATATGCCGGTAAAGAAAAGACGAAAATCATGAGAAATATGCTAAGTGGATATTGCATATTATACAAACTATATTCATATTGAGTATAATAAAAATGAATGTAATTAAATTTATTATGTTGTCACATAAATCTGTACTAAAAACGACAGATAATTAGTGTGTGCGTGTAAAACTTTGTTGAATAAAGAAGAGTAAAAACAATTTACTAAAATAGAGCCGGTTCCAAGGGTTGAGTACCAAGGTTAGCAAACTGACGTTTTTCAAGAACATTGATAAATAATGAACAATATATATATTTATCTTTATTACTTTAAATGTTTTATCAGAAACATCTTTCAGCAGTGGACATTTTAGCGATGCGGAGCGTGGACCCACATTTTAGTGGGCCGATGGTGGGATTCGAACCCCGATGCCCACCGAGATCCAAATGGAGCGCTGTACCGCTAGACCGTTAAATAATAGGCAACAACTAGTATACTAAATAGAAAGGCATGTTTTTCCCGTCAGGAATTGCACACAATTGAAATGAATTTGAGTAATTGTTTACTCAAGCAGTTTATTTATTTATTATTGCTTGAATGCTTTATTCATTTTCATTCATTTTAGTTGGTGACGTAGTCACCTCTTCATAATTTCCCATATTTATACGACATATAAACGATCGATTTCGATGGTTTGATAAGCGTAACGTCAACGTGGAAGAATAACAAAGTTTCTTGGCTGGTAGACGGCATCCTTGTGACGTCGCCACTGTTCGCAAAGATTGACGAGACCGCCTGATTTTTTGTCAGGGTTTTCTCCCTTAGCCCAAGAGCTACATATCGTATAAGTATACCTTTAGATACCTTTTAAGTATCCTGGGTGTATGTTCGCACCCACCCGCCGTAGCGGAAGCCCAGTTATACCGCTGTGCACTCGGACCCTGCTGTTATTAGTCTAGATGTCTAGGGGCACCTAGTCCAAGATGCACCACGTGGAGGACTAACAGTCAGGAATATCACCATCATTGGAAATTGAGACTTTATAAGCATTACTCAAATCCTCAGGATCATTAGCATCCCATGAATGCTTTATGCGAAACATTTTTCAGCAAATAGATGTTCTAGTGCCAGTGGCAGCATTCGAACCAGCGTTCAACCAAGTTCGGGTCTAGGGCTGTACGGTTAGACTACCGCAGTACATTTTGTAAGTTAGTTTTGTCATGGTTATTATTTTTAAATCGTTTAATCGAACAACCTATAGCCAGACTCAAGTCCATTTAAAAAAAGAGGCGGAATGAAGCCCTAAGTTGACAGTCTGCCCTTTGTGAAAATTAGACTTTGCTGAGAAATTGATAAGAAGACGTTGCTTTAGTAGATGGGGGGGGGCAGTCTAATGGTACAGCGCTTGATTCAAGATTGGGTTGGCACGGGTTTGCTATTTATTATTGACACTAAATGCGGGATCTCGTCTGGCTTCGCTAAAACGTCCACTTACTGAAAGGTATGTTGCCCGTTAAAACATTTGAAATAGTAACAATTAAAAAATGAAGTGAAACTATGGTCCGGTTGATGGGAAATCTGATTACAAGTTCATTTTTTGATATGGAACATTTTCAATGCCAACCACATGGAACAATTATGTTGATATATGGTCGTCACGGTGAAAAGGAATAACAATAATACTAATAATAAATAAATATTTAAACAATAATACTTTAAAAATTTTTATAAATGTATATCAAACAGTTATTTATTGGTTTTATATAGAGAACTTTCAATGCAACACATGTAGCATTTATTGAATATATATTGAGAAATTTAATTTTTTTAAATCACAATTTTATACTATTCTATTTTCACTTACCTTTTACAAACATCTCGTTTATTTAAAATTCAATTTCTTAATTTCCAATTTATTCTTCAACAAATAAAAATGCACGTAAAACGAATAATAACGGATATTCACTTCGCTATTTACTATTATACATAGTTTGTTTATTTAAATCCTGCCTCAAAATCATAGGTTTGCTAAACGGACCAATCAGATTGGGTCACTAAGATTATTTAATCGATTTTTAAAAATAACTGATTCAAGCAGATAGACACATGAACATTATCAAATGATCAGTTAGTTAATGTGTAGTTGTCATTAAAATTCTAAAATTGTATTACTGACACGTGTTTGACATAAAAAATATATCTTTCTTTATATATAAGTGCAGATTAAACTTTTAATCTTATAAATGACATTACAGTAGGTTGTAATTATGTCAATTAATCATAATAAAATTATATATATATATATATTATACAAAATCCTTTTGCTTTAAAAAAAAGCATGGGGCAATAGGGCAACAATTACAGCAAACAACAACAAAGTCTAGTTGGCATTGCAGATTCTGCAAATCGAAGATTGAGCTTCCTTTCGGCTTTCACTCAATTATGTTATCTAGATACGTGCAATCAGTTCCTTGCGTTGTTTGCCGGAATGGCGTCCTCTTGATTGTTCCCGTAGCAATATAATATTTTTACAGAGGCCAGGTTGCTAACCTTGCACTAAAACCGTCCTCCTTTATCCAGGCTTGGGACTGGCTAGATTGAATCATTTCTAATCCAAACTAAGCGGAGTTTGATCCAAACTAATTTGTTTAAATGATTTTGTATCTTTTTATTTAATTATTTATTACTAATTTAAGTGTTTTGGCAGGAAACACATCTGACATTTATGCAAAACCAAGTGTGGGTCAGTGTTAGGATTTAAATAAGTCGAGCGCTGTACCGCTAAACCATCCCATCATGTTAACAACTAACACAAAATTATCATTGCTGGTTTTACATTTCTGATCCAAACTAGGCGGAGTTATTACATGATTATTTTCAATTATTTCTTTATTATTGTTTTGATTAGAAACGCATTGTTCGGTAAATCAGTAAATGAGGTCTTATAATTTAAGCTAACTCAGTACTAAATCTAGCCAAGCTCAAGAAGGAAATATGAGTAACATGGAATAAACGAACCTGTTTTTTATAAATAAATACCAGGGTGGTCTAACGGTACGGCGCTTGATTTGGACCACTAAAATGTGGGCCCACGTTCGGCTTTACTAAACTGCCCACTACTGAAAGATGCTTCTCGTAAAACATTCAAAGTAGCAAACATAAAAAACAATGTACTTTTAATAAACCGGCACAAGCTATCAACACTTGCCAAAACTGCAATTTATCATAAAGTTGCATGTGATATGTCATATATATATATATGTTCCTCTTCCACATGATGCATCCTGGACTAGGTGTCAATAGGTATCTAGACTAATAACAGCAGGGATCGGGTGCACAGCGGTATAACTGGGCTTTTGCTGGATTCCCATTGAGCGAATAGGTGCTACCATACACCCAAGATGCCTAAAATGTAGCCGGTTGGGGTTGTGAATCCGTCAACCCTAAATAATGTCACCTCGTCAATTCCTGTGAACATTGGCGTTGTCACAAGGAATCGGTCTTCTAGCCAATAAACTTCATTTATCCCTCCAAGTTTAATTCACATCCGACAACCTTTTCGTATTCAATTTGAGAATCGATTCAAACTTTGAATTAATTAAGATGTGGCTCTACCACCACGTTATGTTATGCTAGGATAAAGAAACATTCCTTTAAATGTTTAAGGGTGAACTGCATACATTCACAAACAACATGAATAATAATTATTTTTAAATGAAGCTAAACTTAAAAAATCAATATAAAAGTAATAATTTAAAAAATTAGAACATTTTTGATATTAGATTGTCGGAAAATGCATATTATATTATACAAAATCCTTTTGCTTTAAAAATAAGCATGGGGTAATAGGGCAACAATTACAGCAAACAACAACAAAGTCTAGTTGGCATTGCAGATTCTGCAAATCGAAGATTGAGCTTTCTTTCGGCTTTCACTCAACTATGTCATCTAGATACGTGCGATCACTTCTTTGCGTTGTTTGCCGGAATGGCGTCCTATTGATTGTTCCCGTAGCAGTATAATATTTTTACAGAGGCCAGGTTGCTAAACTTGCACTAAAACCGTCCTCCTTTATCCAGGCTTGGCACTGGCTAGATTGAATCATTTCTCATCCAAACTAGGCGAAGTTGGAAAATGCATAAATTTACTTAATTTGGTTTTAAAAGCTGCCGTAATATATAATCTTTTCAGTTGTAGACAAAGACTGAAATTACTGTATTGTTGTAGTAAAAAAGTATAAAAGTTGTCTTTTGTAAATTTAGAAAAAAATGAATTTGACAATAGTTGTGCTGTTATTTGCAAATTTTTTAGCTCAAAATATCAAAGTCACAAAACAATAGGTTTGCGTGGCAAAAAGAGTTGCATCTTAGAAAAATCGATCCGTAATAACAACAATTTAAACAGTAAGTGTATAAATACTTTGAGCAAGTTTTTTTAATCATACTTCAGAGCATTAAAATTATGTTTAAAATGATAGTCCAAGATACACTTTAGAATTGGTAATCTGTTTTTCAATATAAATTACCATTTGCTATATGTTTGGCCTATTTAGACTGTAAAAACCTTGTTAAGTATAAAACAGACCTTTGTACATTTGATCCTTTACAGTCTGCATTTAAGAGTTATTAATTATGTTTTGAATTTGTTTTAACGTTGGGTTAACAACTTTTTAAATGACGTATTTATGTTTTAAAAATTGAATTTTACAAGATTTTATTGGTATGTTAATAATCCCATATTCAAAGCGGTTGGTAGAAGTCATAAAAGACAATTGATGTTACTTGAATTGAATAGGGATGCTAATGATTTTGAGGATTTGAGTAATGCTTATAAAGTCTCAATTTCCAATGATGGTTATATTCCTGATTGTTCGTGTTTCACGTGGTGCTTCCTGGACTAAATGCCTTTAGCATCTAGACTAATAACAGCAAGATTTAGGTGCACTGCGGTATAACTGGGCTTTCGCTACAGCTGATGGTTACGAGCATACACCCAGGATACTTTGAAGGATCTTAAGGTATACGTATGGTATATGTAGTCGTTGGGCTAAGGAAGATAAACCTGACAAAAGATCAGTCGAATAGTGGCGACGTTACAAGGATGCCGTCTACTAGACAAGAAACTTTTAATAATTGTACATATTTTTGTGTGTGCTGAAAGCTACTTCTACTGAAGTATCCAAGCCAATAACCATAAAATAATAATATATGTCGTATAATTAGAAAAATAATGAACAGGTGACCACGTCACTAACCAAAATGAATGTTGACATTATAAAGTTGGCAACACTTTTCTTATACATTAAATAATATTCTATTTTTGCACTATGTGTTTGTTTTTAAATTTTAATAAATGGTGGTATTTCGCTTTATTGCCAAAATGAATGTTGCTATAATTGGAAAGTATTATTTAATAAATATTTGTAAAGTATTATCTAAGACATGTATTAATAGGTATTAGATAAGTTTAAGTGAAATAACAAGTGCTTGATACTCTAAAATATCATAGCGAGTCAATTTTAGATTTGGTATCGTTGCCAACCGTACATATGTATTAATGTATATATATATATATATATATATATATATATATATATATATATATATATATATATATATATATGATTTCTGAAAATCAAGCTTTTTAAAATAAAATATTAATAAAACAATGTAATGTTTTTAAACTATATTAAATTTTAAAAATATTTTACGCAAACTTTTTAAAATCAGGTAATGAAAACAATTCAAGAAAAATGGAAATGAAAATTAATATTTTTAAATTAGCAACAATGTTTTCTTAATAATGTGTTTTAAATCACAAATTGTGTTGATAACATTTTTAGTGTATCTTTTTATACCGAAATTAACTTTTTCACATTTAAAACTATTTTATTTCAAAAAATGATTAGAAAATAAAATTGTCTAATTATTTCTTTAAAAGTTTGTATCTTATTGAAAAACATTTTATTATAAATAATATTAAAACAAATATAATTTTTTGTTGTTAAGCATAGCATATTTTAAGATTGCGTTAATTATTGTTATTGTTCTTGATAATAGTATCTATATATTTTTGTTACAAACCATTTAGTTTTAAATAGCTTGAGGTAACTTTCTGAGTGAGCACTATGCATATTTGTGTTTAACACCTTTTCATATCAAACATTCATTTCTTGAAGGTCAACTAAAAAGTATACACATGTATCACTTTTAGTTCAATCTCATTATTATGCATCTGCTTAAAAAATCAATACATATTACAATGTTAATCAATCAATAATGCTATTCTTTATGCAAGATATATAATATCATATGTATCTATTTTTCACACAAAGTATATTTTAAAATGTATTCATATATAGAACTATTTTGTTTCAGTTTATAAAACAATATATGTATTTATGGCGCAGTAATTGTAATATTATAACATATTATTTACCCCTACAAAACACTGTAAACAGTTACAAAAAATGTACATTTAACCACATGTTTCGAAATCTTATTCTAAGAAAATAAAATTTTTAATAAATGTTAGTAATTTGAACTATAATTGTTTAAAAAATGTGATCCATATTTTTGTAAAATGTGTATTTATTTTGTAATTCATCTTATTTTGAAATTTATTTAATTAGCGTTAATATTATTGATAATAATAATAATAATAATTTATTAATTGTATGTGTTCGTTGCTAGAACGTTTTATAGAAAACGGTTTTTACAGGATTCAAATTCACTTTATCCAAACGGCAATTCGCATTTGGTACCAATGGTGGAATTGAATTTCTGCTTGATAAAGTGGTGTCCCAGAGGTACAGCGCTCGACTTGGACCCGGTGGACATGAATTTGAATCCCACGACCGGCACTAAGTGCGGGCCCACGTTTGACTTCGTTAAAATATCAACTACGTTTTCCGTCAAAGCATTCAAATAGTAAAAATAAATAAATAGTAGAGTTGTCATTTTACGTTACCGTATCCAGTGGGAACCGCATTACATTTGGCAGTTAATATTGATCTACTCAATAAAATAATGAAAAATATAATGACACGTCTCGGTGGTAAAAATTCTGGAGTTAGGCTGTGCATTTATTGTTATAATACAAAAGTAATGTGTACTAATTAAGACGATTGTATACTTACTGAAATTACTATACAAGAAAATTGTTTATTTCTATATCCTTGTCGAAAGTAACCTTTATATTTAGAAGGAATTGGAACGAATGTTAAAACTGGGCATAGAATGAAAATGACGGTTTTTTTGTAAACTAAAATCAATATTTAAATATTTTTCTTTTGCCTAAAGAAAAAATGTTACGTTTATTAATTGTCATTTAAACTGTTAGGTATACAGAGAAAACTTGGAATCAAAAATACAAAATTTATAAAATGGTGAATGTCTTTTAGTGCAACTTTTTTTAAAGTATTTTGTAACTTACTTGACCTAATAGCCTTTATCTAACAATGAAATCATGTAATTCATTTATTTTCATTTTCTACAAGACTTAATCACAATTCGAGGAAGATATTTACTCTTTTCAGTTTTTATTTTACTGTTTTACCAATTAAAACGATTGTGTAACAAAAATCTGTACACTACATAAAACGTTTGTTTTCAACCAATAAAATGAATGTCACGTAGCATTATTTTCATGGAACGAATATGTGGCCATATTATATTTAAAATATGAGGAAAACATTTTAAAACGGTGACTTAGTAGTTGGTTTAAAGTATTTTAATTATTTAAATGTAAAATTTATTAAATATTAACAATTTATTTGCATATTTTATTTTTAAAATTACATTTTTAGTAATAAGAATTGGTTTTAGTCTTTTCACTTTAAAAATTAATAAAATATTCTATTTTGATTAATTCCGTGTTTTGTTGCACAATAAATTTACAAACTACCTATTAATAACATTTATAAGTATAAAATAAGTCTTTAAACAATATATATATATATATATATATATATACATAAAAATCGATTTTGTATGTGTAGGCGTACGTCAATATGTCACATTCAAAATGTTTTTAAAAATACTAAAAAAATCATTTTTTGAAAAATTTGTAAAACACAATTTGACTTGAGCACAATTTAAATTTTAAATTATTCATATTAAACTATTTAAAATATTTGTTAATTTATAAATTAAGATTGACTTAGGTTTGTGAATTTTTTGAATGAATGTGAATGAAACAAAACTTTGCATAAAACAGAATTAAACATTTTTTTACTTTTCGGGTGTTATTTTTAATTTAAAATTGGCTCTTAGATAAAATGATGCAACAATAATGTATTATATTGACCAATGGTATTCAGGATAAACCGTTCTGCCAATTAATTACACTGCATGAAAAAAATAATCAAGGCGCATACGAATAGTCATAATGCTCTGTTTTAAATGTGTTATTATATTACTGAATAAATATAAGTAATATGGCTTACACTGAAATCCTTAAAAAAATTATTGTAAAAATTCAAATTGAAATTTAATCTAAATTAATTTGTTATCTCCAATGGTTTTTTATTAAAAAAATAAATATTAAGAATTACAAATAATCTAAAGTACTTAATAAGTACTTCGTATTTACTTAGAAATACTTATTTTAAAAGTTCCAGTTAGTCAAAAAAGTATTTTTTTAAAGCTACCTCCATATAAACGGAATTACTAAATGCAATTTAAGCATTTTTATGATAATAAATACATTATTAACGTATGTCCTTAAAATCATTATTTAAAAATGTATTTTTATACTTTAAGTTAAGGTTTTTACCACACCAAATTTAATGCTCTTCTTACCTCATAATAAATTAATTTAATTTATGTTAAAAAATTAATTAATCATTTATTTTTTAATATTTAGTTTATTAAAAAATATTTTTTAAAATATGTTTATAATAGAATGTTACTATTAAAATAAATAATTTAAATAATTTGAAAACCGATTACTTTTAAAGTGTTCCTTTGTTTTTATTTAAAAATATTGATCTGTTTTTAAATTTTAACTAAAAATTAATATTTGCATAAATATTAAAATTAAAAATGCAGTATATCTTGTTAAAACAATTAAAAAAATACATTGATACTTAAAAAATTGTTTTGGGTATTTTCTTAGAAATATTAAAAACTTTTTGTTTGTTAAAAAAATATTGTGTATCTTTAAAACAATAAAAGTAGTAGTTTTTTAAAGTCTGAAATAGAATTAACACGAAATTAGTTATTTGCTAGTAAGGAGCACAAAAGAGTTATTATTGCAAAACCCTTTTAGTTTAAAAATAAACATGGGGCAATAAGATAACTGTTACAGCAAAAAACAACAACAAAGTCTCGTAGTTCAAAAAGAACATGAGACAACAAAATTTTTCCATGTATTTGAACATTTTGCCAAGCGTTTAGTTTAATTTCATAAAACATTTAGTTCAATTAGATATTCCTGAATAGTACTTAGCCAAGTTTTTAGTGGTCTATCAACCTTTCTTTTACCATTTTTATTGTTAGTTTAAATATTGTAGTTTTAGGTAATTGCATTAAATTGATAATGTTTTTAATCGTTATTGTTTGTTTTCTATTATTATTTATGTATATAATCTACTAGAAATTAAGTATTCCTAATTAACAAGTATTGAATTTGATCATTATGCAACGTTAGCGTACTCGTTAAAACATTACTGTGCTTCTTCAGATTAAATATGTTATTCACGAATTTGGGGAGTAGTTGTTAGTAATAGTTGTTCTATGTTCTTGTCTGGAAATTGGTAGAATCGTAAATATATTTACTAATGCCCAGTGGTTCGTTGTCTTAGAGATACCGAAGTCTGATTAATCTAAATGAAAAGGATTATTAATTAATCAGTAATTATATAAACTCCCAGTTAGTCGGGAGATTGAAGAACACAGAGTAATTGAATCACGTATGTATTATCAAAATCCGAAACTGTACGCTCGCCAATACCATAGAAATCATCCTCACAGCCATAACAATTCAAACAACCACAACCAAATCAATTATTCATTTAAACAATTATAACAAAGTCATTCTAGTGTCTTCTGTGTTGATGCGAATTGCCTTCGGGGTTCTTCTAAAATCATAAAAAACGATAATTATATTTTTAATCGTATTATTATTATTACTTAAACGCTTTACGAGAATTATGTTTCAGCAAGTGGACGTTTTAGCAAATTAAAACAAAAGTCGCATTTAGTGCCGGTAGTGGCACCCTCTACCCAAGTTCGATTCCAGTACTGTACTTGTAGACAGAAAAACCTTTCGTGCTCTATTTTTAGTTTTGTATAATATGCTATTTATCGATTTTTAAACACTAATTAAGTTATATTTTGTAGCTGTTCAAAATTTTATTTAGTCTACTTTGAACTGTGTTTCAATTTATTAATGCTTAAATTAAAATAAATAAGTGTTTTCTTATTTGTTATATTTATTAAGTTTAATTATTTTTTTAAAGATAATACAATTATTTTTATTTAGTTAAGAGATATGTGTATTTTGTAATTTGCTCGCATACATTCATATATATATATATATATATATATAGAATTTGATAATATTATTAAGTGTTATAAGGTAAGAATTACCAATTAATTGGTTTCTTAAATTGAATTAATTAGTAAGTATTATTATTATTATTATTACTATTATTATTATCAATTATTATTATTATTATTATTATTATTATTATTATTATTATTATTATTATTATTATTATTATTTATTTTTTTATTTATCTGGAGAGCAATCCACTAAACTTTACTCAAAATTATTAGAGCTGGGCTACAATGTTTACATTGTATTGGACTTTCAATAATAATCTTATTTCAATCTTTTTCTCTATGCAACTAATCATACATTGCAACAAATGTTTTTGATAATAATACGATGCCATCAACTACGTATAACCGACGACACATCGATAGTAGTGTGTCAACTTGATACACCAACGTGAGCTTATCTATAATGTCACTATTTTCCAAACTAGCTACTGAGTCAAAAGAACAGCATAGCTAATTCGTTTTCGGCGTTAGTGGTGTTGCAGTAGAACATTTTATCTGTGAGACTCAATCTCACTATTTTTATATTTGTTAAAGGTGATTATGTAGAATATTTTATTGTTGCCACAGTGATCTGACGATACAACACTCTACTCGAACTTGACTGGACATGGATTGACTCGAACTTGACTCGAACTTGACTGGACATGGGTTTATACCCATCACCGGTAATAAATATGGAGTCACGTTTGGCTTCCGTCAAACGTCTACTTTCTAAAAGGTATATCTTGTAAAATATTCAAAGTAGTAGTAAATAAAAAAGTGAACATATGAAGTGAGAATGCTTTAAAGCGTTAAAGGTTTAAAACCAGCGTGTTCCTTGCAGTGGATAGATTGCTTTCAAACGTGATCGTTCTTATGTAATCGAAGCACCTGTGTTAGTACGCTCGAAATCACCTATTCCCATTCTTATACAAACAGGTACATTTTTATTTGAGTTTAATAATTAGACAACTATGTCGGGGAGTGATAAAGGTGACCAAAGCGATGAACTCAGAAATGGGCAAATACGAATGTAAGTTTCACCACCGCCACTACTTGCTAAATTAAACAATGAAAACGAAATAAACTTTTTTTTCAGTATTGGCAATGTATTTCGGTGCATTTCAAGTGATTATTCCTTATCGTTTTTTATTATTTATTTATTTATTTTTACTATTCTGAATGTTTTACGTTAAACACCTATCAGTAGTGGACATTTTAGCAAAGCCGAACGTGGGCCCGCATTTCGTTCTAGTGGTGGGATTCAAACACATACCCACCCAGATTCAAGTCGAGCGCTATACCGCTAGATCACCCAGGCATATCTAAAGATTATCTCAAATATACAATAAACGTAGGAAGTTAGATAGCGTTGTTGATTGATAAATGTTTAAGGCTTTGCTGAATATCCACTTGCTAAAAAAATGCGTTTTTTATAAACCGTTTAAGTGGTAAAAATTGCAAATATACATAATTTAGTAAACGATAATTGTTATAGGCTCCTAGCAATGTGACAGTAACAATTTTCGATCCGAATTTTATAAATACAAGTTGTTGACTTGTTTGCACTGCATAATAAATGTACATTGATGATAATTGTTAAGCAAATTATTTTGCTTTCTCCTCTTCTATTGTTTGCAATTGGAATGAAAAACACTTTGTAGCAAGCGGACAATATTTTGTCCCATACAATACTAATAGTAGAATGTTTATCTTCTATTTACTAGAACAAATAACTAACAACTTCGTTATTGTAACACCCAGGGATGCTAATGATTGTGAGGATTTGAGTAATGCTTATTAAATCTTAGTTTCCACTAATTGTGATATTCCTGACTGTCACTTCTACGTGGCGTATCTTAGACTAAACTCATATAGTCACCAAGATTAACACAGCAGGAACAGGTGTACGATTTTATAACCGGGCTTTCAGTTGAGTAAATAAATAAAGGTCCTAGTGAAAGGGTTCTCTCACTTGATAAACCGGTAGTAACGTAGCAGCATTTGAAGACACTGGGCAATTAGAATTGATCAAATTCACTATAAATAATAAATTTACAGGTCCAAAGTCATCCACTCGTAGCTCAGTGGTTTAAGGCGCTGGCCTGACACTAGATAGGGCATGGGTTCACGTTCATGGGTGTAAAACTTGAAATATATGCGCTGATGATAATTCCAAATAAGGATGAAACAGCTGTACAGTGCTCCTGGTTGACTTAAAAACCTAGTAAATTTATCATTCAAGTGAATCTGACGATTCTAATATAACAATTCTACAATAAATAAATAAAACCAAATATCTGGGGTATTTCAAGAAGATAATCCTGACAACAAAACAGACGGCCTTGTCAATCTTAGCCAACAGTAGCACTTTTACAAGAATTTCGTTTTTTAGCCAAAAGCTTTCGTTATATCACTACATTTGTTATGCTTATCAGTCTATCCGTACAAATATGGAATAATAAAAGGTAACTATGGCACAAATCAATATGAGTGAGTGATTACTGCAACGTTCGAATAGAAAAATACATAATTTACGTTTCATTTTAGATATTGCAACGATGAATTTTGGCGAAAAACTACGAAAACATGTTATTTCACCATCTCAATCGATTATCTTGAAAGTACATTCTATCACTATTTTCTAATGATTTGCCAGGTATATGGATCCCTGATTGGGGCTTTTGTTTTTTCAATTGTTATCACATGTATAATTAAATTAAAGCAAGTGCTTTGTATTTAAAATTTACACCCTACTTATTTGTAGTAGTAAAGTTCAAATTTTTGTCGAAAGTCATGTAATTGTTTTCTATGCAGTCTTGTAAGTAGTTATTTATTAGTAGTATATTTTAAAATGTTATTGAAAATGGAACATGCCTGTATTTTTGTCTAACTTTTGGTTACAATGATATTCTTAATTGTGTATTTTTAAAATGAACATTATTTTACTTGAAAAATAAAAGCTTGAGCACGTCGGTTGTAATAATTATAATGCAATACATTGTGGGTCAATGGTAAAACTCACCTCGAGGAAAAATAGCCTATTGATTAACCTTAATGATTTTAATTGTGGGTGCATGTCTATGGAAAGAAGAATGTTTGACCTTAAAAATGTGGCTTGTATATAAGGTAGTGACCGATTGGATAAAAACGCTAAATGCGATCTTGGGTGCGCATGGTTTTGGTCCCTATCTTCAACACAAAAGGCGGGTTTTGACTTGGTTTGCTTAGATATCCACTTGCTGATAAATGATTCTTGTTAAACGTTTATACAATGAAAATAGCTAGGATTTTGAAATAAAAGTATTTTAATAAACTGCAGTAATTAAATTATTAGACATTTGAATAAATAAACAAAAGACAAACAAAACTGTAGTTGTCTCCTTATTGTACAACTATTCATTTAAAAACTATTTTTGCCAAACTTGTTTTACAATTAATTATATCGATGCAGTTTATTACAATATATAAATAAATATGACATAATTCATATTTATTATTTTTTATTTCAGTATGCTCTATAATGTTTTCATTTGTCTGTGGATTTATAAATATGACAGTTTGTTTTGCAATTATGTTTTAATAATTCCGATTGTAAGTTTAGTTTAATTATATTTGTGCCGCAACTTTAAATGAATTAATAATTTTTTAAAACACACATATTTCTTAAAGCCCTAGTGTGGAGAGTCATTTACTTGCTTCATTGTGGTAATAACGCACAGCATTTGAAGTCACTTGACAATCATAATGACTCATTCAAAGTATAGTAATTTTAATATTTTTAAATCGCATGTTCACTGTATTGACTATATTTATATTCATTAACATATAACATTCTATTCTACTACTTTTTAAAATTTTGTTGTTATTTTTTATATTGATGGTGAAAATGTATTTTACGCTAAATGTATATCTAGTGAGATATTAAAGCCTAATAATAATAATAATAATAGTAATAATAATAATAATAATGATAATAATAATAATAATAGTAATAATAATAATAATGCTAATAATAATAATAGTAATAATAATAATAGTAATAATAATAATAGTAATAATAATAATAATAATAATAATAATGATAATAATGATAATAATAATAATAATGATAATAATGATAATAATAATAATAATGATAATAATGATAATAATAATAATAATGATAATAATAATTACGGAGTCTGTTTCAAACTACATGTAGCTCAGTAGATAAGGCTTAGAAATAGCACCTAATAAGACATCGATTTGAATCCATGTAAAACTTCAAAAGTATGCACTGTCGATAATTTTCAATTAAGATGAACCAGCTGTACACTATTCCTGGTTGACACAAACTAAATAGATTTATTATTCAGTCAATCTGACAATTATAATATTAACCTCAAAACCTTCAGAACAAGTATGTCCAATTTGTTATCTTAATTGAATAAAAATGTTGTAAATCCATCTGAGATACTACTTAATCTTGTAAGTAGATATTATTATTATTATTACAATCAATGCTATTCTCAATATTTTCATAATGTTAGGTTATCTAAACCTTGATATCAAAGGACTTTCGGAAGACTGAATTTATAGCTCTTAATCTACAAATCAGACCTCTCATCGTTGATCTACTATGTTACATTTGTAGTATTTACATTCTGTATTTAGTGACAAAAATACTTTTAAGTAGGATCTCAGTTCATGATAAAGTATGTTGTGGATATACATTGCAATACGTAATGTTGACATTGATTATTATATTTGTTATACATTGGTTATAAATTATTTGATTTTGTAAATGAAACATTTTAAATATTGAAACATAACTCATTTTAACAGGTTGTCGTTCTACGCATTGCAAATGATCTCTTTTGATTTGGAGAGCATGTGGGGAGCTACAAGATTGTTCCATGTATATGCACTTTATATTTTTCATATCAACGATTTTACATATTGGACTTTCACTCATGACCCACTTCCTTGGACTAGTTCCTATCAAATGACGTCAGCTTGATGTTTCTATAGTTTTTTAAAACAAAACAGATTGCTAATCTTTCATTCTAATCGTCCTCCTTTTTCAACTGGATTTAGAATCGGCTAAGGAAAAGAATTTTTGCCGTGGTTGCTAATATTATAATCTCGTGTATTAATTGATCTTTAGCTGTGTAACGATTATTCAATTGTTTCTCCAATAGAGCAACGTTCAAATGCCATTACTGACACTATGTGCAAGTATTTCTTTATTCTTGTCAGATATCAATGTTACCTTTATTAAAAACATTTTAGCGAGTGATAATGAGATTCAAACACATAACTATTCAGCTAGGAGTCTGGTGCTTTAGTTAATCCAGCCTCCTAGATAGAATGAACGTACAGACACAAGTTATTGCAATTTGTGTTTGTGTATAAATCAATACAATCTTCATTTCTAATCTAATCAAGTGTCATTATATATGTATGTATTTTTAAATGATCTTTGTTAAACAGGTTATTTTCGGAAGCCTTTTATGCGGTATGGCAGGAATGTTTCTACCGGGAAAGTTGTTTATCTATTGGCTAGTTATTTCTTCGTTTTTCGTCATGCAATTGCCCGCTTTGTATGTATATATGAAATTCGCCATTTCTTTAAATCAAAATCAGATTATTATTTTGGTTTTATTTTATATTGTTATTAGCCCACTCCAACTGCAAATAATTTACGTTTTTGCTGCAAGTGTAAGTTATTAAATGATGAGGATGATTACATTATTATTATCTTTATTAATAATATTTACATTTTTATTACTATTATTACAATAATGATTATCATTATTAACATTGCTACAATTATCATTACTATTAGTTATTATTAATATTATTATTATTATTATAACTCTTATTATTATTATTATTATTAATAGTATAATTTATATTTATTTTATTTTTATTACTACTATTTATATTACTAATATTTTTATTATTACTACAATAATAATGATCATTATCATCACTATTATTGTTGAAACTATTACTATTATCAACAATATTATTATTATTTCTACTAGTTATAGTTTAAATAAACGATAACGTTGAAGCTTAACTTATTATAAAAAACATGAATTATAGAGTATTTCATAACAAACATATCAGAACATAAATTTTAGTGCTAAATATATTAAAAGTCAAGAAAATATGGAAACAATTATGCACCACGGAACAAACTGAAAAGTTCAAAGTTACACACACCACGTTATATTCCACAAGCACACCGATGAATACTGTCACGCTTTTCGGTACAGTAAAACAATGTAAATAATATTAACAAAAATTAAAAATATCAAAATTTGAACATGTTAAAATAAGGTTTACAGAATTAATAAAATACTTGTTAAATAACGGTAATGCTACAGCTAGCCTCCTCTAAAGAGTGACTATAAGGAAGTCTTTAATAAATAATTATTATACAAACATGGCGTAATTACGCTACAGTAGTAGTATCAGCACTATTATTATTACTAGTGCTTCTACTATTAATGTTGTTTATATTATTACTAACATCGGCTTTAATAAATATTTTCCTTGTTACTACTTTGAACATTTGACAGTAACAATATTTTTCAGCAAGTGGACATTTGGCAAAGTCAAATGGGGGGCCGCATTTAGTGCCGGCGGTGGTATTCAAACGTATGCCTACTCAAGTTTTAATCCAGAGCTGTACTACTAGACCACTCCAATATGACATGCAGCAGTATTTTAACAATAAACAGTTTACAAAATTGTCCGTTGGTATTAAAAGATTGGATTATTATAAATATGTTTGCCTGCTATCCAACAAGAACATTTATTTATTACTAATATAAGCATTTTTTGACTGACAAAATATTGAAACGATGCAACACTGATTGAGTCAAATAACCACATTTTCATTTTGTTTTTTTAGTATCTGCACAATATTTTAGTGAATTGGATATATTATTTACTGAATGTTCAAGGAATAGTACTCATCTATATAGTCAGTTTAAATATCAACTCTTATTTTATATAAATTTATTTATTTATATTTTTAATCATATTGACAAAAATGGGTGTTTGAAAATATTTTTTTAATCAATTTAATTTTGTTGTCATTTAGACTTTGTCAATTTGATATTATAGAATTATTTCAAGATCAAATGTGACAATTATTTAAATTAATTGATATTTATATTAAAGTAAAAAACGACATGCTAATAGTAGGCAAGTAGAATTGTATAAAACGTTCGTTTTGATCAGCACCAAGTCCATGTTGAATTGTTGGTCTAACAGTTACATATTTGTAACGCAGTGTGACAGGAATTGTCGGAAACGGTAAAAATTAGAAACGTTTATGCAATGCAATGTTATGAGCAAAATAAATTTAGCTAAATGCTGTAGATGAGAGCCCTGATTTTGCTCCTGTTTCAGGTTGGGCAGTCTGGAAGTATTGTGCCCGCATATTACACGGCATGTTATATGGCAGTTTTGTAACGTGATACCGTTTTTAAAAATTTTTTTACCACTTTAAATGTTTTGTGAAAAACATCTTCCAACAGTGGAGATTTTGGCGAAGCCAAACGTGGGCCCGCATTTGGTTATGGGAATCGTACCCATGTTAGAGTCGAACGCTGTACTGCTAAAGTACCCCAGTACCGCTGTTGATGAATAAATTTATGCTGATAACCTAAACCCTATTTAAGATAACATGTGCATTAATTGATCGCAGTTTATCCGTCATTTTTATCCCAAATAACGATAATTTTATTGTCCAATTTTGACTAGATTATGACTCCGCTGATTGAACAAATTTTTGGTGATCATGTGCCCCAAATTACAGCTAATCAAGTTCCATTTTTCATCGGTCTTTTCTACATATTCAACATGAATATTTATTTGCACGTTTTGTGGATATTTTACACCGTTGAAAAAATTGTTTAACCTTGTTCATTACTACAAAGTGAAATTATTTCAGTTGATTGTAATTTCTGTTAGTACTAATTTTGAGTAATCCAAATCAACATTTCACATGTTTTTGTTAATTTTGTTGGGCGCTACTTTGACAATTACGCAAACGCTGTACGACGCTAATCATATCCAATTCTCGTTAACTAGATATACTTAGTCTAACAATTATAAACAAACCAAAACCATAATTGTTCATTCAGTTACGTTAAAACATTCAAGTCCCATCATCGGGATCTAACTACGGGCCTTCGCCTAGGACTTCAGTCAATGTCCGCTTCTCATGAAACATTCAAGTCATACAAAACCAAAATAAATAATATATACAAGCAATAAAAACTGGTCATAAACTGTACTTCTTTGAGAGGTCATTATTCACCACATATATATATATACACACACACACACATGCTACCAACAGGTGAGCGTTTCAATTTTGCAAAACAGTGAAGGATAAGCACAATTCATTTTTAAAATCAATCTCTACTTCTATCCTTCCGTGTCGTTCTTGGGTATTTTCTAAAACACGAAAAAAAGTATTGTTAATGTTCAGTTTTGAAATACAAGGTAGGCTATGGTAGAACAGCGATCAAATCTTAAGACTCGTATCTTAGTGAACATGTTTTCAAATCCTTTTATAGACTGATCCTCATTTAACTTCTCTACATGACCTACTTGTGAAAGAATTGTTGTTGTTTAAGTAATAGGCCTGGAAATCATTCATTCATTCATTTTGGTTAATGACGTGGTCACCTCTTCATTATTTCCCATATTTATACGACATGTAGAACGATCGATTTCGATGGTTTGATAAGCGTAACAAACGTAGACGAATAACGAAGTACCTTGGCTGGTAAACGACATCCTTGTGATGTAGCCACTGTTCACAAAGATTGACGAGACCTGAATTTTTGTCAGGGTTATCTCCCTTAACCCAACGACTACATATAATATACATATACCTTAAAATACCTTTTAAGTATCCTGGATGTATTCTAGCACTCACCCGCTATAGTGGAAGCCCAGTTATACCGCTGGGTACTAGGACCCTGCTGTTATTAGTCTAGATGCCTAGGGGCACCTAGTCCAGGATGCACCACGTAAATGTAATCAACAATTTTCAAGAAAGAAAAATGAATAAACTAAAATGCTCATTTATGGTTTATTGATTATTACAATTCCTTTAATTCTAAAAAAATGATATATGATTGTTCCTTGAAAATGTACCCTTAATCCTATGTTAAATTAAATTAGGTTTTTCTAAATAGTTTTTAGCAAAGTTTACGGCTGTCCATCATTTTCAATTTTCTATTTTATAAGGATTCTTACTCGTCTTTTAAACGATAAACGAAATCATTTTCTTGGTCTAGTTGTGATGAACACAAATCCGTTCCTTTCATAAACACATTGCGTGTAATGTGATTGCGTCAAGTAATCTTCAAGGTGCTTGTAAGATACCGCTTAGTCATTTTACAAATCTTGTCTGTCCGCTTCCACGTTTCATTTACATATAGAGCTACAAGAATGAAACATAATGAAACATGAAAAAAAAGAACCCACCTGTAAGCCTTATCATAGGGAGAGTGTGATCCAAAATAAATTGAATGTTTGCTTTCTTCTCTACAAAAATAAATAACTTTTATAATATGCATATGAAAAGAGGAATTTTAACCAAAATTAATACACGATATCAAAAATCAACTGAACAGAACTTTGAAATATTTATTCATCTTGATCATCTGAGTAATGCTTTGAAAACTGAATTGCCATTAACGGTGATATACTCAATACCACGTGCATCTATCTGGTATATCTTGGACTCAGTCTTAACACAGACCGGAAACCGAATGCACAGCGGTATAACTGCGTTCAACCTTGAGAGACAGGGTACTTAAAGGTGTATATATATATATATAGTCATTTGGTTAAGAAAAACAAACATTACAAAAACTTAATAAGCCATGTAAATATTTACAAACAGTAGTATCGTCGTAAAAGAGTAACATCGATTAGCCAGAAAACTTCTTTACTTTTCTACGTTAGTTGATTATATAATAGGTGAATTTTGGGTTGACAGGTCACTTGATGTAACACAATTGTCAACAATTGGAGTGTTAATTTTCATAAAGATTTGAGTAATGCCTATAAAGTTCGAATTTCCAATGATAGTGATATTCCTAACTGTTCCTCCTCCACATAGTGCATCTTGGACTAGGTGTCAACAGGCATCTAAACTAATAATAGCAAGGACTGAATGTTAATAATTCTGTTAGTAACTAATTTACTTTTCAATTAATTACTTTGAATGTTTTATGAGAAACATCTTTTAGCAATGGAAATTTTAGCGAAGCCGAACGTGGGCCCGCATTTTAGTGCCGGTGGTGGGATTCAAACCCATGCCCACTAAGGTCCAAATTCGAGCGCTGTACCGCTAGACCATCCCGGTACTACCGTTAGACAGCTGTTAGAGCAAATGCATAGAGGTATATCTAGGCTTCCACTACGGTGGGTGGGTGAAAGCATACACTCAGGATACTTAAAATGTATCTTAAAATATACATATATAGTCCTTGAGCTAAAGGAGATAACCCTGACAATAAATTAGGCAATCTCGTCAATCTTAGCGAACAGTAGCGCAGTTACAAGGATGCCGTCTACCAGCCATGCCGTGCAAATATGGAAATATTGAAGAAGTGACTACGTGTCAACAACCACAATGAATGAATAGACTCAAATTCAATTGATGGTAATAGTACTAACTGTTACCTCCCCGTGGTGCATCCTGGATAAGGTGCACCTAAGCACTTAAACCAACACAATAGGGACCGAGTGTATACTAGTATAATTAAGCTTCCTTTTCGTGGATATGTACAAGCATGCACTTAGAATCTATCGTGATGTATATCTATTCCATATAAGCAAGGGTAGATAACTCTGACAAAAAATCGAATAGCCTTATCAATCTTTGCGAACAGTGGGGAAAATAATGTTGTTTTATCAACTGAGAAACTTCGTTATTCTCTTACATATGTTACATTCAGTAAACTGTCGGAGTAAATTGTTTAATATGGTGTACAACTATAAAAATAATGAATAGGTGATTACGTCACCAATCACAACAAGAGATACACAAATAAATAATCAATAATTGCAAAGATATATTAAAACAAATTGTAGAAAATATACCATGTTCTTACTTATAAGCCCAAATGTTATAAATCATAAACAAACAAAGAAAATAATGGAAGCCACAATAAAAGATATAAAACAAAGTATTTTTTCTAATTCTCTTGAATCCATTTTCTCTCTTTGAATAATAAGTATAAAAATAATCATGAGATGGATGATAATTTTTATATCTGAAAATAAAATTACCAAACAATAGTCAAATGTTAGTAGAACTTCACATAAAAATTGCATATACAATATGCTACAAACTAAAAATAATCATATCATTCAATCGCCTCCCATTGTTTTACATGCGACGAAAATTAATGGTTTCTTGAATAATAGGTGGCATACTTGTGATAGTGCCACTGTTCAAGAAAATTAGTAAGATCATCTGAATTTTTATCAAAGTTGTCTTTTCCTAATTTAAACAGCTATGTATGGTACAAATATAATTTAAAACAAATAAGTATCCTAAATGTGTTTACGAAAAATTACTAAATTTCAGCAAAAAAGCTACAAACAACATTAAAAGGAATATAAATTTCTAACATATACATATTAGAACTGAACACGAACAACATAACCGTATTGTTTCCTACAACGATTCAATTAGAAACAACCCTATCTAACAAGTGTATCAATCATAATTCTAGATGACAGTACAATAAACGCATTAAAACCCACATTAATAAAACAGATTCAATATTTGACCGTCTATCTTGATCACTCTGCAATAAAAATATATCTCAACTTTTCCACATATATAATGAAGCGAAATATAAGCTTAAACTTTCTATATTTGAATGTAAATAGCAAATTATCTCATCTCAGTGCCTCTTCCGTTAACACTTAGTTAATAAGTTACTCTCTGCAAAATTATAAAATTATTTTGAATTCAATTTTGCTTTCTCAAGAAAATATTACCTAGAGAAAACAAAAAATGTTTAAAAAGCTTTTCATGTTTCTTATATATATATATATATATATATATATATATATATATATATATAAACTATTCAACCCCAAAGTACTTATTTATACCTAACAAATTAAATAAAAACTGTTCATATTAAACGTTTTCTAACCGTAGAATTTTGTTGCACATTTCAGACACCTTGTCTCAAATTGAGTATTTTAAAAATACAATAAAAAGTTGTACAAATTAATCAACTTTAATAATTTGTTACATTTTTCATGAACAAGAAAATAAAATAAGTAATCTATATTAACAATGCAATCTTCAATTGTACTTATTTTTAATTTAGATTATACATAATAGCATCAACAAGTTTCTAATAAAAATACAACTAAAATGTAAGCAAAAGTAATCAGATAATTTAAACATAATTAATAAAACACATCATAAAACTAATTGCAAACTTACCTCTTGTAAGCATAATCATATTTATAAGTATGTCTATAAAAATTCTCAGATGAATTATTTACATCATTAGGTTTAGAAAACGATTGAATTAAGGATAAATCATATAATTTCCGCGAATCTTCTTTAGATAAAACGGAATATGCTTCATTAAGTTTTTTAAATCTTTCACTATCTCCACCTGGTATATCAGGATGGTGCTAAAAATAATTTAAATATATTTATAATACCTTTTTAGATAAGCGAATAAAAGCTTGACGAATATTTTGTTTTGAAGCTAATTTATCTACACCCAATACTGAGTAATATGTTTGATTTGATATAAAACGAAAATTTTTGAAATAAAAACAGCATTTTCTAGCTGATAAAATTCGTATAACCATACCACAGATAAAGGAAGTTTGAAAAACAAATATTTGGTTACATTGAAAATCTAAAAATAAATTATTTACTAAAAATAAAATTTTTGACTTGTAAGAAATGTACTAAATTTCAACTATCTAAACCTAATCTACAAATTTTATAATAAACTAATAACTATATTTATATGAATCATTATAGACTTTTAACCCAGAATAATAACTGACTAAATAAAAATCAAATATGTGTATTTTAATATATATATATATATATATATATATATATATATATATATATATATTACTGATAGCAAATAAAATAAAAATACATAATAAAACAAAACCTTCAAATATCCCGATACTGTAGGTCGAATAAAATATATTGTTTAGAAAATATAAAAACATTGACTTATGTAAAAATTATATCTGATTTTTAAAAAGATAATAAAAAATAATAAATATTTTTTATCAATTTAAAAATAGTATATTTAATATTAAATTTGCAGTAAAAATTTATTTAATAAATTACTAAAATATTTTAAAAAAGTTAAATAAACAAAATAATTGCATTTAAAAAATTTAAACTTATTATTATGTTAAATATTTTTTTTACTTATTTTAATCTTAATTTGGTTTTAGCGGGTTGTGGTGCAATATTTTGGGTAAGTATTTATTCATGTTGTATATTGTTTTAAGTAATTTTCTCTGATTATATTTTTAAAATAAAGGAAAAATTGAATGTGTAAAAGTTTTTACATTTGTATTTTAATTATATATTATCATTTGTAAATAACCCAAAATTGTATCCAGCGCATCCTATTTACTGCAGAATGTAAGTATTTTTACGCTCAATTTAACAATGCATTTAAACTGAGAAATTTAACATAAATTTTTTAGTGATTTGTGAGTTCTATTCATTTTCTAGCTTAAATACTACTTTACATGGTTGTATTGGGCCGATAATTTTTAACGTTAATTAATAAACGTTAATCTTAGTTTGTTTGCTTTCTGGTATTATAATTTGTAGACAGGTAATTAAAGGCTATGTATCGTTAATTAACATGTACTGGATTTGACTATTGTACAACGTCCGCTTACGTAATTAAGTTTAACCAGATGAATGGTTTAATACGACGATTAAGTTGCAATATAATCTTAAATATACTACAACCTGCTAAAACCAAAACATTACTAATACAATAGAAAAGATATTTTTAAAAATTGTTTTTTTTTAAATTTATATTTTTTGCGATATATATACAGCCAAACCAAGATCAATTTTTGTGAAATGAAATCTCTAACATCATTGTTAGCATATCCTCGTAATTGGATTCACTTTAGAAAGCGTTTGTTTTCTACTTCTCCAGTTTTTTCTACAGCTACGTTGAAAGATCCTTTAACAAATTCTGGTTATTTTGTGGATTCGTCGATTACCAGTGTCGACAAAGCCACTAGAATAACGACATTGTCAAACGGATTGCGTGTTGCATCGCAAAATAGTGTAGGCAGTCATTGTGCCTTAGGAGGTTGTTTTTTATTTTGTAATGTTTATTTAGTAGTTATTATTCAAAGTGGTCCCAGATATGAAGCTTCTGCGATCAAGGGCGTTTCGCATTTTATTGAAAAACTTGGATTTCACGTAAGTCACTTTTGGAAGATTATGATTAAAATTTATAGTCGACCGAAACGTATACGGACAGGAATGGCATTCAAGAAGCTTTGGAGCAGTGTAATTCTATTTTCGATTGCCAAATTTCTAAGTAAGTTATTTTTAGTGTATGAGGATAACCTTTATTTAAAAGTATTTGAGCTCTAAGATTAGTGTTTATGTATTTAACTATCAGAATCTGCTCCATTGTCCATGGTAGTTAACAGGTTTTTTGCGAGAGTTTTGATCGTAATTATACAAACCATTTAATTGCGGTCAGTCAACTTGGTAGAAAGACGAGTAATTTTTAAACCGTGTGAAATTATCAGTGCTGTCCTTAAGTAGGGCTACTTGGTGATAATACTCAGTTTGTCACCGACTACCGTTATCGCCTTCTTGTTAACACTATAACGCCTGAATATTCGTTTGATCCGCTACCGCTTATTTGACACAGCTAGCCTTTATTACTAAAAGCTGTTCGACTATCCACCACCTGAGGACGCGCTAAGTAGGGGTTAATTTCCCTCCTCTTGATACTTGTTGATTTCAGTCCAGTATACACCACATGAAATTATGAAAACAAGGCTATTACCATTATGTAGAGATCAGACTTTTTTTAATCTGAAGACAGAACTTTTATTAATTGGTTTGAAATTATATTTAATATAAAACCATTAATTCAGTTGTTTTTATGTTCTATTTATCACCTCCAATTTAGAGATTTTATTATTTACGCCCTGTCCGGTTTCAACAAACACTTGGACCAACTCGTCTTCATTCTGGCTGAAACCGTTTTGCGCGCCAAGATAACAGACGAAGAAATGGACATGGCCAAACGCAGCATCTGGTTCGAGTGGCAGTCATTGCAGATGCGTCCACCTGTCGAACCAATTTTAAACGAACTGATTCATTCGACAGCCTATGGGGCGAATAATACGCTAGCCTTTCCTCGTTACTGTCCTGAAGCCAATTTGGACGTAGTTGGGCGTCGGGATGTGGCCAAGTTTATTGCAACTTATTACAGGTTCGTTTTTATCATACTTGTCAGTGTACAAGTGCTTTCTCTTTTTTATTAGGGGGACGAGGAGGAAAAATTTTCTACCAATTATTTTTAGTAAAACTATTGAAAGAGATTATAATTACATTTATAAGTGCATTGGCTAGGAAGAAGCGTAGACCATTTTTTACTGGGTGTTTTATGGTTTGCATTTTTTGATAACCTCGTTTATTTTATGCATGTATAATCAAGCCATTATAATTTGACTAGTGACTTAGTATATTCCACGTAAAGCAATAAATGTGTCCTTTTGTTTATTTTCTATATCCAGACCCGAACGAATTGTTTTAGCTGCTTCCGGTGTCGATCACGACGAATTTGTCAAAGTTGTAGAAAAACACTTCATTCCTACGGTGCCACGTGTTGTCTCCGAATTGGACAGTAAGGATATTTCAGATGTTGACAATTCTGTAGCTCAATACACCGGTGGTTTTTGCAAAGTGAGAACTTTGAATTGTATTCGTGTATATGTGTGTTATGGTGGTGCATGTTATAAATTTGTCTCATGGTGCACTTACAACGTCATAGTTAGTAATATGTTTAGGATTCGCATACGTTAGTAACAGTAACTTCAAGTTTTTTTTAAACATTTTGAATAAATTAAGGTTTAAATATGAATGTCTTGTTGTAAAATTGGTCAGTTTTTATTTACATTGAGAGTCAAGAGATAAAGATTGCATGTAAATTGAAGCTTTTTCAAGGTTTTCGGGATTATCGTCATCCTTTCAATATAGACTATTTTGTTTTGTTATTTCTATATTTATGCAACTCTAATGGCTTTGTAAGCATATAAACCTAGAGGCATTTTTGAAACTATGCTACTGTTCACAAAGATTGATGATGCCGCTTGATTTTTTGTTAGGATTTTCTTTTTTACCTTAACGATTACATATGGTATACGTTTACCCTGCACTGATCTACCTAGGTGGAAGTCCACGTTTTGTACATATACATGCTTAGGTGTATTTGATCTAGGATGTGCCACGTTGAAGTGACAGTAAAAAGATTATTATACTTCGAAATTGATACTTTATAAGTATTAGTTGAATCTTGAGAATCGTTAGTATCCCATATTATTGTTTGGTTTTATTGCAGGTTGAAAGAGATTTAAGTCAATATCACGCCCCGATGCCGGAATTTGCTTACGGCGCTTTGGCTTTCGAGTCATGTAGCTACACCGACTCTCAATTCACGTCAGCTTGTTTGCTACATTCGTTGCTGGGAGGCGGGGGATCGTTTTCTGCAGGAGGTCCTGGAAAAGGAATGTACAGTCGAATTTATACAAATGTGTTGAATCAGTAAGTGACTTGTCTTTTGTCGACGTTTGATTTTCAATCATTCAGTTATTTGGTTGATGATATCTTTTTTTCATTATTTCCATATTTGTACAGTTTGATAAACGATCGATTTTGATGACTTGATAAACGCTACAAAAGTAAAATAACAATGATTTTAGCTGGTAGACGGAATCCTTGTGACGATACCACTGTTTGTTAGGATTGACGAGGCCGCCTGTTTTTTGTTAGGGTTATCTCCCTTAGCCCGACGGCTAAATTTGGTGTACATATGCCTTGTGCTATCTTTAAGGTACCTTGAATTTATGCTTACACTTATCCACGAAAACGGAAGCTTGGTTATACCATTGTGTACTCGATCCCTAATTTATATCAACTTCAGTCCAGGATACATCGTACAGAAAGAGAATTATCAGTATTATCGAAAATGGAAACCTTACAAGCATTATTTATATCCTCAGGATTATCTTCATTTTAATAAATAATATGCTTTACTAAATATCACTCCACTATATCATGTTCTTGCTCGATTGTCAGACATTACTGGGTGAATTCTGCTCAAGCCGAAAACCACGCCTACACAGACACCGGTCTGTTCACCGTAATTGGCAGCTCCAGTCCAGCCAATCTGCACAACCTCATTCAAGTGCTAATTTACGAATTACGCCAAACCGCCGAGTGTGACATCAGTCCCGACGAGTTAAATAGAGCGAAAAATCAGCTGCGATCGATGCTGTTGATGAATTTGGAAACGCGTGTGGTAAATTTTGAGGATATTGCCCGACAAGTCATCAATACCGGGCGACGACGCGAACCCGAATATTGGATTGAGCGTATTAGTAAGTGAATATTGATAAGGAATATTGGGATTATTAGCTGATGTGATGTGGTTACCTCGTTATCAGTTCAATATTTATACAGCGTATTAAACGATTGATTTTGATAGCTTGATAAGTTTGACAAACGTAGGAGAAAAACGAAGTGTCTTGGCTGGTAGACGGCATCCTTCTGACAGCGCCACTGTTCACAAGGATTGACGAGGCCGCCTGATTTTTTGTCAGGGTTATCTCTCTTAGCCCAAGGCCTACATATGGTATACGTATAACTTAAGATACCTTTTAAGTACCCCGGGTGTATGCTTTTACCCACTCACCACAGCGGAATCCCAGTCATACCGTTGTTATACTGCTGTTATTAGTCGAGATGCTTATAGGCACCTAGTCCAGGATGCTGCAGCACATGGAGGAGGAACAGTTAGGAATATCACCATTGTTGGAAATTGAGACTATGAGCATTTTTATATATATATATATATATATATATATATATATATATATATATATATATATATATATATATATATATATTATAAACGTGTGCTTTTTCTATTTACACAGATTCTGTAAAGACTGCCGACATACAATCCTTTTTGCAACGAATGCTGTCCGAATCTGTTCCAACGCTGGTTGGCTATGGACAAGTCGACAAATTGCCAGCTCTGCAGGACGTCACCACTTTACTTAGCGAACCTTTAAAGACAAAATCCAATTCATTTTCTACCCTACTCAAACGGTTTATTTAAAAAGAATAGGAAGTCGATTCAATCTCATTGTCGGTGACTGTCGTAGGCATCGACAAGAGATTAATTTCACACTTTTTTTTGAAAATGTACATTTATTTTGTAATTAGAAATTTGAAGACAACACGTGAAATAATTGTTTTGTGCGTTTATGGTGGTTGGTTGAAACACCAATGTATTGTGTATAATTTGTATGACATATATCTTAACAACTGGAACAACCGTTTGAATGTAGCGTTATCAGGAATGTCACCATTATTGGAATTTGAGACTTTATTACTCAAATCCTCAGAATCATTAAGATCCCACCCACAACCCCCGGATTACAAGTCCATTGAGGTGCAACGCATCCAATTCAATAAAGTGCTGGACAATTACTCGGTTGTATAAAGTCAATATATAACGCAAGACAGTGGCTGTTTTGAATAGCATAACATTGAGACAGAAAAATGCCACTTATTCTTTAGATAGATTCACGTGAAGCTTATTTTAAATTTGCAAAACATATACGGAATACACGAATTATACTAGATAAGTATTTTATGCATTCGATGTGGATGGGTTTTTTTGGTTTTGCTTAATGCAATCATTTTGTCGAGCGAAGTGGGCATGCAATGGACAGTAGTCATTCATCAATTTTTTGACGACAGCTATTAATGTCCCTCAGTGAGTTTGTTAATAAATTGTAAATACTTACTAACTTGGCTATGGATTGCTAACGTTCCTAGTGATTTAGGCAATACTTATAAAGTATCGATTTTTAATAATTGTAATATTCCTGACCCATCTAGAATTAGGTGGACCTAAATACTTAGACTAACTCAGCAGGAGTGCACGGCACTGGGCCTCCAGCTGTCTGCAAGCATACATTGATGGCACTTAAAAGTATCTGAACGTATATGTATAATGTATGCAGCTATTAGGATGGAGGAGATAACACGGACAAAATATTGGGCGGCCTCATTAAACTTTCCTAACAGCCCACCAACCAAGAAACGTTATTCCCCTACGTTTATGCTTATCAAGCCATAGAAGTCGATCGTTTAATATGCCGTATAAATATTGAAAATGTGATTACTTTACAAACCACAAGGAATGACCTAGCTATTATAGCGACAATTGGCATTTTATTTGACAAAATATTTTTGCTACTTTGAATGTTTTACGGAGAACCAGTCTGTCAGCGGTGGACATTTTAGCAAAGTTAAACGTGGGCCCTCATCTAGTGCCGGCCGTGGGAATCGAACGGATTCGGGTTGAGCTCTGTACTGCTGGACTTGTCTAGTGCTTCACTAAACATCCACTTTCCAACAAACATCTTTCGTGTCAATCATTGTAGCGACAAACAGAAAATAGCACTCGTAAAAATGTTGCAGAAAAACAACTTTATTTCAAATCAATAAACTCATAATTTTATCACAAGATGCCAAAACGACTGGTAAAAAAATCAAAGTTAACCAACAATTGAACATGACAACGAGCTGGAACGTGGTTGCTGTCCCCGGGAAACACCACCACCGACCCTTGGTCAAAGGTTCGTCTATACCACGCAAAACTTTGGCGATTTGAGATAGTGTAGGTCCACGATGCCACTTAATGGTCCGATCGACGCTGACACTCAACAATTCGAAAGACGCTTCATAGGAAGATGGAAAATGTTTAGTGGTGGTGGTGGTGGTGGTAATGTCTTTCCGATTTGCTCTGTTCGCCGAATACTGAGGAATGAATGAAAGTGCCGTAACAAAGATAGGATGTGCATTGGGTAGGGTGTAGACAAGTTTCAAGTGGAAATCGATGGGTGATAAGCTGGAAAATGAAAAACACATATTGCAATAAATCTTATAGTCATTGTGTGAACAGTGTTCTACTTCATCGTACACATCATGTACGCTTTTTTTGGTTTAGTGGTGAAAATAGATAACAACAATTGGGCTTTATAGTCGTTCTTAATCGCTCTTAATCATTATCATCGGGGATAAACACGCCCCACCGGTTACTATCGCTCAGGATAGTCCAAATTACCAAACGTTTATAAAAATACACCAACTTTTGCAATGTGCACTTAATGAATGACACGTGACCGTGTGCTGACTTTAAATGTTAATAATATCCCGAGTTAAACTCCTCCAGTGATCTCTATTAACTGTAAAAGGACACCCAATTAAGTAATTCATTTGGACGAAGACGCTTAGCATGAATAAAAGGACTGAGTTCGCGTGCTACAATGTCCGTCCAAATTTTCCGTTGGCCACCTGGTCTTCTTTTTCATCCGGGTAATGGATGGGCTTCCATGGCTATTCTGACTGGATGAGTGGGCGATCTACATAAACCATAGCCAATCCATTTTCATCGTCTTTCTCTTATTGTGTTGAAGATACATGGCCATTGAATCTTAAGTGTCTTACAAATCCATCGTAATAGTTGAAATATTTTACTAGTTCAATAGAGGAAATAACACCCTGCAATTCATTCATTGTGGTTGGTGGTAATCAGCTCTTCATTATTTCTACATTTATACGGCATATTAAACTATTAATTTCGATGGTTTGATAAGTGTAACAAACGTAGAAAAATAACCTAGGTTTGTGGCTGGTAGACGGCATCCTTGTGAAGGCGCCACTATTCGCAAAAATGGATGAGGCCACCCGAATTTTTGTCAGGATTATCTCCCTTAGCCGAAGGGCTACATATAGTATACATATACATTAAGATACCTTTTAATTACCCTGGATATATGCTTTCACCCATCCGCCGTAGAGAAAGCCCAGTTATACCGCTGTGCACTCGATCCCTGCTGTTAATATTCCGGGTGCCTACATGCACATAGTCCAGGATGCACCACGTGAATGAGAAACAGTCAGGAATATCACCATCATTGGAATTTGAAACTTTATAAGCTTTAGTCAGATCACCAGGATCATTAGCATCCCCAACAAACTCACAAATAAACATCTACTCGTCCGTCCATAAATCCCACGCCAATCAAGCCACGAGAGCTACTTTTATGGACGTCCATACATGCGATCATTTGTCCAGGACTCAGCTGAATATGAGCCACTGTGGCCAATTCCACAGGATTGCTCGAAGACGGCTGGGAAGGAATGAACCACACAATGAGTCGACTGATGCCGTAGCGATTGGCACACACTGGTTGCGTTGTGGTGACAAGTAGCTGGGTGTTGTACTCTATGCCAGCTTTGCCGCTTTCAACGCAGTCTAACGAATATTTCATAAATTGACAATGTCTGAACTGGTCGATAAATTTGTGTTTTGTGTTATCTGTATCCTGCAATAATTAGGGAAATTTTTCGAAAAATAACATAATTTTAACATTTACAATGTCCTTGATTTATAAAGACAGATCGTATAATTTGACAATTTTAATAATATGTAAAATATAGGAATGTCAATAATCCTGAATATTTGAGTAATGATTAAGTCTCAATTCACAATGATATTAATAATCCTGATTCTATAACTCCATCTAATGCATCCTGGACCCAGAATAACATAGATCAGCAATCGAGTACACATCCGCGTAACTGGATTTCCACCTTGGCAGATGAGTGCAAGCATATGCCCAGGTGTACGTAAACCACATGTGGCATTTCCATCAAGGGATATAGCCCTGACAAAAAATCAAACGGCCTTGTCAAATGTGGCGAACAGTGGCGCCGTCAATTAGCCAAAAACATTCGTTCATACCGCTATGTGATCACCGTTCTTTAAACCTCTCATCCTTCTAGTAAGGAAGCAAAACACTTGTGCATACTAAATTATCATGACTACACATCTAGCATAATTTTATTTGCTATTATATTTTTTCTCATTAATATATACTTGAAAATTATATATACATGTAATTATATATATATATAAACATTATTTTGATGTAATGTTCAATAAGTATTCGTTTTGAACGAACAATGTTATTAAATTAATTTAAATTAAATACTGGGATTAATTTATCATCTGTGCCTAATGCATTTTTTAAAAATATAATTAAAAAACATTTTAATTGCAAAAGGAAATATTACCTTTCAATGTGCCATAAAATCAACTTTACCAAAAAATATGTCACAGCAACTATCACTACCATTCAATGCAGGATCTGTCGTTGATAAAATTCATGCAAACATTTATGAAAATTCCTGTTTAAGCAGATACGTGGATGATAATTTAATTTCTCTAGTTTGGATCAGAAATGATTCAATCGAGCCAGTCCCAAGCCTGGACAAAGGAGGAGGGTTTGGGCGCAAAGTTAGCAACCTGGTCTAGTGTAAAAAATTTATACTGCTGCGGAAACAATCAAGAGGACGCCATTCTGGCAAACAACGGCAAATAAGTAATCGCACGTAGCTGGATAACAGAGTTGAGTGAAAGCCGAAAAAAAGCTCAATCTTCGATTTGCAGAATCTTCAATGCCAACGAGAATTTGTTGTTTTGCTGTAATTGTTGTCTTGTTGCCCCATGCTTATTTTTAAAGCAAAAGGGTTTTGTATAATATATAATATTATTTTGTACTTTTACCTTGTATTGATTTTCTTTCTTAATGGTATTAATTATGTTATGTATGTATCTATATACTGAATGCATGTTTAGTGAAGTATTAAGGTTTACATCGATAATAATAATAATAATAATTTTACTTTAAAAACAATCCCTAACGCGATTGCCTCTACAGCATATAAAAGTTGCACTTCGGTGAAAACAATGTCGTCGGAATTTTTAGATTGCAAATTCCATTTCATATAGTGACCACATTTTTAGCCATCAGCAAACAATAATAACCATCTTTTCTATTGGTTGTTGTAATCTCACCAACACTCCTACTCAAAATTTTTCTACCCCCACTAAAACGTTTTCTATTGGTCGAAATTATAATCATAAAAAATTTCTAATTGAAAATGATATGCCAAAACAAGGCAATTACTTTTGACCGTGTTTGATACAAACAACGAATTAAATTTGACTTGATTCTTCGTATTGACAATTGTGGCAGTAGATTGGTGCACGACGCTGTGGCATAAAGTCGATTGTTAAATACAAATTGGTTCAAGTCGACTTCGTCCACCTCGTCCGGACTGCCGATTGACAGCGACCAAACTTGCAGAGTGTGTTTGTTCGGTTTGTCGCAAATGACCGCCAGATAGGTAGACGGGTCATCGTTGTCGGAAAAGCATTTGGTGGTTAATGACAAAGCCAAGCTGGACACAGCGCCCCCATGACCGCAGCTCAAATCAGTATGGAGATGAAACGACTAGATAATAGAATGGGAATAAATGTTTAAAATTTATGAGAGAATTGTACAGTAAATGCAATACTGTAAGATTGTCAAGTCTAGATAGGCAATTATGAAAGGATCTAAGGGGGGAGACCGACCCCTACTTAGCGCGTCCACAGGTGGCGGATAGTGGAATGAGCTTTAGCAATAAAGGTTAGCTGTGAATAAGGCTGTGCCAAATAAACAGCCGTGGACCAAACGATACTCAGGCGTTAAGGTCGTTAACGCGTTGACAAGAAGGCGACAACGGTTATCAGTGTCACCCTGAGTATTATCGCCAAGCAGCCCAATTTAGAGACAGCACTGCTTGCTCCACTCGGAGAGGGGCCTAGAAAAAGTGGTTTAAAAATTGCTCGTCTTCTCACCAGGATGGCTGGCCGCGGCTAACTGGTCTATATACTCGCGGTCGAAACTATCTCAAAAATCAATTAAAGGCCGTGGTCAACAGGGCAGATACTGATAACCAAATTCAAAAAAACACCATTCTCAAAGCTCAAACAAGGCAGAATGTGACTCGCGACGCTACTGCCTGCTCTGTGAATATTACTCGCAATAATGCACCGGTTATTAAATCTAGGATTTGCCCATTAAAACCAAAATATCCGCTTAACGTTGGCTCATGGAACGTGCGCTCATTGTCGACACTGGCTGCGCAAGATTGTGTTGCTGCTGAATCTAACCGTCATAATGTTAATAATCTATGTGTTCAAGAAACCTGTCATTCAGGAACTTGTGCTATAAAATTACCTTCAGGATCAACCTTTTGGCCTACTCAATGTGATGTTTCTGGATCCGCCAAATATGGTGTTGCGATCATTACGTCCTCAAGTGCGACGGAAGCTCTTATTGATTGGTGCCCTATTAATTCTAGAATCATGACCGCCCGTTTTCAGACTGGGGATTTAATTTTAGGTATAGTAAATGTATACGCTCCCAGATCAAGTCACAGAGTCAGAAATACAAACATTTTATGAACTATTGGCAGCCACAACTACTAATTTAGAACAATGTCTGTTGTTGTGGTAGACAAACGTGATTGTTTTGTTTATGCCAAATTCCTCCATTCAAATATATCGCTAATATGAGCATCAAATTCATTACTCTTCACTGTAAATGGGACTCATTAGAAGGCTTTCAATTGGTTTGCAAATAACATTTAAATTGAGCATATTTACAAGTGTCATCTATTGAATGGACGTTTTAGAAATTGATGGTTTATAGGCCTTTGGTAACTTCAGTTAATCTAGATGAAAATAACTGATGGAGAATCTCTATCTCTGATAATAATAATGACGACGATGATGATGATGGAAACACACCTAGAACATGACACAATTATCTAAACAAAGTCGCACTTATTATTATTATTAGTGGCACTTGAGCCGATGCCCACCCATCGCTGTGCCATCTGGACCATCCTGGTAGTGTTCACAAACCTCAAATGTACTGCCCACAGTCGATTTAGTAGCCAAACGAAATTGGCGATTGATCAGGCGGATGATGCCTTGGTCAGATCCAATCGCGTACCACGAGCCTCCCATGCCGCCATAGGCCACACAATTTGGACAACCAAACGGATCGTCTATGTCAGAAGTTGACAACGCATCAAAAGGAGCGAATTTGGGTGATGTCAATGACTGGGGCGTAAGAAGATTGTTTTGGTGTGAAAATACGTATTCGTTGACTATTTCCAACGTTTTGAAATCCATATCTGCGGCTATTCAAATATATATTTATATATACCTTTTAAGTATTTTCACTCTATCGTAAAATATCAGTTTATGTGCCAATAAAATTTAGCAATCAAAATAAATTCTGTATTTAAATGTCACTCAATAACAAATTAAGATTGACAACAATACCATAATGACATTCATTGATTTCTTCTAAAAAATTACACAAACATCCCAAACAAACATGTAATTCAACAAGGAACGAACAAAAAGTTAAAAATACATTCCCATTTACTCAAAAAGTCTACAATTTTCAAAACTCTCCTTCCTGTGCCGGGGTGGTCTAACGGTACAGCGCTCGATTCGGACCTCGGTGGGTATGGGTTCAAATCCCACCACCGGTACTAAAATGCGGGCCCACGTTCGGCTTCATTAAAATGTCCACTGCTGAAAGAAGTTTCTCGTAAAACATTCAAAGTAGCAAACACTATATATATATATAACATAGAGGGAACAGCTGTTCAACGTTTCTGATTGACTCAAACTAATTAAATGAATTTGACAATTCTATTTTAAGACAAATCGAAAAACATTGTACCTTAAACAATCCTATTACATTTTTTTCGTAATTTTTTGCCAACTAGTAAACATTCGCGTAATTCAGTGACAATGTTAAAACTAGAATATCTTAGCTACTTCTGCCACCTTAGCAACAGAAATAATGGATGGGATGCTAATAATCCTGAGGATTTGAGTAATGCTTATAAAGTTTCAATTTCCAATGCTTGTGATATTCCTGACTGTTCATCCTCCAAGTGATGCATCCTGAACTAGATACTAATAGGTATCTAACGGCAGGGACTGAGTGTACAGTAGTATAACTAGGTTCCAGCTTTAGAAGATGGGTGCAAGCATATACCCAGGATATTTAAAAGGTATCATAGCGTATATGTATACCATATGTAGCCGTTGGGCTAAGGAAGATAACTCTAACAAAAAATCAGGCGGTCTCGTCTCGTCAATTTTTGCGAATAGTGACATTGTCACAAAGATGCCAAAAAACTTTGTTATTCTTCTACGTTTGTTGCGCTTATCATGCAATCAAAATCGATCGTTTTATATGCCGTATAAATGTGGAAAATAATGAAGTGATGATCACGTCACCAACCAAAATGAATGAATAATGGTTCCTTGAAGAAAACTTCCCAATCGCTTTTAGTAAAGATCCTTTCCCTGTTTTAACATCACAAACAATAATAACTTTCCATTATGTAGCGCATCATCATCATCATTGGGGATAAACATCCCCCACCGGTTATTATCACTCAGGGTAGTCCAAAAACCAAAACGTCTGCAAAAATGTCAACTTTTGTAATGTGTACTTAAAGAACGACACTTGAGGTGTACTGACTTTAAATGTTAATTGCATCCCGAGTTAAACCCCTTCAATGATCTCTGTTGGATGCATAGGGTAAACAAACGGACACCCATTGAAGTAATTCATTCGGACGAGTGCACCGGTTATGCACCATATGTAGCTGCAATTGTGTAAGACACTTCTCTAACGATTTGAGTTCAAAATAGAGAGGACGTGAAATATTAAGTTCAACAGTCGTCTTCATATATATATATATATATATATATATATATATATTGCTTCCTACCTTTTGATTTACAAAGTTTCGCAATTTTGTCTAATTTGTTTTTTATATCAACCGTAGACGAAAACTCGTTTTGAAAACACTGCACATTATTTTTGCACATACGTAGCAACGGAAACGTTGTATATTCTACGCACTTTTGACCTTCCAATGTCGCTATAAACGCACCATTGCCTTGAGATATGACTGACATGTTCATAATCACTTCCAAACCTGTATCAATACCGCCTGCGCTCTAGTATTAAAAGAAAAAGAACTATGCATTATTGTGGAATAGATTTAAAGAACTTATTATAAATATCTACGCTGTATTATCGCCTACAACTTACATCTATAAATTTAATGTGTGAAGTTCAAATATAAATTTTGTTTACAAATACTAGCCTCGCATATCGATAAATATCAAAGCTTCAAACAATACTAATCAAAACTACTATCCACGATAATCGTAACAAATCCAAATTATGACAAGTTATTGAGAACAATTGAACTATCTAATTTTTGACAATTTTCTCTTTAAGTAAACAAGACTCACAGTTCTGTAATATGTAATTTAAAATCATTTGTTGATTTATATATGCCAGTTTACATGATTATATTCATTCATCCATTGGGATTGGTGACATAGTCACCTCTTCATAAGTTCTATAATTGTACGGAATATTAAACGACCAATTTCGATGGCTTCACAAGAGTAACAAATATTGAAGAATGACAAAGTTTCTTGGCTGATAGACGGCATCCTATTTGCAAAAATTGACAAGGCTGCCTGATTTTTTGTTAAGGTTATCTCCCTTAGCCCAACGGCTACATATGGTATACTTATTCCTTATGATACCTTTTAAGTATCCTGGGTGTATGTTTGCACCCACTTGCCGCAGTGGAATTTCAGTTATACCGCTGTGCATTCGGTCCCTGCTGTTATTAGTCTAGATGCATATGTGCATCTAGTCCAGGATGTACCACATGGATGAGGAACAGTCAGGAATATCATCAGCATTGAAAACTGAGACTTTATAAACATTATTCAAATCCTCAGATATCATAACCTATTATAACCTGATATTATAACCTATGTAACAATATATATATCAAGACTAAATATCGGTAATTAGCATGTAATAAATTCAATCATCATACAAAGTACGAGTATCCTTTCAAAGCCTCAATAAACAATATATATATACGGTCGCTTAATTATACGAGCCAACCCTGACAAAAAATCAAGTGACCTCATCAATTTTCGTAAACATGGGTGCTATCGCAAAAATGTCATCTGTCAACAATAAACACTTTTCTACTTTACTGGGTAAGTTGCGCATATGACATTTTCTTCTCATGTAAAATAATGGGAATTAATTGTTCGTGATTCTTTACAAATATAAGAAATAACGAAAAGGCAACCAACCATCAATCCCAAAAGTATACTTACCTCCAAGTTGACCAAAGATAAAGATTCATCACGTTCCAATTTGACAATATCGATCCGATTAGGGACGCCAGTTTTTACTGCGCCGCCACCCCCAGCAACAATAACGTAATTCTCACTAAGTACACCAATCACATATATGGGATAAGAAAAGCTAAGAACCGGATCCAACTTTAAAATATCCTTTTGTTTCTTTGTTTGCATTTTTGAATCAGAGTAACTTACAGTTCACTTTTTCAATTAATTCACAGGCATTAATCTACAATGTAGTAATAAATTAAAATGTTAAAAAATCAACGCCTTATTTGAACTCTGTAATTAACTCAGAAGTTTGTCAAAATTATGTAACTGATCAGAATTCCCGATTTTTTAAAATAGATTTCACAATCAATATAAAAGAGTTCAACTTAGAAAAATAGAGGTTCTCACTAGAACAAATAAAAACTCTAAGAAATTCTATAAAAAAATAACATGTAAGCTTGACTGTTAAAAGTTGACGTGACTGTGATAAAATATTTACTCATAATAAAATCAACTCCAATATCCTCCTATATTTATTTATTTTTATTTGTGTATGGTTATTGGCATAGGTACTTCAGTAGAAGTAGCTTTCAGCACACAAAAAATATGTACTATTATAAAAATACAATACAATTAGCAGTATGTAACATCAGTTCAAAAATAAATAAATAAGTAAAGTAAGATCAAATTACATAGGCTAAAAAAACTCAAAATCAACGTATATTCAAAAGTCATGTTCAATATGATATGCATGGTACTATTTAGGGGACACTATGATTAATAGTGTGCAAATATAATAGTATACAATGTAAAGATATGGGGTAAAAACCCCGAAGTTCCTACAATAGAACATTGATAACATATATGATTGGTCAGTTAAAAATAGGTTACCACTAAATCTAACGAAGTGCAAACATCACTTTTGGTATATCCTCAGGGTATGATTTTTTCTATGTTTCGTTTGCACACAATAAATTTAGTAAAATTAATAAATAACTTAGGAGTTCTTTTCACACAAATCATATCCCCAATTATGACAATGATAATTATGATGTCCTGCTCCTGTAGTCATTATTGGTAGTAGAGCGAAAACCGTTTTTGACCAATACAACACATTATATTAAGTTGATACTAACTGATAAAAATTTAACTTATAATATAACATAATAGAAATAGCTTTTTAATAAACAATTTATAACATCTATAACTCCATAGAGTAGCTAAAAATTTGCAGAAAATCAGTTACAGGTTGAATCACAAATTTAGTAAAAGCTACTTTTGACCCTCAGTTCTGAAATGTTAAAAATATCTTGGATAAAATATAGTAAAAACTCGGGAGATTATAAAAGAAAAAAGAAAATAAAAATTAAATCATATATATTTAGGAAGGGCACTACTAAAGGAGAGGGCATTAACTATGTGAGAAGGAATACCATTCCATGCCAAAATAGGTCGATATGAAACGTCATGTTGCCTTAATCGTGAATATACTCTAAATTTCCTTAACTTAAAAAAATTACATCTAAGAGATTCCTGAGCCTTATTCAAGTACCATGAATAGTTCACAGAATTCAGGAGTTTACAGACTATGATGAAGTCGCCTCGGAGCCAGCGATCGTGGAAATTTTCAAAGCTTTAAGTCGCTCGAAGTAAGTTAGGTGCAAAAGTTTTAAAATTTTTCTAGACAGATACTTAAATTTTATTAGATTGTTCAAGTCTATCTTTAAGAGAGGAAAGGTAATGTGGAAGACGAACGCAATTGAGATTAATTCTCCAAAGATTCCTTTTCAAGTTTACTAACAGGTAGCAGGTTTAAAAAGTCTGGATATAATGCTTTAAAAATGTAGTAAAAAATAGAAAATAACACCAAGATTTCTTATTGTAAATATTTTAGAGATAGCCAATTTTTGTGGATAGGTGGGAAGCAAGAAAACAACTTCCGTAAATAAGATAATTTCTTTTCACAAAAACAAAAAATATTCTTCACATTTTATTAAAAAATATTCTTATAATGTTAAAACACTACTACAAAATGCTTAAATAATTATTAATGATTACGTCATTTTCAAATAAAAATGGTAAAACTAAAGTGTAAATGTTAAAAACAACCTATGATATACAAAACTAAAATACTTAAAATTGCAATTACAGCATTCTATATACAAATACAAAAAATATTAAAATACCGAAGCTTATCTACCAGTAATAAAACAGCAATTACCAGCAAAAGTATTTTGAATAAAGTTAGAGGTCAATTGACACAAATTAGTGTATCAAAAAAATGTTTTTAATAAAATTAATAATAATGTTAAAACCATAATTAATTAATTAATTAAATTTTAATAAAATATTTTTAAAATTAAACAACAGTAATATTAACTAACATTATACTACTCTACATTGTATACTTTGTATAAATACAATTTTAACTTACTTCGTTTAGTTCGTTTACCTTGAAAAGTTTTTTATTGTAAAATTAACAACAATTGTATTTATTAAAATTTATTGTTTTATTATTTTTTTAAAATTACAGAAACACCAATAGCTATGCTAATAGAAAATGTTAATTTATTTCTTCATGATTAAAATCAAAAAGATGTATTAAAATAAATTCTATAAACACAAATTTTTAAATTGCAATTAAAAGATTTTAGAATTGTATACAAATTAAACAATCCAAATTTTTTTGTTACTTCATTCTATTAAGAGGATAATTTATAATATTAGAAAATTTTCACAAATTAAAATACATTTTTTTAAATAAACAGTAAAAAAGCATAAATAGAACAAATTTTGCACTGTAAAAACTTCACAGACAAAAAAAAGAGTTTTAAAAGATTTACCACTTGATGTACGATGTGATGTCCTAAGTGACAGCCTTTTCTAACATTGAACAAAAGATAGCATTTTCAATATTCTACAATTCAGTAATGTTGCTGTTTGAGACAATAAACCCTTTTGATAATGTAGAATAATAACTATAGAATCTTACAAGTAAAAAACGACATTGCTAGAAATTAGTAGACTTATTGAATACCTTAAAGTACATATTTATTTACTTGCATTATTTTAATTTTTGTACTATTTTAGAATGCTAAAAATTCTGAAGATTTGAGTAATATTTATAAAGTCCTAATTTATTATATTGGTGATATTTCTGACTGTTCCTCCTTTACATGGTGCATCATGGATTAAATGTTTACGGATATCTGATTAATAACAGCAGGGCTGAGTACATTGCAATATAACTGGGTATTTCCTTTGGTGAATAAATGCAAACATATAACCAGAATACCTAAAAGGTACCTTAAATTATATGTATACTATATGTAGCGGTTAGGTTAAGAAAGATAACTCTGACAACAAATCAAGTAATTTTGTTAATAGTTGCAAACAGATAGTATAAGACGGTACTAGGTCATTTATTATTCTTGATATTTATTAATGACCTATTATTAGTAGTTCATTTATGCAGATAATATTAAAATATGGGGAACCAACCCTGAATTACTTCACATCACATTTGGTAAATTTTTATGTATAATTTTTTTTATATCTGGTGTGTCCATAATAAATTTAGTAGATTCGATTAAAGATTTGGGAGTACTGTTTACAAATCTCCCAAATTTTTTAAATTAAACCGCTTCGATAGGACTTAGGCTAGTTAAAATTTTGTACGTAATCTGGGACCAAAGTAAATGTTTGTCCTTAATCTTTATGTTGTATGTCGGACCGTATTGTAGACAGGTCACTGCCCCTATACAACGATTAGAGTGAGTCCAAAGGGGATTGACAAAACTCTCTAGTAGCCTAAAGCGTAAATCATATTATGATAAATTAAAAAATTTAAAATTATTTCGCTTAAGTGACAGGCGACTCCGAGACAATCTAATATAGTTTACCAACTTTTAAAAGCAAAACAACTAGCTTATTATTTTGACGTTGCGCATGGTTATCTGAGGAGTCATAAACATAAACTCTATAAATCTACAGCTTTGCCCCGTTTCAGATTACACTACTTTACCCGTAGGGTTGTCTCTGCTTGGAATACCTTTTTCAAGTATAATGTCATAGCTCCTACCTTATATTTATTTAAATCAAAATATGATAAGTATATACTTTTTAATTTTATTTATTTATTTCTAATTTTATCCGAATAGTCTTAATTCCTAATTAGTTTTTATTTTTATTATTACCAGATTTTATAGAAAATATATTAAGACTTTCAGATATCTTGAAAATCAAGGATTGAAAAATATTTTGTTTTTTTACATACCTTGTGTACTCTCTCGTTATTGTCTTGTCCTATTAACAATAACCTTAAAACGGTGACCTAAAATTGAGCAATCTGCTTCAATTAGCTGAATGGTATACCCAACGTTTATCATTATAAATTGTAAAACTAAAATATTTAAAAATACAGTTTCCTTTCTTAAGTTTTATTTTAGTGTTGTTCAGTTTAACGTCTATTTTTAATAAGACACAGTTAACATATCCAATTTGGATATTATTTAGAATTTTGTTTTAAAATTAGGTGCAGTTATATTCAATATGTTAATATAGTAATATAATTATTTTATTTTAGTAGTACTTTTAATAGTTATTAAAAAATCGGTTTGTTGATTCAATCACTTCTCTCTTTGAATCAAACTCACAAATCAATACGATTTTTTTTTACTTCTCTAAAGCTTTTGATCAGGTTCCTCATTATTTATTTTTCCATAAATCAGCTAAAATCGGGATAATTTCTCGTTTAATTGACTGGATAGCTGACTTTCTCACTAACAGGTCCTTTAACATGAAAATCACAGACACATTTTCAGAACCTTCAAAAATTTCTTCTGGAGGCCCTCAGTGTTCAGTTCTTGGTCCTCTACTATTTCTAATTTTTGTTAGTGATATATCTTTATATATTAAGTCTAATTTATGCATATGACTTAAAATATGGTCTACTAACCCATTTATACTCCAGTCGGATATTGATAGCATTAACCGTTTATAGCATTTTTAACTAGTCGGTGCAAAATGCACTTTCTATTAACCCTAATAAATACTATCATTTATTTTCTCGGTAGAGCCTCATTAAATAAATATTATTTTACGACTCTTAAAAAGGTTCTCATAACTCAGATAACCTCGATTAAGGATTTTGGAGTTATTTTTTCCTCCTTCCTTTCCTTTAGTGAACATCATTCTATGGCCGCAAAAAATGTTTTAGCCTCATCAATTTTTTAAAAAGTTTTTCTTCTTTAACCACAACATGTTTTCAAATTTATTATTCTAATTATTTTCAATTCCATTTGGAATACTGCTCCCAAATCACATCCCCAAATTCATCAAAGGAAAAAATAATTTTAGATAAAGTTTAATGCAGCGCCATTAAGTTAGTTAAGGACCTTAAAAATAAAGAATATAACTTTGATTTAGATATTTAAATTATTTTCCATTAAAGGAGAGGCGACTTCAAGGTGATCTTATTTTAGTCTATCAATTACGTCACCCAAACCAAAGAGAGCTATTTATACCTACCAGAGCCAACTCTCTACGTGGACACAGATTTAAACTTTTAAACCCAGAACAGACTTCCGACTTAAACTACATCATTTTTCGCACAAGATAAACAATGCCTGGAATTATCTTCCCAGTCATATTGTCAACTCCACAAATATTTCTTTTTTCAAAGGTAATTATAACAAAATTTTCCCTTTGATTCAATCCCTTTAATTTTATAAATTCTTCTGTTATATTTTTGTTCTACTAATTGTTTATATTATATTTAACTTTATTCTATCTTTTTTTCTTGTTTTAACTAATTATTTATTTTTATTTATTATTGTTATTAATATTATTATTTATTTCTTTAAATCCTCTTTTCTACTATATTTCTCAATATATTCCATTATTTCATTTTCATATTTCATCTTTATCACCGAAACAACTGATGTCAAAAAACGTGTTGCCAAATGGTCTCTAACCTAATTAAACCGTTTTTAAACCTTAAAACAGCCTTGTTAAACTCGCGAGGTGAGGCGCGCGTCACGATACACGTCTATTGGAGCGTTATTCATCCTTTTCTCTTTTCTTTTTTTTAAAGATTAATGCAATGTTTTTTTATTGTAATACAAAACTTGTTTTATTATCTTTTTGTATATTTATAATTTTTTCTCGTTTTCTATAATTGATAACTTCCACTATCTACCTTGATTTTGTCTTAATTTCAATTTTTTCTGTTATTAATCCCCCTTTACTTCACCATTTATTTTATATTTCCCCCTGAATCTTACTGACATAATCATAAAATAAAACCAAAAATGAAAAAAAGTTTTATTGTTACTTAACTCGTGTATCAACCTGAAACCTGTAACCTGTATGACGAGCAGAACATCCCTTGCATAGCTATCTGTTTTAAACACAATTTTAATGGAAATTGTGCTAGTAGTACAAAATTCTACATAAAAATAAACAAATTAACTAAACGCATTTTAGTATTTTTGTTTTCTATTACTATTTTATACAGATATTTTCTGCAAATAAAAGCTAAATGAAAACAAGCGTAAGTACAATTACAAGGACAACTGCATTTAAAACCAATTTTTATTTTTTACATTTGCTTAAAATTTACGTTATATATTTAAAAATTATTATTATTATTATTATTACTATTAAAAAACGTTTAAATACAAAGGATGATATATCATAACCTTGGCAATATGTTAAATCATATAATGCAAGGTAGTGTGATTTGTTTCTACATGAAATCTGTGCGACGTGTAGATTTAAAAGTATCGTTATTTATTTTGTTTTCAGTTTGTTGTTATAGTTTTTTTAAGTTATTGTCAGTGTATTTGGTGTTTTTTGGGCTACGCTTGTGTTACTATTATCGTGTGACTGGGTTTTTATGAGTTTGCTATTTTTTTACTTTTTTTAAAAATGTTATCACTTAGCGTTGTTTTGTGATATTTACGTTTTTACTATTTATTCTTAATTTTTTAGAAACTTTGAATTTTATTCGAACAACAGAGTATTGAAAGGAGTTTTCCTCCTATTTAACTCGTGTACAAACCTAAAACTATGTGCGCGATCAATATCGCTTTTTGTGATTTTAGAGGTTATAGGAAGAAAGCGATAACTGGAATTTTTTTATACTTTGAGAAAAATGGTTTTATGAAACTTGCTCATGTTTTTCACATACTATCTATTCGATATTCGCCAATAGTATCGTTGATTTTAAATGCAGAAACTGTTTTGGCGAAATCAAATTACTAGCGGATTTTTCTTTATTGGAGGCTATTTCTATCAGGATTGTGCATTGTGCTCAAGATGTTAATTTTAGGTTTAAATTGAATGCTTTTTTAGCTTTGACGAATGACAATAATTCTGTCATTACCAAAATGAATGATGTTCTACTTAATTTGCAGAGTTGTGAAGAGTAATTGGAAGATATTTCTCACACTATATTAGGGGAGCTTAATAAGCATAAGGACTCAGTCTCTAACCTTTCGGATTCCTCCCCTGTGACACAAGCTGCTATTAGACTTTCACAAGAAAAAGATTTATCAACTACCAAGCAACTTGCCATTGATGCTAGAAGGGTTTAGAACATAATTATAAGAGAGATCCCCGAATCTACTCTTAACTTTAGAGAGCTAGCTACAGATATAGTGAAGAATTGTTCCCCAGTTGCATCAAATCTTAAAATCTTGTGTATTTCTGATAAGCTTCATCACGCACCCTACCCCCCCGTAGATGTCACTTGCAGTTTTCCAACAACTGTAGAAAACATCCTCTATAACTGGTTTATTATCCGTCCCTAGTATCCAGGGATTAAATTAACAAAGGATATTTTGCATGTAGAGCGCGAAGCTTTGAAACTCAAAGATCCGTTACGAACCCAACTAGCCTTTCTTGTTGTTAAATTAACACCACTTTGATTAAATCAAGGTACCACCAATTTCGTTAATATTCATGAATTTCCCCAGGTTCCTCGGAGTCACCTCCACATCCCCTCAATGTTCCGCTTAAAATAACTCGCCCCATTCTTTACAAATATTTTATACAGATGCCTTAAGTTTAACTAATAAATTGTTTGAAATTCAGGCGTTAGCTTCCGATAATACTCCTCTTATTATAGGCATCACGGAGACTTGGCTTTTGGATGATATTATGGATAGTGAGCTATTAATTTTTGGCTACAATAGTGTTTGCCTAGACTCTGGAGAAGGTAGATGCGGTGGCTGCCTTTTCTATATAACAATGACTTCAACTTCTCTATTGTCTCTACCTAACTTTGATTACCTACATGAGTAGGACTTTTGTCATGTTGACAGCATAAATCAAGGCGTGAGACTGAACTGCTAAAGGCAAGTTATTAATACATATAGTAACCAGTGGACCAAGAACCGACCCTTAAGGAACTTCTGAGGATATTTCACATGGACTAGATAGGTTATTGCATATCCTTACTCCATAATTCCTCAGATGAAGATAATCTCTTATCCAGTCGAACAATTCTAAAGGACCTTAACTTATCCGATAACAAGGTATGGGGGACTTTATTACAGGCCTTAGCAAAGTCAAAATACATGGCATCAACAGAAGGGGTGTGGTCTAATAGGGAGTTGAGCCTATCAATATGATGTAATAAATTAGGGTTATTGTGGCATAAAACTATGCTGTAAAGGACTGATCAGATTATTATTAGAAATAAATTCTAGTATATGGGCCTTGAGTAAACTTAAAAGATGGAGTGGTAGTGCTGAAGGATTTGTCAATGATAGGGAGGGTTTAGTAGAATGAAGAACTGAACTAGTTATTAGAAAGGTGGCATGCTTTAAACCCAGAAAGTAGGGAGCTATGAGAACCTTTAAGTGAAGGGAAAAAATTATCAGATATCCGCTTATTTTTAATATACTTATACAACAGGCTTTTATAAGATCGAGAAGTTTGAGGAGTTGTTTGCTCCTGTAGGCTCTGATAGAATTTGCACATTCATTCCAGAGGAGTGAATGTTCACGATAAAGACTAGGGAGACCTGGGATTTTCTATAGATGAAATGCTTTGATTTGATTTAGTAGACAACGTTTTAGGTTTCTAGGAAAATTGGACTTGTTATGTCTAGGATCATGAAAAGGGACAAACATTCTAGTAGCTTCCTAAACAACGGTTATTAAGTGGAAATAGGTAGACCCTATGTTCCCATCAAGGTGGAAATTCCAGTTAAAGTTGCTTAGATATGACCTCATACCATTAAAGTCAGTCTTACAAAAATCAGGTATTTGATCCTTAATCAAATTATACTCACAATCGGAGGAAGAGGGGACAAATACTCCAAAAGAAAGGAGATAGACTCTTATTTACCTTCTCTAGAAAGGAGCGACCACTGAAATAAACAGCGGTTTTTTTGGATTTGCACGTCACACAAGGGCATTGCACAGATTTCAAAGGTAGCAAATATTTTTAAGAGAGTAGGGATATATATATATATATATAATAGGATTTCTATCCCTATATTTTGTTATATATACTTTAAAACAGTGCTTTAGAAATTGATGCATTTGGCAACGCGTCTTGATTTGTTTCGATTATTGAATGGTATTGTGACGGTCTATAAACCCGTGAACATATCTGTTGATCGATTGCAAAAGAACATTAAGAAGATATTATCGAGAGGTATAAATTAATTATAAGTATTTACATATTTTAGAATTTAATGCTCTTCCAAGTGAACCCAAATTGTTGCGTACATCTATTAGCTATGCATCAAATGAATTAACATCAGCCAAAATTGAAACATGTCCTGATATTGTTGATGATGTTAGAGGTATAACCGATTTCAATTTTAATTTATTCTAACTGTAAAACAGTTCTAGGTTCATTTTTTTCACCTGGCGATTTTTGTCTCTATCCACTAGAACCGTTGGATGAATCAGCTTCAGGCATTCAAGGTTATTTATTTTTCATAATTACATAGTGTTATTGCAGTTTTTGGAATAGGCGATGATGGAGTGTTTAGGGATATTGTTGATTTTCAAAATTATTCCTGGATTAAGACATATCATATTACTGGAATGTTGGGCCGACAAACCGTTGGCAATTTTGTTACTGGAAATACGCTTGCAAGAGCAATGTGGCGTAAGTTTAATTAATTACGTAGCTACTTCTTAATAATCGGTTCTTTAAAAAAACCCAATTTATTTAAATATTTTAAGCTGGAAGTTTTAAGTATATATCTACGTATTTTGTAACTTTGTATGATACGATTCACTAATCAATTTGTTGGTAACATGATTGCTTTTTTATAACCAGGTTTTAGTTTTGACGGGTTTGTGAAGGCACACATGGTATATATATTATTTTATGTTCGCTACTTTGAATGTTTTATAAGAAACATCTTTCAGCAGTGGACATTTTAGCGAAGCCGAAGTGGGCCCGCATTTTAGTGACGGTGATGGGATTTGAACCCATACCTACCGAGGTCCGAATTCGAGCGCTGTACCGCCCGAGTAATGCTTATAAAGTTTCAATTTCCAATGATTGTGTTATTTCTGACCGTTCATTCTTCATGTGGTGCATCCTGGACCAGATGCACATATATATCTAGACTAATAATAGCAAGGATCGAGTGCGCAGCGGTATGTCACCAACCACAATGAAAAATGAATATATATATATATATTTAATTGTCAAACTAAAGTAGAAAATGTTGACATAAAATCAGGAAGGCTTGTTAATTTTTATGAACAGTAGCACCGTCACAAGGATGCCGTTTATTATCCACAAACGATTATTTTCCTTTTCTGTGTGTAAAATATGGATGGCAGTTGTTCTAAACGGCTTGAATATACGGAAATAATGTTTTTCGTATTTGCAAGCTATTTAAAATTGCGTGTTTCATGTACAACGAACACCTTATGCCCAATAAACGCAGGAAAGTAATGCGGATTTTTGGTTAGTGGATGGCATTTTTGAGACCGAACTCATCCTTTTCAATAAGGAAATCTTGACGATTAGTTATTCTGCCATAATTTACATTTGCAATTTTTGTAAATACAAATAAAAATACTATACCACTTGGAGCATCATCATTAATGGCAATAGTATCATAATTATTTTATGAAATTATTATAAAGGAAAGTGTTTAACTTTTTAATAATTTGTTGAAATAGGTCACGTGACAAAAGCGAAAATCGATCGCGCATTAAATGTTTTACAAGGCCAATTTAACAAAAGCAACGTACTTAAAAACAAACTTTTGCAAAATTCACAAGCTGCTTATTTATCACTTGCCAAGCCTCAAGTATTGAACGGTATCTGTTTGCCAAATACCAAACCTCTCAGAGGGGATAATATTCAATTAACTCGAAATGAGCAAGATCATTTATTATCACCCTGGGATAGGCCTTTGGATCATGAACGTTACAATTCCTATAAGGTAAAATCTAACAAGGACAGAATGCAGTCTGAACCCGAAAATCAAAATGTTCCGCCCTATATTGGCTTAATAAGGTGTATTGATTTCAATCCACCATTTTTCACTATTGGTAAGTGGATTTTTTGATGTATCAATAAGAAATAAGTGGACGCTTTAAAAATTTTGTTAAGAAAAGTGAAGGGGATGAATTGATGATTTTATTTTTTCAAACATTACTGCTATAGAAAGAAACGGTAAGAGAATTGACAAACGTTTATTCGATTTTTATTTCAAAGCTAGGGCTTACTACAGCTGATGAAGGCAAACGTTTTTTAGTTTTTATTAGTACAATGTTTCATTCACTAAAAGTATTTTTTATCAAATTGAGATTTGTATAGCTCCTAGATGAGGGATGCTAATGATCCTGATGATTTGAATAATGTTCATAAGGCCCCAATTTCCAATGATGGTGATATTCCTGACTGTGCTCCATGTGGTGCATCCTGGATTAGATGCTCCTAGGCATCTAGACTAATAACAGCAGGGACCGAGTGCACAGTAGTATAACTGGGCTTTTACTGGATTCCTATTCAGTGAATGGAAGCTAGCATACACTGATGATGCTTAAAAGATATATGAAGGTTAGGTCTGCAAAATCCATCAACCGGCGTCAACTCTGTAGAAGATCGCCTTGTCAACTCCTGTGAACATTGGCGTCGTCGCAAGAAAGCGATCTTCTAGCCGAGAAACTTCATCTATCTTTCCAAGTTTAATTCGCATCCGACAATCTGTTTGTATAGGAATTTGAGAAGGTATTCAAACTTGGAATTAATGAAGATGTGGCTCTGCCACCAACTTACGTTTTATTAGACAAGGGTGTATATTTAGTACCGGTTGTGTAACTTTAATCCATGCCCACCTAACTACTAGTCTTGTACCCTAACTACCATTTTAGTCCTGGTCTTCGAGGTGGAATACGGATTACTAGAAATTACCTAGAGGTGAAATGATTATAATCAAATTAAACAACCCTTGGATTGTTTTTGAATATCGTTATTGTTTATCACATGTATGCACTTTTTACTTTCAATCTAGAGCTTACTACAGCTGATGAAACCATGAATTTTCTCATCAATTTGGTTGTCAATTTAAGTTCCAAATTGAAAACACTATGTACAGTATCGAAATTGCGACGTGTGAAATATGGTCTATTTGGAGTCCACAATACACTACTGCTCAAACACATCAGAGTGCCGATTTATTTGTGTGACGACCTTGATGCTTTCGTTAAATGGAAAATCGAAGGTCACGAATGTGGCGTTGCTTCGAGCCTTTTGGAGGAATTTATACAATATTCGGCATCGAATAACGATGAGCTAAACAAGTGCAATCAAGATCACATATTTAAGAATCTTTACGAATGTACTAAGTTGTACAAATCGTTTAAGAATATTTAAGTGTATCGATCAATTGTACTTTATTATTGTCTGTACATAAAATGAAATACTTTTATCTATCATATACTGTAATTTGTTTAAAAGTAGTAAATATATATTTTTTAAATTAGGTTTGTGGCTTGGTCAAATGAATATTATTTTAGATTTAGATTATGGGATGCTAATGATTTGAGTAATACTTATAAAGTCTCGATTTCCAATGATGGTGATATTCCTGATTGTTGGTCCTCCACGTGGTGCATCTTGGACTAGATGCATATAGACTAATAACAGCAGGGTCTGAGTGCACAGCGGTATAACTGGGCTTCCGCTACGACGGGTGGGTGCGAACATACACCCAGGATACTTAAAAGGTATTTAAGATATACGTATACCATATGTAGCTCTTGGGCTAAGGGAGATAACCCTTACACAAAATCAGGCGGCCTCGTCAATCTTTGTGAACAGTGGCGACGTCACAAGGATGCCGTCTACCAGCGAAGAAACTTAGTTATTCTTCCGTTTGTTACGCTTATCAAGCCATCGAAATCGATCGTTATGTCGTATAAATATGGAAAACAATGAAGAGGTGACCACGTCACCAACCAAAATGAATTTAGTTTATGATTGATCATTATTTTATACCTCCTTTTGGATTTGCAAAACATCGAAAAATCATGGTATAAATATTTATATATATACATCGGTCACAATTATATGGTAAATTTCGGTAATGCAACTACCGACAGATAATAATTGTGTTTTGGATAAGAAGAAATTCTAAATAGACGATTAGTTTAAACGGCCAAGTTGAGCTCAAGCATACACCCAATGTGCTTAAAAGGTATCTCAAGGTAAACGAATACCATCTGTGTAGCCGTTGGTCTAAGAGAGATAATCTCGACAAAAAATAGGTGGCCTCGTCAATCATTGTAAACAGTGGCGTCAGTGTAGATACCGTCTATCAGCCAAGAAAGTTTGTTATCTTTCTACGTACGTTACCTTTATGAAGCCATTGGAATCGATCGTTTCATATACTGTACTCAAATCTTCACAATCATCAGCTTTTCGTAATATACATAAATTTGTTCAATACTTGTTAGTTCTAATATTCCATTTGCTAACAGATTGTTAACGGCGACTAATATATATTATTATACCATTTTTAATTGGTCGAAATTCGGGCAAGTTTCATTGGATGTGGGTTCGGCTGTAATTGTTCTCTGATTGGTACATTTTTAATTAAGCCGTAATTGGACGTTGTGGGGACTATTTAATGTGATTTTTTTGTACCTAGTCATTATTTTGATATTTTTAAAACATCACATTTCCAATTTCCCACTTCGGCTTAATTTAACAAGAAATAGTGAACAAATATATAGATGATATGAATATAATTTCTTCATGTGAAAAAAATATGAAAAATAAAAATTGGAAAAATGCATTCGGTTTATTTAAAAATAGAACGAATGAGTAGAGATGATGTACTGGGATGTTCGCTTCCAATATCATCATCATCATTCGGATGAAATAAGTAGGGATGGGAATGGGAACGCACATTGGTCTTGTTCCTCAAACGACTTTGCAGCGTTATACGCGATCTGGTGCGTCTGAAAATTGGAATTTCGACAAAGAATTCATTTAAGCAACTACATGTAGTAGCTGTGCTCTTTTGAAATTATTGTTTGGTACGGCTGGAATCGAATGTCTGTACAACTTACTTAAATAATTGCAAATCTTGGTTATAAGTCACTGCTAAACAACCCTTAGTAGGAATAAGGACGCTATACACGTTCGAATTTTCTGTATTGGCACAATTATCAATAACGATAATTTAATAGTCATCACTCAATAGAGAATACAAACTAAAAACGGCTACAGTTTCAGAATCGTTTGAGTGTCGAGGCCTGTAGACGGCTTCAAGTTTTCAAATTTTGCATAGCTAATAGGCGCTTTCCACTGTCAACAATTTCGGACAGTTACGGTATTTATTCGTTCATTGTTGTTTGGAATATGACAAGGAAGGATTCAGAAGATAACAGTGGGAACAAGATGAAGAATACAAGTGGAACAATTACGTATTTAACATAATCCAGTCTGTTAGATGTAACAGATAGGAATAAGTAGATACAACTTCGATCGAAAACCTGTAAAACTTGAAATGTATGAGTCCTAACAACTGTAGATTAATTAATAAAAATATGTATCCCATAATATTTCAAAAATATTAAAACACAAACATCACATACCTGTTGCGATCTCGCATTACACTTTCTTCGGACTTGGCAGCTCCTATTGGCACTAGTTTGACACGACTCGAACAATCTCCATCGCCATTCAAACCCGACGGCGTTATCCACCGAAATGAAGAGTCGTCGCTCATATAAAGCGCATCATCGTCCCGATGCTCTTTCAATTCCGTCGAAGGCCCTGTCGAATTTTTGAACTCGTCTACAAACGACGTCCGGACACACTGACCATTGTACGTGTTGATCTTCGATTCGTTGCCGCCGTCGAAATTCGGCGGACGACTCGACATGACGATGTTGGACCGAAAGTTGGGATAGGGCCAACAAGAACCGGCATTGGGAGGAGGCGCTACGGAATATACAGGAGCTGTTTGCAGGTCATTTGGAATAATAAAATTGGCATTTAATGACGCTTCGGTGTTGTCCAAAACTGCGTCCGGTTTGATCGAAGTAACGACGGTCGGTTGGAACTAGAATTGACGAAGAGGACAGTTAGGATATCAGGAACTAGTAGTGTACGACGATGTGGCGTGTTGGAGGCTCAATTACCACAATTTCGGTGAATTTTGTTGTATAACAAAGTAGCTAAAGAACTTAAGATTATGCAACCGTTACCATTGTAATGTTACTATCGTGTAATAGTTTATTAGTGTTTATCTGTTCAAAAAACATTGGATGGACGTCAGTTGAAGCACTGGCGTGATTTCAAAGTTCACTATGGATACAAGTTCAGCAAATTTATCAATATTCAGCTACAACAAAAGTTGATGGCAGTCACCTCTTCATTAGCACCCCCCGAATTCCTATACGAAGAGGTTGCCGGATGAAAATTGAACTTGGGGGTGGGAATAGATGAAGGAGACCGCTTGTCTGCGACGACGCCAGTGTTCACAGGAGTTGACAAAGCGATCTTCTTCGGGATAATTAGAAGTTGACAGATCCACAAACCTAACCGATTACATATAGTAAATGGATACCCCTTAATAATATATGCTAGCACCGACTGAGTGGGGGTTCAGTAAAAGCCCGATTATACAGCTGTGCATTCAGTCCCTGCTGTTATTAGTCCAAATGTTAGTAGATACCTAGTCCAGGATGCACCATGTAGAGGAAAAACAGTCACCACCTTTCCTAAGCAACTGCAGATTATTTCTATATTCGTACATGGTTTCAAAATTGCAAGAAACGTAAGAAAAAACACACGTTACCGGTTTGCGGACAGTATCCTGTTTGCAAAGATTGACGAGACCGCCCGATTTTTTGTTAAGGTTATCTTCCCTAACTCACTAGCTACACAAAGTATACGTGAACGTTAAAACACATTTTAATTATCCTAAGAGTATGATTGCAATCATTACTTAAGGAAGAAGCCCAGCCATACCGCTAGGTACTCAGCCGTGTTAATCTGATGCACACAAGAAGGTGCGTGGATGAAAAAATGTCACCATTGTTAGAAAATAAATTTTCATAATCATTTGCATCTCATAGCATTGACAAGGCAGCATGATGTTTGCCAGGATTTTCTCCCCCTAGCCCAATGGTATACATATACCAATCCACCAAAGCGAACTCCCAGTTATACCGCCGTGTAAGTCCCCGTCTAGGTGCACCTTGTCCAGGATGCGCCATGTGGAAGTGCTTGTGAGGAATACCATCATAGAGATAAGCACTATTCAAATCCTCATTAGCATCCCAGAAATCACTTAGTGATGCAATCGGTTTAACAAAACACAACATACCAACAACGAATCCATAGTAAGGTTGGGCTTGGGTGGTTCATCAGTCAAGAACGGCTGAACGCAAGTTGGATAGGCGTGCAACACTTCGAGAACTTGAGTCATGGCGGCCGGCCGTTGGGTCCAATGGTGGCGACAACAGCTGTTGATCAAATTGTAACTGGAGTTGGAAAAGGACATGCATAAAGAAATGGGAATAACAATTTGCGGCGAGTTCACTAGTTTGTGCGCCTTGGCAATTTATTTATTCATATTTACTCCTTTGAATGTTTCGCTGGAAACATGCCTTTCAGCAGTGGACAATTTAGAGAAGCCGAACGTGGACCTGTATTTAGTAGATCGGTGGTGCCAACCCAGGTTCAAGTCGAGCGCTGTACCGCTAGACCACACCGGCAATATGTCTGATAAATCCTACAATCTGTAGTCTACAAGCTACAGTTTCGAATTGCATCTAGAAGGGATTATTACAAAGCAGAATGTCATTTGAATTGTGTCATTCGCGATCCAAAATTGCAAAGCCTTACCGCATCGATGTAACAGAGACGGACAAGGTGCTAGTCTTGTAGGTAAGTGCAAGTCCTACTGTCATGTCTAGAGGAGTTCTAATGAAGATCTACTGAACATGTATTTGTCGTCAAATATTTTTAAACATCATCATTGTAAAAATACCAATTCAAACAAATAAGTTTTTGTCCAACATACACAATCGTATTCATAGCGTTTGGAGGCAAAAAGTCCGTAATGCTAAACTCCATGCGCTTGACACGCTCCACTACCTCGACGTCTCCAAGACCGTTGTACGGAAAGACGCCAAACGTGATGACTTCGTACAATGTAATTCCGTATGACCAAATGTCCGAACGCACGCTAAACACTCCGTATTGGATAGCCTCGGGGGACATCCATCGAATGGGAAGTTCGCCTTTGAACATAAGTAAAAAATTCAATTTTAAATATATACATATTAGAAATCGTTCAATTTATTTGGATGGTGTCATATTCGCCATTAAATTAGTTCCCTATTGGCAGAGAATCTCAAATAATATCCTACCATACTTTATATACAACAAAAACTTTGCATAAAACGCAACAAACAAAGTTTTTCAACTCGGTTTACAAAAATGAATTAAATATTATATAGACGAGTAGCTTAAGAAATTCTCAATACATAGTTGCACTTATCGGCTATAGAGACAGACCACTTATACTATTGTGCACTCGGTCCCTGATCCATATCAATCCGACTTCCAGTTACATCCTAAATGGGAGTAAATAAGGAATGGCAAAATCAGCTGATTTTCTGTCAGCATAAAGTACCTTATCCAAGTGACTGCATGTTGTGCACTCGGTTACCATTAGGCTGTACTTTTAGCCCAAAATGCAGAGAACTATGGGGCATTATAATCATTGGAAATACATGTTTACATAAAAATGTATACAATTTTTAGTAGTCTGACACCAGATAAGGTGAGTGAGTTCAAGCTTGTGTGTAACACACTATTGACAATTCCCAACAAAGACGAAAAAACTGTACACTGCTGCTGGTTGACTGAAATCCAGTAGACTTATTATTCCAAGTAAATCTGACAATTCTAGTAATTCACCCTTGAAAACCCCATGAATAAATATAACCGGACTGTGTCATATAGGCTATTAAACCTATGCAGTATAGTAAAAGTCCTAATGGAAGGGATCACTCACATGCTAAACCGGTAGTAACGTAGCAGTATTTGAGAATACTGGCCAATTACAATTAATCAGATTCACTACACCTTTATCATGGAAACAATGGCAAAGTCGTTGGACTGACATATCTGTGCACGCCTCTGAAAACCGTGAACAGTGGAGAGGAATTATTCGAGATGCGTTGAGAACTTGGAACTGATAAAGAGGTGGCTTTGCCACCAACCTTTATTATTATATTATTATTATACTACAAATAATGAATTTACAGGGTCAATTTCAACCACCCGTAGCTCAGCGGTTAAAGCACTGACCTGACACCAGATAGGGCATGGGTTCAACTTGGGAGGCTTGAAAGGTGTGCACTGCTGATGGTTCCAAACAAGCTGTACAGTGTTCCTAGTTGATTGAAATCAAATGGATTTATTATTCGAGTAATTTTGACAATTCTGAACCTCCCATAATCAAAATTTCAAGTAATCATGTATCGGGGAGGTCTAGCAGTACATCGCTCGACTTGAATCTGGGTAGGCATGAGTTCAAATCCCACCACCGGCCCACTAATTACAGGCCACATTTGGCTGTGCTAAAATGTCCACTGCTAAAAGACATGTTTCCCGTAAAACAGTCAAATTAGCAAAAAATAAAAGACAACTGAGACGTACAATTGCGCGTAAAGCGATAATATCCTTCGGGTACATTCTTCGAAGTATGACGCGTCAATCCAAAGTCGCCAATTTTGACCGTTCGATCTGCTCCGACCAAACAATTGCGACAGGCAATATCGCGATGAATGAGGTTTTTGCTGTGCAAATAAATGACGCCTTGGGCGATATCCATGGCCATTTGGGTAAGGGTTTCAGGTTTGATATCGTCGTGATACGGCGAGCTAAATAATTGTCAATGGATCGATACATCATCATCATTGTGGCGGAGTATCATAAGTGACTAAACTCATTAAATTAACGAGCATCGATTTAAATACTACCCGCCAGCAATAAATAAGAACCCTGGTGAAAGACTTTGCTGAAAAATGTTTCTCGTAAAGGTTGCTAATGTAGTCACCTCTAAATTATTTCTATATTTGTACAGCATATTAAACGATCGTGATGCATTTTAAACTCAAATTGTCTTGAATGAGGGATTGAGTGCACAGTGATATAACTAGGGTTCCATTTTAGTAGATGGATATTTAAAAGGTGTCTTCAGGTATACGTATACCATATGTAACCTTGACAAAAAGCCAGGTACCCTCATAAGGATGCCGGCCACATTTGTTACACTTATAAGGCCGTCAAAGTCAATGTTTTTGAATATAATAAAGAGAGACTACGTCACTAACCAAAGTGAATAAATCCACCTTCGATTTGTATGGTATGAATGTTCCTACGAAGAGAAACATCTCCATCCAGAATAACTTTAAAATCAACCTGAACCAAGGTAACCTACACTAAACTTTACTATTACATCACAATCATTCATTATATAGCACCAGCAATATGTTATATAACAGTTATTTTTGATAGCGTTTACTCCTCTTTAATATCAACAACAAAAATTGATGGAAAAGTCACCTCTTCATTAGGTTTAAGTTCGCATAGTATCATAAATTCTCATGCGAGTTGAACTTGAAGGGATTCTTGGCTAGAAGACCGCTTCCTTGAGACGATTCCAATACTAACAGCAATTGACAATGAGGTATTTTTTTGGACGGGGGATTGGGGGTTGACGGATCCACAGACCTAACCGGCTGCATATGGTGAATGGATACCTTAAGATACCTTTTAAGCATCTTGGGTGGTTGCTAGAACCTATTAACTAAGCGTGAGTCCAGTGAAAACCCACTTATACCGCTGTGCACTCGGTCCTTGTTGTTATATGTCTAAATGCTTGTAGACATCTAGTCCAGGATGCACCACATGGAGGAGGAACAGTCAGGAATATCACCATTATTGGAATTTGAAACTTTATAAGCACCGCTCAAATGCTCAGAATCATTAACATCCCTCCTACCAATGATCATGATGATAATAATAATAGAAACAGAGGGCCAGATTAGACGAACCTTTGGGCCAAGTTGCGTCGCGACAACAAGTAAGTCTTCAAATCGCCAAACAACATCAATTCCATAATCAAATACGAATTTTCTTGAACGTTGAGCGAAATGCCAATAAGCCGAATGACATTGCGATGATCGAACGAGCGCATCAATTTTGATTCGGACAAGAAGTCGATTTTTCGTTCGTACGATGCCTTGTCGTTGATTACTTTGACTGCAACCGCTTCCCAGACGTCGTACTTTTTGGCCTCGCCACCGTAGACCAAACCGAAGGCACCCTGACCAACACCACGATTGACGACAATGTTTTCGGCCGGAATCTAGCAAAACGAATGGCCAACGATGGACACATGTTTGAGAAAGCAATGAGGTCAACACTAATTTGCCGTTGGTGGCATATTCAACTCTTCATTATTTATTCATTTGTATGGCATAGCAAATGATCGACATCGATGACTTGATAAGCGTAACACACTTAGGAGAATAATGAAGTTTCTTGGTTGGTAAACGGCACCACTGTTTGCAAAGATTCACAAAAGTGTCTGATTTTTATCAGGGTTATCTCTCTTAGCCCAACAGCTACATATGGTTGACATATACCTTTAGATATCTTTTAAATATACATGTACCCATCTGCCGAAGCTAAAGCTCATTTATTCCGCTGTGCACTTGGTTCGTGCTACGTTCGTCTAGGTGCATAGATGTATCTAGTTTAGGATGCACCACCAAAACAACAGTCAAGGATATCCTTATTTCTTATAATCATGATCATGATATTATTATTATTATTATTACAAAACGATTTCGCTCTATAAATCATGGCATAACAAGATTGTTTCACCTAGATGTAGTCCGTCCTATATTATGTGCACCTAGGCACCTGAACTAATCTAGCTGCATAATGGGGTTTTCCACTCTGGTGGATTGGTGCATATTCATGGTAGTTGAAGGGTATCCTAAAGGATATATGTCAACCATATGTAGCCCTTGGGCTAAGAGAGATAGCCTAGACCAAATTCAGGTAGGTATTTGCAAATAGTGGAGCTGTCACAAGAATGCCGTCTACCAACCAAGAAACTTTGTTATACTCCCTATCAAGCTATTTAAATTAATCATTCCACATGTTGACTACGTCACCAATAAGCACAATGAAATGAATGACGATAGCATCACATCACTCACTGTCAAATCCTCCAACTCAGCACACAATTCGTCGTAAGGCTTGCGCGTCTTTTGTTCCATTTCTTTCCACTTGTGCCGATAATAGCAATGTGCAAACAGAATAATCGGAATCAGTACAACGAGTGTACTCAAAACCGACACAAAAACATTGGCACCCTTGCATCCCATATTCATCTGGATGCTCAAAAACGACAAATACCGACAGTCGTCTTCGTCAACAGAACCGTCGGCAGGCGGTCCGCCCAAACTACTCCAATTGACATAATCGAGCCAGCGTTCGACCATCCGATCCTGGAACTGGTCATACAGCAAAGCCAAACTGGCCAACTTCGACATGTCCACATCGGCCAGACTGTCGGGTTTCGATACATTCGTCGGTGTTGTCGTGGCGTTGAGGACGCCCGTCTGATTCGTCTTCGTCGACCACATGATAATGGGCACGGTAATATTGACTTGGCGCTGTTTGAGCAACCAGTAGTCGGCAACACGTTCGTTATTCTTGTTGAAGCGCAAATTGGAAGCCGATGCGGGCAATTGGTTACGGATGCCGTAATAGTCGCCGGCCAGTTGAAATCCTGCGTCGGTACCGAAAGGATCGTTGGGAAATTCAATGTTGGCAACTTCATCGTCGACGTTTTTCCGATGAAAGCGGTAGCCAAAGTCTGTCTGGGCTACTAAATCGCGCAGAGCTCTAGCGATTTGGGGCTGATTGAGTGCCGAAACGGCAGCTGGATTTTCGCGCAGCAAGTGGACGACAGCGCTGGCTAGCAGGATGACAGCGTCGTACGTATAGACAAGATAATCTTGCATAGGATTCTTGGGTTTGCCAAAAGTACCGGACGACGACTGACTTGAAGGCGGTTTCTTGGGCAAATGGTGTTGTTGCTGTTGTTGTGTGACATTGTCGCTCGTCGTCGATGCAACACTGCGTATTATTCGACGTCTGTGAAGTCGAGATTTGTCGCCAACAGTAGCATCGTCCACATCGTCATAACCCGACGGTTCGTCAGGGAGTTGTTTGTCTCGAACATTTAACTCGTTGTTCGAATTGGCATCGAAAAATTCGGCGGTTAGGGGAATGAAGCTGTGAACCATGGGACCGGTAAGCAATTGGTGACCGACGACGAAAGTCCACGACGTGATATTGATCATTTGACTCGCCGTGCATTCGCTCGACGTAGTCACAAATTTGGACCACCATTGGTCGGATAGGAGAGGATTCAAGAACCACACGTAGCCGGCGTCGAAATGCATGCCCAGATGATAGGCGGCACACAAAATCAAGTAGGTGTCGTGGGCATCGTATTCAATGACAAAAATGCGACTCTTGATATATTTTAATTGTTCCAAAGTCTGCAATTGTGCAATAAATAAATAAATAAAAAGTCTATATTCTAGTAACCGTGTGTGTAAATAATAAAAGAAGAGTCAGAACGGGTCGATCTAATAGCAAATTAAGCGACTTTGTCAAATCTTGTGAACAGTAATGACGCTGAATATTAATAAAACAGTCAAAAATATAATTTATCATGCTTTTTAAATATGGAAAGAATAAAGAGGACATTGTGTTATCAACCAAATAAAATAATGTGACCCATTAGTTAAAAATAGGAATAACTACTCGTAACTCGTGTGTGTACCTTGATAAAATAACTATTGTTTATTTATTTTCAAACCCTTTTTCTCTAAAAAGCATGGGACAACTAGACTGCTCCATGTAATTGTATACTAAAATTCTATTCGGAATCATGCTATTTTCATTTCTCTGTCACAGTTTAACGAAATGGTGACCCCTTGTTGTTGCTTTAGCAACATCAATTTTTGCAGAAGCCAAGTTGCAAATCTTGTGCTCAAACCATCCTCCTTTCTCAACCAAACTTGAGATCGGTTATATAAGAGTTACTCATACTTTAGGGATGCTAATGACCCTGAGGATTTGAGTAATGCTTATAAAGTCTCAATTTCCAATGATGGTGATATCCCTGACTGTTAGTCCTCCACGTGGTGCATCCTGGACTAGGTGCCCCTAGGGATCTAGACTAATAACAGCAGGGTCCAAGTGCACAGCGGTATAACTGGGTGGGTGCGAACATACACTCAGGATACTTAAAAGGTATCTAAAGGTATACGTATAGCATATGTAGCCCTCGGGGCTAAGGGAGATAACCCTGACAAAAAATCAGGCGGCCTCGTCAATCTTTGCAAACAGTGGCGACGTCACAAGGATGCCGTCTACCAGCCAAGAAACTTTGTTATTCTTCTACGTTTGTGTTACGCTTATCAAGCCATCGAAATCGATCGTTTGCTATGTCGTATAAATATGGGGAATAATGAAGAGGTAACCACGTGATCACCAACCAAAAAAAAAAACAAACTCATACTTTAGTTAATTATTAGCTCAGTCGGTAGAGCATGAAACTCTTAATCTCAGAGTCGTGAATTCGAGACCCACATTGTGTGCCTCGCTTTTTTTGATTGTTAATAGGCCTGAGGATTTAAGTAATGCTTATAAAGTTTCAATCTCCAATATTGGTGATATTCATGACTGTTCGTCCTCCACGTGGTGCATCCTAGACTAGGTGCCTAAAAGCATCTAGACTAATAACAAAAGGGTCCGGATGCACAGCAGTATAACTAGGCTTCCGCTACGGCGGGTGGACGCAAACATACATCCAAGGTAATTAAGATGTATCTTAAGGTATATGTAAACCATATGTAGTCATTGGGCTAAGAGAGATAACCCTGGCACTGTCAAAATAATACCGTCTACCAGCCAAAAAACTTTGTTATTCTTCTACATTTGTTACCCTTATCAAACCATCGAAGTTGATCGTTTGCTATGCCGTATAAATATGGGAACTAACGAACAGGTGACCAGGTCACCAACGAAAATGAAAATTAGAATGTTTAAAAATTGATTTAGTAAATTACAAATTATGTTTAGAATGTCGACAATTGAACAGTATTAGAAACTTCAATCAATCGTTTGATAGTGGTTACAGAAGTAGACTCATAGTTGGATGAACGTACGTTCGAATTGCACCACCACAGGCTCTTGTCTAGAACTTTGGCCAGAACCTAACGGTTTTCTGTCAAACACACAAGCAATAAAAAGCAAGAATAATAATTCTAAATTGTGCTTTAAAAAGCTTCAAATACAAGTATCATTCTAAAGTGTTTATCATCATCATCATCATCGGAAATAGAGATATTCCAAATTATTTCAAAGTAACCCACCCACTTAATAGTCAACTCTTGTGTAAATAAGCAGACCTTAACTATTACACAACAATTATGTACTATTAGAATTAAGTCATACGAACTGTTGGAGGAGGAAGTTGTAGTTGAACAAAATTGCTCACATGTTTGGCTATTTCAAAACTGAATTGTTCGCCACCAATTTCCACGTCGGCAATAATTTCAATTCCTTTCGTCTGGAAAAATGATGGATCAAAAAAGTGGTCGACTTTGCGAAAAATGACTATCCGGCGCCATCCCCATTTGTGAAACAGTCGGATTAGAATAAAGCTGAAAAGTGTAAGAGAAAATATATTCATTTAATGATCGACTGCATGTTAGTGGTATTGAGGATTTGACTAATTATAGAAGAATTGTCAACTGTCACTTCCACGTGGCGCATCCTGGATTAGATGCATCCAAGTATCTAAATTAACACAGAAGTACACACTGTAATACAACTGGGCTTTCACTTTGGCTGCAAGTATGCACCCAAGTATTCACACTGTTGGACTAGTTGAGATAACTTTGAAAAAAAATCAGGCGACTCAGTCAACTTTTACAAGCAGTGGTGTTATCACGACAATGCCGTTTATCAGCCGAGAACCTTGAGTGAATATAAACTCTTTAAAACTGTGTAAGTTGGAATGCGGGTGACAAATTATTGCATATACATCGACCAGAGGCACAGATTACGTGGTTTAAAATACCATGGAAACAGGTATGTTCATGTTAAAATATGTTATATACGAGTAATTTTTTTCAAATAGAAGAAAAACGTATCTAATTTGTCATTGTTCGGGGCATTAAATATAGTGATGGAATAATGTCCTCCAATAATATCTTACTGTGATAAGGATACGAACAAAAGTACAGCCAGCTCTTTTTATTGTTTGAACAAGACCAAGAAAATACCCCACCGGTTATTATTGCCCAGGGTAGTCCAAATTACCAAAAAGTCTGCAAAAACATCAACTTTTACAATGTTCACTTTATAAACGACACTTGAGGTATGTTGACTTAAATGTTAATTACATCCCAAATTAAACCCCTCCAGTGGTCTCTATTAACTGCAATCGGACGCCCAATTAAGTAATTTATTTGGTCGGGGGGGGGGAAGGGACTTAGAATAAATAGAAGGACTCCGTTCACTCGCTACAATGTCCATCTAAACGATTCACTGGCTACCTGGTCTTCTTTTCCATTCGGGTAATGGTTGGACTTCCATAGTTATTTTGGCAATCTACGTACAACACGGTCAACCCATTTTAGTCGTCTTTCTCTTATTGCGTTAGAAATACATGGCAAATTAATATTAAGTGTGTTACAAATATTTGAAAGTGGTTGAAATATTTAATTGGCTATTAACCGGTTACGTTCAATAAAAGATAGTGAAACCATATAGATCTTAAACAGCTTTACTAAAACTGAACAAACTTGTGTATATCCACCGGTTATTGAGTTTAGGCTGTATTTTTATTTTTACTACTTTAAATGTTTCACTGGAAACATCTTTCAAAAATGGACATTTGAGCAAAACCAAACGTGAGTCGACATTTAGTGCCGGTTGTAAAGATCAAACCCGTACCCACATAGGTTCGAATCGAGTGGTGTACCGCTAGACCACCCAAGTAATCGTTTTCAAACCTACGCACATTCTGTTTTAAATCTAGCGCTTCAGTCACTTCTGCTTCCCCAGTAAACTTTTAATGACGAACAAACAATAAGTCGTTTGTAGTCAACTTTGGGAATACTCTACTTGCCATTTCTAACAGTAACTTCTGTAGGACACTGTAAAACATTATTTCTTTTTTAACATTAGCAAACCTGTTTTGATGAGATTCCAAACTACGTAATCTGTACTTACTTACCAATATATAATTCGATCATTCATTGCCAATAGACCTTACACACCCATTCCATTTTACAATGTGTACTCAAACAAAGTTAATACAGACAAGCTCCGTTTAATATGTCAATTAATAAACACATCAATCGTGTTTTCTTGTCGTATGTAGATGTAGGGACAATCCACCATGACAAAAACTCCTGTTAATCTTTGTAAATAGTGGCGCCGTTACAAAAGAAGTTTATCATTCTGCTACGTTGATGTTACGCTTGAAAAACCATGAGAGTCGATCATTCAATACATACTGTACAAATAAAGCAATAATTCAATGGTGACTACGTCACAAACCACAAAGACAAAAAAGGGTCACCCAGACTTACTTGGCTTGAGTCATGGACGGAACAGTGCGGAAAAAGTATTCGTAATGTTCCTGTTTCAAAAACTGCGCCGTTGCAACCGTCGGACTGACTACAATTTTTTCACGCACATTTGCCAATTCCACAACAGCTTCTATTGAATCGGAACACAAGGCGGCTGAAATGGAATACATATTTTGAAAAGGCATAACAAAGGTGCACAATAGGCTAGACAACGGTTTAGGAATATAATTTTTTTAATGCATTTTTTTCCAATTTCAAAACTCCGTATAGATGCGAAAAGCATGGGGCAACAAGACTGTTTCGTCTAGCTGTATATTCCATTTTTGGTATTAAAAATTCTGCATATCATCAAAGATTATGCTTTCACTTCTTGCAATGATAACTATTGAGTAATCCCAAATTGCTGATAATTCTGACAAGATGTAAGCTCAAGTTCCTGTGAGACTTGAAAGGTATGCATTGCTGATGATTCCAAACAAGGATGCAACAGCTCCTGGTTAACTGAAACCAAGTGGATTTATTATTTAGGTAAATCTGGCTATTCTAATAATTCACCCTTGAAAACCTATGAATAAATTTTGAAATTACCAGTAATTCTTCAAAAAAAACCCTCAAATCCTAACAATAGTAATATTTCTAATTCGACATACTACCATGTGATGCAACCTAAACACTGACTAATTAGGATTAATATTCCAGCCAAATACAAATTAAATACATTTTTCATCTATTTAAAAAAATTACTCGTATACAACATGTTTTCATAGCCTTTTCAACCATGCAATCTGTGCCACGGTGTATATTCGACAATTCGTTAACAATAGACCTAAACCATCATTCCACCTAACATAGTTTTAAAGAGTTTGTTTAATACAGATGTTTCTTGGTGTGATAGACAGCATTCTCGTGACGGTATCACTGCTTGTAAAAGTTAACGAGATCGCCTGAATTTTTGTCAGGGTTATTTCCATTAACTCAACGGCTACATATGATATACGTATAACTTGAGACACTTTTAAGTAGCTTGGGTGTATGTTTGCATTCATCCACCAAAACGAAAAACCAGTTATACTGCTGTGTTGGTCTAGTTCAAGATGCACCACGTAAAGGAACAGACAGGGATATCAGCATGATTAAAAATTGATACTTTATAAGCATTACTTAAATCATCAGAATCATTAGCGTCTCACAACCCAATACGGAACTTTGTTCTTTCTGCTGTTACTGTTACCTTATTGCCCATCTTTATGTTCAATGCAAAAGGGTTTTATAACAATAATAATAATAATATAACAGTGTGCCTGATTAACCCAAACCACGCATACTCAGTGAATATGACAAGGCAAAACAAATCATGAATAAACTCCACACAACCGCCCAATATCAACTTTTTCAATTGAAATTAAACTTACCAATCGATCCAATAAGATGACTGCTGTCGGCATTTTCCAAAACTTTGAAATAGTCGCTCAAAACAACGTCGGGTTCGCACGTCAAATTTCGCACATCCAAACTGAGAAAATATTCCGAATTGTGAAAATAGTCCGAATCGGCGTTGACAAATTGAACGGCTTCTTGAGCAACTGGGAGAGAAAACACAGTTGGGCACAATGTGACTACGATTGAATGAATGAATGAATAAGTTGGTGACATAGTTTTTACTACTTTAAATGTTTACTGGAAACCCCATCTTTCGGCAGTGGACATTTGAGCAAAGGCATTTGGTGCCGATGATGGAAATCGAACTCATGTCCGCCTAGATTCGAGTCGAGCGCTGTATCGTTAGACTACCTTGACATTTCAAACAATTGCTTCCCTGTTGTAACGTCCAGTTGCTAATTGCTGTACTGTCGTTACAGTCTAGACTTCACAATCAGTTGCCTGTTGATGTTAGTGCTTCGACTCGCTAGACTCAGTCCGCAGGACCACATTGAGAAGACAAGAACGTAACTAATGCTAGAATGTTTATTACACGAAAAACAGTCGATATATAGAAGATTCAGATGGCTGATCCATGACCTGTCTGTCTTTCGTCAATCTATATTCTGATTGGTCGATCAGCTTATTGATCATGCATGTGTGTCGTCCTAAAATCCGCATAGAGGATAAAAAATAAACCAACCAGCCGGTCCCAAACCTAAATAAAAGAGGACGGTTTGCGGCAGGAAGAGTATCTAGTAATTAGAAAAATCACGCCAAAACTATTTAACCGTCATAATGCTTCAAATAGGTTAGATACGGAAACAAATGGAAAAAACTGACCAAAAACAGCGACCCCTCATAAAGGAGAGAAAAACTGAAGAAGTGTAGCAAGAAGATGTATATCATCCTAACATAAAACCTCCATCGTTTACAGGTAAGCGAAAACAGGATAATCACCATCAATAGAATTTGTGACAAATTAAGCATTATTGAAATCCTCATAGCCATTAGCATTCCTATTATTCTTATTCTTATTGATTATCGTCATCATCATAACAAGCCTTCATCTATATATATATAATCTTGAAATCCAATAAGTAATTACATACTAATCAACGTACCTCGCTCCAAACCAGTAAGACGCCATTTGCCATACAAACTGAACATTCCAGCAATTGTCAAGTTCAATTTTTTGTTCCAATCTTTGGTCCAAGTTTGCCAAATGCTCGGATTTGACCTGAGCCAGCGACATGCTGTGTTTCGATAAATCACATGTTTCTCCTTTTCTGAAACTTGGTGGGCATTTTGGATCTATTTGCAAAAAATATCGATTTAATGCAACACACTTCGTGGAAATTCATATGCAGTTGACGAGGTATATAATCCAGCAACACATTCAAAAGCGTATAATATCCTATTATATTCTTGTTGGAATGTTAATCCAAAAAATACGAAAGTAATGCTTATAAAGTATCAACTTCCAATAATGGTAATCTTCCCAACTGTCACCTCCATATGCTGGACTAAGTGCATCTAATGTAGAGGAATAAAGAAGTTTCTTGGCTGGTGGATGGCATCCTTGTGACGGCGCCCCTGTTCGTAAAGGTTGATAAGGCCGCCTAATTTTTTGTCAGGATAATCTCCCTTAAAAGTTCAGTTATACCACTGTGCATTCGGTCCCTCATCATTATTATCGGGGATATACATCATCCACCGGTTATCGCCCAGGGTAGTCTGAAAAAAACACCAACTTTTGCAATGTGCACTTAGTGAACGACACTTAAGGTGTGTTGATTTTAAATGTTAATTACATCCCGAGTTAGACCCCTCGACCGGTTATTGAATCTGGGATTTTCCCATTCGGTCCCTATTGTTATTAGTCTAGATGCCTATAGACACCTAGTCCAAAATTCGAAAACTTTATAAGTATTACTCAAATCCTCAGGATTATTAGCATCTCAGTCATACTTATACAAAGTCAATAATTAGAGACATGTTTACATTTATATCACTTGTAGTTGTTGCAAATAAACTAAAATTGATAAAATCTCAACACTAACCATTTTAACAAACACGGCTAAGTCATAGGGTGAAAAATGCATTCGAGACATGAGTTCGTGAATTTGGGGTGAAATTTCTTGCAACTTGGTCCACGAAATTTTAATGGCATGATACGATCGAGTTTGGCAGTAAGCCACCGACGCATCGTTGGAATGGCAACAAGGAATGTTGACAAAGCTTTCCGTTTCCAATGGAACGCGATCAAAACACCGGGAATTTGTCATTTTGAAACTGACGTTTGACATGCGCTGGTCTAAACAACCGCCAACATCGTAGAAATCGTAAAGAAAATGCGTCTCGGCAGCTACACCAAAAACAAGTAATGGAAAAATTCTAACAGTCGGTATTTTGAAAAAATGTAGTTTGCTAATTGCAATATTTAATATTATGTAAGGTCTGCAAACGTTAGGGCCGTTAAAAATTGCCCTTTTTGGTTGAAGAAACTTTATTATTTAACTATATTTGAGAAAAATGTGAAAGTTACATTTAAAGCCTAAAATCAATCTAGTTTTAAACGATCTATGTCTATTTCCTCAAACAATAAATATTCTATTAAAAAAAACAGAAAATGAACAAATCATCAAACTATTATTGATTAATTATTTAAAAAACTCAAAACTGCTATAATGGTTTTTTAAAGTTCAGTAACTAAAAGTGTTATCTCCTAACGGAATCACAAAATTTTGAAAAATGTCTCACCATTTTCTACCTGTTAAACAGTTATAATAAATTTAATCACGCTTCCATTATGTAGTAAAAACTTAATTTAAAAAAATAATAATGAACAAGCAATCTATGATCTTACTATCAACTTAGTTTAATTAAAATTACTTAGAACCAACTGCGATAGTAGATAAGTCAATACGATTTTCTTTATCAAAATTTTAACAATAAGCAATGATGAGTTATAAGCTATAAACTCAATAATAAAACAATTTTTTAATAATGATCCACACCTCCCAGTTAATAACTAAGTTCTTACTGAAACATAAGTATATATATATATATATATATATATATATAAATTAACACCATCCAACGCAAATAATACATTCAGTAATAGTACAAATTATTCCGTTTGTACTTCACGACAAAATTAATTAACTGCAATAAACATAATCAAATGTAAATAGCAAAAAATACGTTCATAAAACCAATAAAGTTATAATGTCAAAACAACTAACTGTGATCATATTCTAAACTCAAAACATTCTTTATTTTATTCATCGATTGAATACACGACGAATAATGATGTTCTTTTCCAAACAATGGAAATGAAGACTAAAATAAAAACATAAATATAACAATTAACTATTCTAAGCAACTTTAATAAATTATACTAAATCAACAATCTAATTACTATATTTTCAAAATATTTTTATTAAAAAATGTTGAGAAAATCAAGTAACATGCATACCAACTTTTGTTTTTCATTAAACATTAACTTACTTGCCCAAATAAGCGCCATTGATGAACAGGACCAAGTGGACCATAGTCAGTAATATAATCTGGAGAAGCCCAAAATTTTATATCTACTCCAAGAGGCAACCATAAAAGTAAATTTAAGTGTACTTCAGGCAAATTTTTACACCTGAAAATAGTTTATCATTATTTTTTATATTAAATTTAGAAAAAATGGTAACAAGTAGATTATCAAAATTCGCAAATTATTTTAAATATAAATCATACAATTATCTTTATCTATAATTTAAAATTTCTATTGTACAAATATTAGTATAGATTAGATTGACGAAAAAATAAAGTAACTATCAACTAATTTCAATTTTTAATTTACACAAATCTTATTTATTTCCAAGTTGTAAACTTAATAAATTACTTTAATAAAAATTTTTGTACAAAATATATTCTTTACTGTATATAATACGTAGTTCAATTTATGAAATTTATTTAGAACTTAACCATTCATTTTTTAAGATTTTCCAATCATAACCAAATAATTAAACATTATTAATTATTATAATTATCAATCTTTCCTTCAAATAAACAAGCATCACAGTTTTATGATTCGAAAGCTGTAATCATTTATTAGCCTAAATACCATAATTTGAATAATTATAATGAATTAAATTGAATATATAGACTCAAAAAACGTGTATCGTAAATATATATTAAATGATAACATACTTTGGATCGGAACACATCAATCTACTAAGCCCTACATTAATGTTTTTGTCTGTTGGATTAACGAATTCTATAAATTTGTATCCCAAACGTTCTCGAGTTAAAATTTCAAATATATAGTTAATTATCCAATGCAATGGATCATTGGTTGCTTCTAACTTTAAAATAAATGGTTGATTGTTAAAATTTAAAGAACGGTTCCACTTTAACCTTTCTAACAAATATAAAGTAAAGCAGTACTTACCAGTATCGCTCAAACAGCAATGTGAAGAATTAAGCATCAGCAAAATTACATATAATGCAAATACATAACACATATTTAAAAAGTCAAATGCTAATAAACTAAAAACTTCATTAAAAAATAAATGCAATTACATCAAAATAATGAAGGGGAAAAATCAATTAATGTATACAATCACATCATAATAAAAACATTTGAAATCATTTCCAAGGTTGAAACTTTTTATCTGTTACTAAAACACTATACAAACATCATGCAACATTAATTCACCCAAATTTAGAACTTAAAAATTATTTTTTTTAAAAACGTAAAATTTATATTTGGTTTTTTAATGCATTATTAAAAATTACGTTTTACTTAAAAAGGCATCTTTTTCATATTTTGAAAGAAATTAATAACTGGTTTCAGGTTTGTACAAGAGTTAAATAGGAGGAAAACTTTTTTAATACTTTGTTCAAAGTATAAATATCAATTTAAAAAATAATAAATAAAAAAAATAAAAGTAATTAACAAAAGAAAATCATTAGGTAGACTTGAGAAGGTAAAATTTGTCATACGCCTGAAGGGAAGGGGCTAAAACGACATGCGGGGGCAGATTGTTCCACGCAATGATAACTTTAAAAAAAAAAAAGTTTTAGTTGGAATTGAACTCGCGGCTTGGAGAACTTAAGAGAGTGTCCTCTACGGGAATCATGGGAAATGGCAAACATGTGCTTAAAATGGGTAGAGTTTAAGAGTTTGAAAACTAGAATTAGGTCGCCCCGGAGTTTCCTATCTTTTAGTGGAAAGAAACGAAGCGCTTTTATTCGCTTGGGATAAGGAAAACTTTTTAGGGTACGTGGGAGTCTAGTGAAGCTTCTTTGAACTTTGTCAAGTTTAACTATATCTGCCCTTAGGATAGCGACGTTACTTGAATACAGTATTCGAGGTGCGGCCTAATGTATAATTGATGTGAAGTCGGTACAGCTAGCTAGAATATTTCCTAAAACAGTTTCAAAATTTTTATAAGTCGATAGCAGGTTAACGATGCTCTATTATGGTGTAACGAGAAGCTAAGGGAGGAATGAAAGTCACACCAAGATCTTTCACCGTGTCAATCTTAGAGATAGTCTGAGCACTAGGAACACTATATCGGTTTTCTGAAGATTTTCCAAATGAGAAATGATTACATTTAGAAATATTCAGGGGAAGTGCATTATTCTTAGATCACTGGTAAATGTTAATAATATCCTGTTGTAGTTGTTTGGGGTTAGAGCCCCAGATTTTAACATTATTAGCATAAAGCAGGATGTTAGATTAAATAACTGTAGGCAGATCATTGATATAGATGTTAAAAAGAAGGGAACCCAGGACAGATCCCTGAGGGACCCCCGAAGAGATTGGAGAGGGAGAGGAAGCTGCACTACTTAATTTGACACAAAACTTACGATTAGCGAGAAAGTCACGTATCCAGTCAAGGAGCGGAGAACTTATCCCAAAAGCTTTTAGCTTACCAAGTAAAGCTGAATGCGGAACTTTATCAAAGCTAAAAGTCGAAGTACCAGACTGACTGATGATGACCGATCCAGCATGCCGGTAATGCTCTTGTAAACGTCACAGATTGGAAAGATAGGATCTCCTAGTATAAACCCATGTTGGGCAGAATTTATTAGGTTATTCATAGAGATAAAATTAAATCCAATGGGATTTTAATGATTTTTCAAAATTTGCTAGAGCCGGATAAAACATTGATCGGTCTAACTTTCCGGTTTGAAACTAAACCAGACTTGTAAATAGGCCGAATAAAGTTGGGCGAGTTTCCAACTGCAGGTAGTTTACCGACTGATAGAGCGACAAAGATATGAGTAAGAGGAGGGCTAGTTCGGAGGCACATTCTTTAAGAAATCCTCGGAAGTAGTTTATTTGCACCCTCGGGAAGAAGATTTAAGATGAGATAGATAAGCCAAAGCATCTAGATGGCGTAATATTGGGACATCCTGAATCAAGGATGGGTTCAGGAAGAGAACTAATAGTAAAGTCCTGATTAAAAATAGACTAAAAATAGCCTACCAAAAGTGGCGCACATTTCGGTAAAGATAAAAGGAACCGTCTGGCATTTCTGACAATGACTGGTTACTCCACTTTAATCAAACTTTAAACCACCCTAAACACATGATGGCTGCAATACCAATCCACGCTTGACACAGTTCCTTCGACAATTTATCCAATATCCGTAGAACCCTCCCACTATTGACAATATTATGTGCATTTGCAGAAAACTTAAAGCTAGGAAAATCACTGGTTTTGACGAAATTCCACCATATATCTTCAAATATGATCCCTCGTGACTTGTTGTAGATCTGTATGATATCATAACGGATTTCTGGACAATTGAACAGTTCCCTGAAGACTGGCACCGTGCTACTATTGTTCTTTTTTACAAGACAGAAGATCGGCAAATACCTGCTAGCTACGGAGGCATCAGCTTACTTTGCATAGCTGCCAAAATTGCCACCTCAGCAATAGTTGAACGGATCCGCCTGGAGAGGAAGAAAACCACTCGTCCTAATCAAACTGGTTTTTATCCTGGTATGGGATGCATTGATCAAATTTATACGCTTCAACACATTGTTGAATTTTGGGTAAAGTTTTAGCTTCCTGCGTATGTAGCCTTCATTGACTACTCTTCAGCATATGATTTGCTAAACAGAAAAAATTTTGGATTGCTATGTTACATGATGGAACACTTCTGAAACTTGTAAATCTTCTACGTGCTCTGTACAAAAACTCAACTGCTGTAATCCGCAATTGTAACAGACCTACTACAAAGCCGTTTAAAATTTACAGTGGTGTTCGTCAAGGCTGTGTGGCTGCTCCACTTTTGTTTAACTATGCAATTGATGTTATATTTTTAAAAATCTCTGTACAAATGGAAGGTGTATATGTTGGTACTGCGCCCATTACGGACATAAATTACACTGATCATACTGTATTTCTATCTGAAAACGAAATTCAGTTGCAGTATGCATTGGATTTCCTCGTAAAAGTTTCCGGTAAATATGGTCTAAAGATTAACCTAAAAAAATCAGTTGCCATGTCGTCTCAAGCTCCTGATGCGAAGATTGTATTAAAGAATGTTGTGGTCCCCAGAGTAAAAGAATTTACGTATCTGGGCTCCTCAATTACTTCTGACAGTGGTTCATCCAATGAAGTAAATTGTCGAATTTGTTTGGTTGCTATTGCGTTTGGAAAGCTTGTTGATCCACTATGGAGACGTGAAACCATCAACCCAAACACGAAGATGAACATTTTCTCTTCACTGGTTCGCACAGTACTTTTGTACTCAGCTGATACATGGACTCTTACGGGGTCAGAGATCAAGCAGTTTGATAAATTTGAAGCAAGATGTCTTAGATGCATTTGGCACAACACACATTTTGCATCCTCCGTATCAAGGGATTGGACGAAAGATCAGTAACCACCGAATTCGAAATGACCTTCAATTTCATGATCTTCCTACATTGGTATCGCGACAATAAAGATTGCACTGGTTTGAACATGTTTTTCATAAAAATCCTAATGCAATCTCACGTATCGTAACCCTGGCTTGTCCAAATACCGACTAGAAGAAAAGGAAAGGAGGTCAAAAACGTACTTGGATATATGCTGTTTGGGACGATCTTCACACAATCTTGGTGGGCACTTTATCTTGGAAACAATGGCTAAGTCGATGGACTAACATATCCCTACACGCCTCCGAAAATCGTAAACAATGGAAGGGGATTGTTCGAGGTGCTATGCGAATTTGGAATTAATGAAGATGTGGCATTGCCACTAACTTTTGCTGTTGTTGTTTTGTTGTGATGTTGTCTAATGCCAGTAAGTGTTCTCGGTTTGTAAATTTTACGACAGTGTTTATATTAAAATAATAAGAAATGCGATTAGTATTAAATAACTGATAGATCAAAATTAAGTCGCTTCGAAGTCGCCTATTTTCTAACAGGTATTATAGCTTTAGTTTCCGTAAACACTTTGGGTACGATTGGAATCGAACTTCATATGGGAGTTTAGTAAGTGTTCTCTGGACTTTTTCTAATCGATGAACATCCGTTTTCAAGATGTTACAGATTTTTTAAGAAAATTTAAGAAAATATATTAAAGTGTTTAAAAAAGTTATTATTATTATTATTATTATTACAAAATCATTTTGTTTTGAAAAAGCATGGAGCACTTTTGAATCCGTGCGATACGCTTACGTGCCCTGCGATTAAAAGTTGCTAATTATGTTTTGCGCTTGCCCAAGTGTTTACGTGTTTTAAGTGTTATTTGTGTGCTTTCACTGTTTTAATTGTTCAATTTGGTTGCCCAATTGTTTGATTTAGTACGATTCGAATGTGTCGTACTTGATTTATTATTCTATTAATTCCTTTAATCCGATTATTACTTTGATTTGCTTTGTGATATTTATTATTATTATTATTATTATTATTATTATTATTATTATTATTATTATTATTATTATTATATACATTATTATTATTATTATTATATTCTTCTAGATTTGTTTTGGTTTAAGAATGAAAATCTCTTAGTCAGTAAATTGTGGTCATCGGGGGTGCAGTAATCTGTAAAGACTGGTATGTTTTGTTGTAGATATGACACCTGGTTTTATAAAAACTGCACTGAGCTCTTGGCAAACCTTTACAATGATCTAGTCAATAGCGATGTTGATTTTAATTGTAACAATTGTTTTTGGTCTTTTGACCCCTCGCGTGTCGTTTCATTACACGTCCCTAAGACTAATCCCAAATTACACCCAATTCTTGATCTAGTTAATGAAATTAAAATTAGTAACATCGAGTTAAGCAAATCTGTTGAAGATTTGAAATAGTCTCAATCCTTCTTTTTTGTCTCTTTTAATAAACATACTGAAGAGATAAGCCAGTTTAAAGCTTTGGTAGAGAGCCTGGCCTCGACAGTTAAAAAGGCTTCCGTCTTTAGACTCTCTCAAAAAGAAATCTTATTAGCAGCTAAACAATATGCTTCCGACAAAAGAAGGGAAAACAATCTAATAGTTAGAGGCATTTCTAGTACAACTACCAATTTTAAGAAAAGTGTCTTTGAGGTAATTAAAGTTTACCACCCCATTAGCTTCAAAACTACCCGTATAACTTGTAAGCGTCATCTTCCCTCTCCCCCTGTCATAATCACATTTAATTCTACGGACACAGTTTTAAACAGCCTTAGTAACTGGTCTGCTGTACGGTGGCAATTCCCGGAGATTCGTTTACATAATAATCATACTAGGATAGACAAACACCCGAGGTCGATCTCCACTGCTTACCTCAAATGATCAACTATTCCTATAGTGAAATCAGCTACCCTCAGATTATAAAACAGCCCTTTTTATATCCCCACTTTGCAGGACTTTCCATCAGTGTCCCGAAGTATGTCCTTTTCCTCCATCGACTGAAAAGAACAGGACCATTACTTCTTCTTTCTGTAGACTTCCCCTAAAAATGCTTTACACCAATGCCTGCAGTTTCATAAATAAGTAATCAGAGTTAAGTAATATTGTCCTTGATGCTAAGCCCCATATAATTGATATTACTGACACTTGGCTATCGGATGACATTCTTGATAATGAACTGCTAATTTAAAACTAAAATGTTGTCCGGTTGGATTTTAAGCGGAATAGATGCGGTAGTAGTTTTTTATATTAAAAATGGCTTAAATTACTCCCTTCTTTCTCCCGCTGACACTACTGGAAATGAAAATAACTTGCTTTCTGTCTCCATCTCCTTCTCCTCTGGAGACTATGCTATGTTCTCTATTTTTTACCGACTTTATTCCCTCTTTAAGGCTACTAATTCTGCTTTATTACAAGAACTCCACTCTATCTTCACTTTTCTTCATAAATATCAAATACTAATGAGAGACTTTAAAGCCCCTTCTATCAACTGAGGCACTCTTTCCAGCGCTGGCAATTTCTTTTAAGACTAGATTTGTCTATTTCTGCATTACAAATACATTCTCCCAACACGTGTTTGACACCACCAGACCTAGGGTAGATTGCTCTTCCTATTGCCTTGATTAGTTTTTACCAACGTTTCTTATATAATTAATTTTATCAGTTTTCTTCCCCTTTTGGATTAGAACGACCACTCTCTTTTGGCTCAATTCAGTTCAAATAACTCAATAATGTATGTGATCACCTTTTTTGAACAACCTCATCCAAACGTTTTGGAATACTGTCAATAATAGTGCTGATATATTCTTGTTTCATTTCATATTGAACAACAAACCGAATGCGTTTACATAAATCTTCGATTTCAATATGCTTATTAATGTTGCGTTTTAGTATACTAAAAAAAACTTTTTATAACATTAATGTCCTGGCTGTTAGGTGGTAATTGAGTGAAATAAAGCTTTTTCAATTTTAGCTTATCTACTGTCTAAATGTAAATATAAAACAAATAAAGTGAACTTAGATAAATATGACGTTACATTTTGGACGTATGACGTGGAGCATTTTTCTGACAAAAAGTAGTCACCCCGGTGTGAGTGTGCTGCATTTCATAATAAAAAACATATTTTATAACTGAAACAAAATTTTCATTATTTAAGATACCAGATATAATTCTCCATTTGATAAATTAATTATACTTATTACCAAACTAACACATTACTGGTCGGGGTGGGCTTTCTTTTTAACAACCTTAAGTAAATGTTTCTGAAAACTCGACCCGTACAAGACTTTGTTTTTGAAGCCAAATGGTTTATCCCGAATCATTGTTTCAACAGTGAAATATATTGAACGCCAATTACAAAGGCGTCATTTGCTTCATAGTTTACTAAAGGTTAATCTATCATGCATTTGTTTTTTAGTAACAAATGGTTGCGTGTTCGTGTCACGTCGTCTACACCACTTTAATGAATTGATTCCAATTTGCCGGCTACGTAACCTGGTTCACTAAATGCGAGATGGGGGCGATTTGATATAACAAGCAACGTTGCTTGTTGTCGAAATGGAATCAATTGGAAGTTGATTGGAAAGAAGAAACGGAAGTAATCAAGGGCGTGGGAACGGTTATTTTAATATCCGTTCCTACTGGTATGTACCGTTGACGCATTCAAACAAAAATGGTCAATATTCGAAGAGTATTAATTCCCAAAAATTAAATGTTAATTTTTGATGAAATAAAATAATATTGTTTATTATTTGTGACTTCGAATTATCTTCGTCGATTTTCACCGCTACAAGGTGTTAAACCAAATTCGGTTTTTCTGTTTCTAATCGTTGAATACGTAAAATTATTTAAATTATTTCTTTTAGTTTCTGAAATAAATTTATTACCATTTTTTAAAAATTCTATGACAATTTTCTGATCATCCGTAGTAATTGTTAAGCGCTTTCTTCCAACATAATTTCGCGGTTTTTGACCGATAAATTATTGAAAGGTTAACTCTCAATAAATTCGCTAATTCTTTTAGTATAAATTCTTTATTTTTTAATTCTTTAATGATTCAATATTCATTTTCCGTAAAATGAAAATATTTCTTATCACTATTATCTATATCACAAGAATTCAAAATGAGCGGATGAGCGGAAGCTCAAGGTTAAACGTAAGTAATAAATAATTCAATTTGTTTTAAAAATTTTATTTAGAGTTTTTTAAAAGATTTTTTTTTACTTATATGGATTAAAATATTTACATGTTTATTTTCATGAATATTGTGACATGACAATTAGGTCAAAGTTGAATGTGCACTTAACATCAATTTTAACGATTACTCATTATTTATTTTTAATGCAATTGCTTAATAATAATTGGCTAATTATTATAAAAATTATGTAACTTCAACTTATTATCCACGTTATATAGAAGTAGCTTTTAAAATATACTATTTTGGCCGACTCAGCCTTTTTAAATAAATATTACTATATATATATATGAAGGAACTATTAAGTACTTTACATTATTTTTAATTCTCAATATTTATTCTACATAAACAATCGGGCATAATAAATTAATTTGGATTTGATACTTTTATATATTTTTGCGTTAATTTTTGAAATGATTGTAAAATATGGTTAAAAATAAAAGTACACCAATGATATCAATAAACTATTGCAAATTAAATAACGTTATAGCTTAGCCTATGTAAATAAGCATATGTACATTTTGTTTTGTCTAACAAATATTTGGTAACAGATAAATGCTTAAATTGTCTGATTTATTGAATAATAAATATAGTTGATTTGAATTAACAAGAAGCACTATACAGCTGTTTAATCGTTGCTTAAAATCATTAGCATTTTTGGTATTAATACATATTCAAAAAAGGTTCTGTTTATTTATTTATTTATTATTATTATTATTATAAAAGTAACTATTAAATACTTGACATTATTTTTAATTCTCAATATTTATTTTTATGAAAAAACAATCGGATATAGCAGATTAATTTAGATTTGATACTCTTATATATATATATATATATATATATATACATTCATTTATTACATTTATAATTTTTCAAAATTTTAAAGTAGACTAGCACAATGTTGATATATTTTAAACATTTATTTTTCTTATATAAATATAACATTCTACTATTTACTTCCAGCATTCATTTATAATTTATGTTGAGCTATATTCAGTTTAATGTGAATTTTCATATTTTTACAATTATTTAATTTATTTTAATTATTTCAAAATAATAATAGTAATAATAATAAAATAGGAAAGGTTTAAAGCATTTTACTTGCAACTCAATATCTTCATCCAGTGTAAAAAGGTCAACTAGAATCTGTAGAAATTTAAAATATTTATTTGTTGCTCTATGGACAAAAAGATTAAATTTATTGATTTTGCATATAATTGGCCTTGACATAAAAGAAATTAACAAAATTAAACATTGTTCATTGTGGTTTGCGAAACATAAACACAGCAATGTAAGTTAAACAGTTGTTTTATTTACATACAAAATTTGTTAACAAATTAAAAGCTTAAATATGTCCAACATTAAGGTATATTCCAAAAACATTAAAATAATAATTTTTAAAATTTTATTTCAAATTGTCGTGCGGCTATTTATTATTTATTTCCAAACTTCCACGTTCTGAAGAGCATGGGCAACAACATTGTGTATATCAAAGGCGGAAATTTTATTCAGATTTTGTCAAACTTCATCATCGGAATTGTGCTGCTTTTACTTCTCTCTGTTGTTTCCATATCAATATTTTTTACAGAGGTCAGGTTGCTAATCTTGCTCTCAAATCCTCCTTTTTTCTCAACTGACCAACTATGGTAGATTTAACCGTAAAGATATATATATATATATATATATATATATGTGTGTGTGTGTGTGTGTTTCAGTAAACGGGTTTTAACGATGCTCCAAACAAGGGCTATCAATTGGGCTAAACCAGTTTCAATTCTAGCTCTCTATTCACCTCTGCCATTCCACTTTTTCAGCTGGGGTACTATAACGGTATAGCCTCGACTTGGACCTCGTTGCACATAGGTTCGAATCCCACCACCGGCACTAAATGCGGGCCCAAGTTTGTTTTCGCTAAAATGTCTACTTCAGAAAAATGTTTCTCCTAAAATGTTTAAAATGGTACACATAAATAATAAAAATAAAGTTAACGTTTCTAGTTTTAAACTTGTATTTGGTACCACAGTTACATACTATATGATCGCGATTGTTTTTTTTTTAATTTTTGCAATTTTTCAAATAGCATTAGAAATTACAGCTAAATTATATTCAACTTTAATATTAAATAAAACCTTTTTAAAACAAAGTAAACAATATTTTTATAAATCACAAAAAATTTTCAATTAAATTTACTATCTTTAGTTTATCAAAATTATATTTTATTTTTAAAATAAAGTTGTATTGTTTTGGGGGGTGCTAATAATCTTGAGAATTGGATTAATGCTTATAAAGCCTTAATGCTTATTGATGCTAATATCGGTAACTGTTGCTTCCACGTGGCACGTTCTGGATTAGGTGCACCCAAGTACATATTTATCTATTGTTTTATTTTTGTTTATGTTTACTACTCTAAATGTTTTATAGGAAAAGCATCTTTCAGCAGTAGACATTTTAGCAAAATCAAACGTGAACCCGTATTTCAGTAGGCCGGTGATGCGATTCGAACCCATGCCCACTCAGGTCCAAGTCGACCGCTGTACCGCTAGATCACCCCGGCACACAGAGTAACAGAGTATGGGAATAAGTGCTCAGGGTTATAACTGGAATTCTATTTCGGCGGATAAGTGCAATCATGTAGTCAGCGTACTTAAAAGATATTTTAAGGTATACGTATACCCTATGTAGCCGTCGGGCTAAAGGAAATAACCCTGACAAAACATCCGGTGGCCGTCACAAGGGTGCCGTCTATCAGCCAAGGAACTTTGTTATACTTCAATCGAAATCTATCGTTTGATTTGCTGTACAAATATGGAAATAATGAAGAGATGATTACGTCACCAACTAAAATGAATGAATAAATAAATGGCATATACTTTATTTAAAGTTTTTTTTTACTTAAAAACGTGCATTTTTAAATATAATCTTAGTATGCAAAATTTTACACAAAGAAATGTTCTTTTTTAAATAAGAAATGCATTTCCATTTAAATGTGGTCAATAATTTTAAACAAAATATTGTTATTTATATACGTTCACATTTTCTGTTTATTTCGTGTTACATGAAATGTATAGGCAAGTATTCTCGACAAATTATATCTTACTACAATTTATTTACATGACACTTACAAGTGTTTTTCTATATTGTTAATTTATCCCATGTCACAATTCATAATTTATCCAATATTTCAAAATTCAATAGTGATGTCGCCCTTTCTGTATCATTATTGTCAAACTTTATTGATCATTTTAGATGCATAAGAAAATTATTGAACCACATTCAATTTTGAGGTCAGTTTCAAGTATGTAAATGAAATTAATTTTGGTTTGTGATTTGTTGGCGAATTGCTAGAGTTTGAGGAATCATTGTTGTGATGATTTGGGAGATTGTCTTGTTGGGCTACGTTAGCTGTATTTTGAAATGGAATGTTTGGCAAGAGTCATTGCTTGGTTAGTCAATTTCCCAACAATCGAGATGTTAATATCGGTTGCCCAATAATGGCGGATAACAACACAAGAGATACGGTAGAAACGTTTATTGCCAAATCATCGACTAAAATGCGAATTGTTGAGAACAAAGGAAAAGCAAAACGGTAGATCTGAGAGGAAGAAAGCAATGTTTGAATTACGTGGGAATGGCTGTTTATATAATTCTTCTCACCAATAAAAGTTAGTAGTTCATTTAAACAAAAATGGTCAATATCGGTAAAACATTGTCTCCAGAAGTTAATTGTTATAATATAATTTTGTATACAATTTTTTTGCAAATTGTCACTGCTACAAGTTTTTGAGAGTTATATTAGAATTTTCAAATTCAATTAATAACAAATCGACTTGGTTTAAATCAACCAGCAACACTGCACAGCTGTTTCATTCTTGTTTGGAATTAACAAGAGTGCATACCTTTCAAGTTTTAAACAGAATTGAAACCACGCTCTATCTGGTAGTGTCAAACCGAAGCCTTGCCCACTGAGCTAAATTTATTATTTGATATTTGATAATAATAATAATTATTATTATTATCGTCGGCTTAGCTACTTCAATAGAAGTACATCCAGTATTATCAGTATAAAGTAATATAATGATTGCAAAAAGAAAATTAAAGAAAATATTTTAAAATTATTTTTTACATCTGTAACGTGGTTATTGAAAAACGTTTTATATATTCCCCATTAAAAAATTAAAATGCAATAATAGTGATAATCTAAACAGTGAATAAAGTTTACAAAACAAGACAGCAAAAAAGAATTAATTTACGTAAAAAGAAGCGATTTTAATAGGGCTAATCAGCGGAAAAACACGAATGCGAATCTACGTTTGGCTACGCCAACATGTTCACACTGTTGAAAGAAGTAGAAATAATTTGTTTTGTAAACTGCGCAACACGATTTTTTAAAATTTCATAATTTGCAATAAACCAATCAAATTTTAGCATAATTCCAATCCCATCAATCATCATTTATTAGTTTATTTTTGTAATCTCAATTTGATTGGTTATTGGTCTACTGAAAGTAAGGCATTCATAATTTTAAAATTATTTTGTTTACATTCAATTATGCAATTGTGATGCGATCGTTTGAAAGTAATGATTTAAAAAATCCAAGTTCTACGAAATCATACGCCAATGTTCAACAACTACTGAGTGGTTGGACCCCAGTAGTAAAGTTATTTACTATAAAAAATTGCGCTATCAAAGCACTGTGGACCATATTTACAATATGCATGATCATTGCTCTAATCAGTTCTGTCAGCGTAGTTATTCACAAATACATGAACTTTGTAACAGTAGTGCGTTTAGATCAACGAGGTCCCAAAGATAGCGTCATTCCGCCAGCCATTACTATATGCCTTGTCGAAAATCAAATTGAACACATTTCGAAAAAGTTTTACGATTATGACAAATTGAATCGCAATATTGTGCCGGGCAAACAACGCATCGACTGTAAGCCCAATTTGAAGTTGGTCTGGGATTCGGCCAAGGATGCTGTGTCGAATATTTACAATTTTACGGTCGATTTCAAGGTTACTTTTCGAACCCAACCTCCAGGATGCTATTCGCTGTCGGTGATCGAACAAGTACCCAACCCGTCGTCAGAATTTATTTGCACCACTTTTCAATTGAATCAAGGCGTGCAAAATAGCTCGAGTTTTTGGAAAATTGTGAGTTACCATTATGTCTTTTTCGCGTCTTACTTTTCGAGTTTAGTATTTAATAAGGTGGAGGATGTACATTCGTTATTATTCCATTACAGTCACTTTTGTTTTATTTTTTATGGGAAACATGCCTTTTAGCAGTAAACATTTTCAGCGAAGCCAAATGTGTTCTCGCTTTTAGTGCCGGTAGTGGAGATCAAACCTATGTCCAGCCAGGTTCGAGTTCAACGCTGCACCGCTGGACCACGCCGGAACTTTTGCATACAATTATATCCATATTTGTAAAAACGAATGATTCCATTTGTTTTATATGCATAACAAATGTAGAATAATAACACTTTTTTATTATTCTCCATATTTATACAGCTTATTAAGCGATCGACTTCGATGGCTTGGTAAGCGTATTGGACGTAGAAGAATAATAAAGTTTCTTGGCATCTTTGTGAGGGCACTTCTGTACGTAAAAAAATGACAAGGCTGCCCAATCTTTTGCGAATAATACTAAATAAAAATGTAAGAAGACGTAAACCGTGAAATAAATTTATTTCGTATATTCTTATCGGTCAGTACTGAAAGCTACTTCTACTAAATAACTATAATAATAATAATAATAATAATAATAATAATAATAATAATAATAATAATAATAATAATAATAATAATAATAATAAATAATAATAATAATAATAATAATAATAATAATAATAATAATAATAATAATAATAATAATAATAATAATAATAATAATAATAATAATAATAATAATAATAATAATAATAATAATAATAATAATAATAATAATAATAATAATAATAATAATAATAATAATAATAATAATAATAATAATAATAATAATAATAATAATAATAATAATAATAATAATAATAATAATAATAATAATAATAATAATATAACATTTCAGTATATACACAACTCACAAATAACACAAACACAAACATAACGATCAAGCTAAGTTCAATGTAGTAATAAACTGTTTTTGTCCAAACAAAGTAGGTTTCAATGTGTGAATATAAACAAATTTGAGGATTTTCAACATATTCGAAGCTGGAGAAGTAATCATCACTTTAATAATATTTCTAAAAACATATAGTCCCTTAAAAACCCATTGTTAAAAATAACCGAACCGTACTTTATAGGCTATTAAACCTGGCAGTATGCAAGGACCTATATGGTAAAATCCTAGTAAAAGGGTTCTCTCACTTGCTAAACCCGTAGTAACGTAGCAGCATTTGAGGACACTGGGCAATTAGAATTGATCAGATTCACTATAAATAATAAATCTACAGGTCGAAGGTTATCCACCCGTAGCTCAGTGTTTTAAGGCGCTGGCCTGACACCAGATAGGGCGTGGGTTCAAGTTCATGTGTGTGTAAAACTTGAAAGGTATGCGCTGCTGATGATTCCAAATAAGGATGAAACAGCTGTACAGTGCTCCTGGTTGACTTGAAAACCTAGTAAATTTATTATACAAGCGAATCTGACAATACTATTATAACATTTCTAAAAACATATAATCCCTTAAAAACCCATTGTTAAAAATATTTCGCTTTGCCTATATTGGCTACATATGATAGTAGCAATTTTAGGAACAACATAATTCACAATTATCTACTTTGCTGATGAAAGATTTTTGACAATCTTTACAAATTGAAAGCTTGTGAATCAATCATGCCTGTTTAAGGAGTCGGTAAGTCCGAGTTTTTGTGCATAATAAGTAGTTTACTTTAACGTGTTAATCTATATAGCGCTCAGGCATATTATTATTAAAAACTCTATTATTTTAAAATAAACATGGAGCAATAAGAAAACAGTAGCATCAAAAACTACAACAAAGTCTTATAATTTAAAAATGATTCCATGTGTTCGAATATTTTGCTAAAATATTTGTTCAATCCAATAAGACATTTATTTTAATGTAATCCTTCCCAAATGATCCTTAATGAATTTTTCTGCAGTCTATCAACCTTTCTTGCCATCATCAATTACCCATTCCAAAACAGTCCTTGGTAGTTTTTTTAGGCGGTAAATCTAAAATTTGAGCACGTAGTTTCCTTTCGGCTTTCACTCAACCCTGTCATTTGGGTAATATTATAACCGTTGTTTGCTGGAATGGTGTCCTCTTACTGCTTTTTGTAACAATATAAATTTATTTTACAGAGACCAGATTGATAAACGCACACTTAAATCCTCCTCCTTCATCCAGATTTAGAACTGACTAAATTGGTTTGTTTCTGATCTTCTCTAGGGAGAATGATTCAGGCATAACAGAATCGAATAGGTAACTTGAGCAAAAGTACAGTCAAACAAAACCACTTTGTTGTATCATGTTTTTTCGAATAAAACGATCTGCAATTATTTTGTTTTCCATTAATCATAATTAATATTTGTCGGTCATTTCAACCCAAGAAGGAAGGAAGTGCAATTAATGCTTGCGTTTTAAAATAATTACATGATCTGAGATGCTTTAAGCGATTGGCAATATTTGCTTCAATGTTTCATAATTACATGAACATTTTGAATGTCAATCAATAAATTAAGAAAATATTGTAAATCTATTATCCGGAAGTTGCAATCAAGCGTTTTATTTTGTCATTTTTAAATATATATGTTGTGTTATTTTTTTAATTTACAAATGTTTTTCTAACAAGTTCATTTATCCATTTTTATTAGTGACATAATCACTTCTTTATTATTTCTCTATTTGTACATCTTATTATAGAATTGATTCCGATGACTTGATAAGATTAACAAACGTAGGAGAATAACAATATTCCTTGATAGTGCAATTGTCTGCAATGATTGACTTCATATAATAATAATAATAATAATAATAATAATAATAATAATAATAATAATAATCTTAATAATTCCTTAGAATATTTATGGTAAATTAAAAATAATGCAACATAAATTATTCTTTTCCAAATTGTCTTATTTTATGTTCATTACTTTGAATGTTTTACGAGAAACATCTTTCAGCAGTGGATATTTTAGTGAAGCCGAACGTGGGCCGGCGGTACGATTCGAACCCATGCTCACCGAGGTCCAAATCAACCGCTGTACTGCTATACCACCCCGGCATAAACAAAACTGATTTTTACACATTTCCCGACATTTGTTCATTTTTACAGTTTTATTGCTTCGATAATTGAAGCAAAAACGCGCTTTTTAGCAGGTGGCTATTTAGTAAAATTCTAGCCAGCGGTGTGACTTAAACCCATGCCCATCCAGAGCCACTTTTCCGCCTGAATGGTACTGGGCATGTAATTTAAATCCATCAATTGCTGCATCATTCAAGCAGAAACGTCTTAAATGGCAAAACTATATTACATTGCCCTATTCATCTATTTTTTCCATCACATCCAGTTTCTCACTCAACTCCATTTGACAAAACCAAACCAAACGCTCATGTATCGACCGTTGCTCATCGTACACGAGTCAAACAGTTTTCCGTTCGACAATTACGGTCGCTACTTTTACGAATACATTGACCCTGGAAAATCAATCAACATTTTCTATAGCAAAATTATTACCAAGCGACTGAATACGTACAAAAAGCCATGCGGTTTGGAAAAGATTAGCATATTGGATTACACATATGATTACGATCAGGTAAGAGCAGTTTTTCTTTCCTGCAGAAACACTTTCTTTTATACAAGTGACATTACAAATCATTATTATTATTATTATTATTACTATTATTAGTATGATGGTTCTTGGCTTAGATACTTCAGCACAAAGTTACTTCTACTGAAGTATCTAAACTAATAATAATAATAATAATACTTAATTGAAAAAAGTGGGATACTAATAATCTTGAAGATTTGAGTAATGCTTATAAAGTCTCAATTTCCAATGATGGTGATATTCCTGACTGTTAGTCCTCCACGTGGTGCATCCTGGACTAGGTGCCCCTAGGCATCTAGACTAATAACAGCAGGGTCCGAGTGCACAGCGGTATAACTGGGCTTCCGCTACGGCGGGTGGGTGCGAACATACACCCAGGATACTTAAAAGGTATCTAAAGGTATACGTATATCATATGTAGCCCTTGGGCTAAGGGAGATAACCCTGACAAAAAATCAGGCGGCCTCGTCAATCTTTGCGAACAGTGGCGACGTCACAAGGATGCCGTCTACCAGCCAAGAAACTTTGTTATTCTTCCACGTTTGTCTACGCTTGTCAAGCCATCGAAATCGATCGTTCTACATGTCGTATAAATATGGGAAATAATGAAGAGGTGACCACGTCACCAACCAAAATGAATGAATTTTAATTCGCATCCGACAACTTTTTCGCATAGGAATATGGGATGCTATGCGACCTTGGAACTCATGAAAACGTGGCTCTACCATCAACGTTTGTTGTTGTTTTATTGAAGTATATTGAAGAATATAGGAAATAAATATGCTGTCGGGACACAATAGGAGCAGACTCAGGACAAGGTTAATTGAGCAGGATAAATTCTTGTAAAGGTCACTTTTAACTTGATTTGGATTGCTAAATATGACAGGTACGACGTCCAAAAAGCATTTTCAACTTTAACATTCTGCTTTGTCAATATAATAATAATCATAAACGCTTTATAAATATCTCCGTCATATTAAAATTATTATGAAATAGCATGATTGTAATGTTTGTAAGTTGTACTAACTTAAACGTCATCTGTACCCCCTTTTTTGTATATAGATACACTAAAATGCTATATGTTTGACTGACAAGAATATACGAAATGAATTCATCTCACAGTTTACGTCTTCTCATATTTTTATCTGGAATTATGAAATAGTTATAACAGTTATATAATCTGTTGACTATGTTAAAATTTTGCAAAACACTTTCCGTAACTATCCTACTGAAACCTTTTTTATAATTATTGCATGACCTTAATTTTCATTGGTCTTTCACGTTCTTTGCTCATGTCAATGGTACAAATATATTATTTTGTACTTCTACCAAAGTATTCAAGCTGACTGTGATATTCATAATAATAATTATTATTACCTTGTGACCGCATGCATGCCTAGATCACTTGTCAATGGCAAACAGTGTGCAAATTTTATCACGAAAAATGCAACTGCCTTTGTCCAATCGAATTGATTGAACAACAATATCGACTCCATCATCAGTCTGACCAATCACAACAGCTCAAAGTCCAATGTCCTACAAAATGCCAAGTGGCCTATCCAATTGCTCTAATCAACAGCACCATGTGTCCACAGTCGTGTCAGACGATTACATACAAAAAACTCAACGTCGTCCAAGACCAAATTAGCGACAAAGCCTCAATCCAATTGGAGCTCATTCAAGCCGAAGGTCTTACCGAAATGACCGAAGAAGCACTCTATTCGCTGGCCAAACTATTTGGCGAAATTGGCGGATTGAGTTCGTTCTGTTTCGGTTTTAGCTGCATCGTCATTTTCGAGCTGTTCGAATGGAATTTGTGGATGTACCACTGTCGACAGTTGTGGGGCAAATTGAAGGCGAAGTCAAACCAAGTCAAACTCAAGGCCAAGTCGTCGAATGTTGGCGCAAAGCACATCAAGGAACGCAATCGCATCCAGTTGAATCCAATTGCCAATTGTCATGTTGATGGCATTCGACTAAGTGAATATCCCAAAGACGACGGCAGTCCGTTGATTGGATTGAAGCGGAAACAACGAATTCACGAGGTCCAAGTGCTGTTAGGACACCGACGTTTTGTTGTACCCATCGAAACAGAATTATGTTCGCATGCTTAATTTTCATTTGATTTAAATTGAAAATGATTTATTATATCTGTATAATAGATGTTACATATTTCATATAGCTCCAGAGAATTCATTTTGGTTGATGATGTGGTCATCTCTTCAGCATTTCCCATATTTATACGGCATATAAAACGATCAACTTCGATAGCTTGATAAGCGTAACCAATATAGAAAAATAATAAAGTTTCTTCACTGACAGATGGTATCCTTGTGATGTCGTCACTGTTCGCAAAGATTGGCAAGGTCGCTTGATCTTTTGTCAGAATTATCTCTCTTAGCGAAACGGCTACACATAGAATACGTATACCTTGGCTGTAGGCATGGACCCACCCGCTAAAGCGGAAGCCCAGTTATACCGCTGTGCACTCACTCTCTGCTGTTGCGCTTAGGCAATTAAACAAAAGTGTTCGTTATGTTTCGTACTAAGCGTTCGGCAAGTGTAATTTCTGATCTTAGACTTGATTTATTTACTTTTTCAGCATGTCTAGATGACCATGACTCCAGTAATTCCAAAAATATTATTGTAATGAGAAGTTTTGTGGATAGTTGATGACTATGTAGTGATTGTTTGGCTAAGGTATATGACAAAATTCCAATTAGTATTGTACAATAATAATAGTTCAAGTGCATTTGGCAATTATGTGTCATCTTCCAAAAACCCTAAAAATAAATATAATTGAACCGTACCATATACATGTAGGCTTTTTAACTTGTGCAATGTGCCGGTAAAAAGCCCTTATGAAAGGGTTCATTCACTTGCTTGTTAGCGGTAGTAATGGACAGCATTTGATGACACCAGGCAAATTAGCATTAACCAATTTCACTACAAATAAGTCATTTTAACCACCCGTAGCTTAGTGGTTAAGGCGCTGGCTTGAAACTTGATAGGACATGGGTTCAAGTTCGTAGGTGAGAGTTGAAACAACTGTACAGTGCTCCTGGTTGACTGAAACCAAGTAGATTTATTATTCAAGTGAATCTGACCATTCTAATGTTTCACCGTTCAAAACCCATTAATAAATAATAGTTCACTTAAATATTCAAGTATTTGACACAAATTAACCGATACATGTATACTTATCGACAAAATTGGTAAAAACTGTAGAGATTTCAACAAAAAAACAGTTTCAAATATTTCAGTTAACCGTACAGATACCTTTTAAGTATACTGGATGCATGTATTCACCTATCCACCAAGATAGGAACCCAGTTATGCCGCCGTGTGCTCGGTCCCTGTGTAGTCTAAGTGTTTGAATGCACCCTGTAGAGGATGAATCACGTGGAGATAACAGTCAGCTATATTACCTTTATAATCAGTACTCAAATCCTCAGTATCATTGGCATCGCCTAGGGGCTACACACACACACACACACACACGAAACAAACAAAAGCAATATTCAATTATTATATTTATTAGTAATCGTTACATTCATCCTATTTTCATCATCATCAACAATACATCTTAATGTTCATGTGGGACAAAGTACATGACAATATTATAATCATAAGCGAAATAAAAAAGTCGGAATCAAACAAATGCAAATGTGTAAGTGAATGTCTCAAGGAATAAAATACAACTATCTTTCGTCAATGCTGTCTGAAAAACAAGCCTCTGAGCAAACTATCGCGCCTACTCGAATTGGCGTGCTCAGAAACAGGACGATTGCACATGCCCATTTCGGCATGATCCGAATCGAGTTTGCGCGACTCCCTCGATTTCACCAGAAGCGACGACCGTTGGAACAGCTGACTGACGGCACGAAGTTTGGTCTTTTTCGGTTTCTTGTGTTTGGCCTTCGATCGGCCCGAATCCAATTCGAAATGCGAACTGGACGATGGCGACCGTAGCGTCGAATGACGCTGACGCTGTTTGGAGTATCCGTCGGGATTCGTCGAATTGGTACTAATGCCCAAATGACTGGCAGTCTCCCAAATGGCACTGTTTGTAGCCATGCACTTGGAATTGTACAAACCATTGGCGTGTTTTCGGTGGGCAATGAGATCGAGACGATGCAGGGCCGTATCAAGAGTCGAATTGCTGCCCCAGCTCGACAGACTGATCATGGAATTGGCCGACTTGCCGTAGAAAAAGGCGTCCGACTCGGTGTGAACTACCATGTCGTCATCTTCTTCCTCGACCAATTCGTCGTCACCGATGTGGCGATGATTTTCCTTGTTCAATTCCAAGTCGTCGAATGAACTGTGCTTCGAGCCCACGAGGGTGGGGAGTAGGCGTCGGACGGGTTTTGGAGTCATGGCCAATCGATTGGGGGGCTGCAAAACACGGCCTATTCCGTTGCACGCAGGCGAAGCGGTGAGTTGAGGAAGGTTGGTGGAACGCATGGTGGTTGTCAAAAAATTGGTCAGTGATGTGCACGATGACTGTGGAGGAAGGGAATAGAATTGACAATTATTATCAAGGAATAGCACATATGTCGTTATTATGGAACATACAAAATACGCTTTACTAAGTCCAGTTTAGAAAGAACAAACTTAACAGTCTGGCTTATTAAAAGTAAATATTGATAAACCAAAAAACAATAGAACGCCATTCCAGAAAAAAAGTGAAAGTATGATTCAATGATAGGTATAACTAGGCTTCTTCTACAGTGGGTGGGTGAGTGCAAGCATTCACCCAGGGTATTTAAAAAGTACCTCAATGTATTTGTATACAATATGTAGCCCTTGAACTAAGAATGACAACCGTGACAAACAATCAGGCGGCCTCATCAATCATTGTAAACAGTGGAGCCGTCACATGGATGCCGTTTAGCAACCAAGAAACTTCGCTATTTTTCTACATTTTGTACATTTTTTTTTCATTTTGGTTGGTGACGTGGTCACCTCTTCATTATTCATTTATTTCTAAGCCAATAACCATAAATAAATAAATAAATATTTATACGACATGCAGAACGATCGATTTCGATGGCTTCACAAGCGTAGACAAACGTGGAAGAATAACAAAGTTTCTTGGCTGGTAGACGGCATCCTTGTGACGTCGCCACTGTTCGCAAAGATTGACGAGACCGCCTGATTTTTTGTCAGGGTTATCTCCCTTAGCCCAAGGGCTACATATGGTATACGTATACATTTAGATACCTTTTAAGCATCCTAGGTGTATGTTCGCACCCACCCGCCGTAGCGGAAGCCCAGTTATACTGGTGTGCACTCGGACCCTGCTGTTATTAGTCTACATGCTTATAGGCACCTAGTCCAGGATGCACCACGTGAAGGACTTACAGTCAGGAATATCACCATCATTGGAAATTGAGACTTTATAAGCATTACTCAAATCCTCAGGATCATTAGCATCCCTACATTTTGTACGCTTACCAAGTAATCGAAATCGATCGTTTAATATGCCAGACTATGTCACCAACCACAAAGAATGAATGAATAATAACGATAGAATGCACTCAATGAATACTTACCCCCAACAGAGATCCCAACATCGATCGTCTAGGACTCGGATGAGGACAAATATCTGTCGTCTGGGCCTCGTTGCTATTAGAACAAGCCGCCGCAGCAGCAGTCGCGGCAGTATTTGGAGCAATAGGCGTGTTGTTGGTGCAGCTAGCAGCACGGTGCGAATGATTGGCACCCATCGGCGTTGTAATCGACGTAAAATTCAAACCAAATGCGCGTTTGCTCGAGTTGACTGCACGTCGAGGAGTTTTCACTGATATGTTGCGCGTGAGCTGACGTGTCAGTCTGTGTAAAATTAAATAAAAATAAAAATATTTCACACTTGCTCAATGAGACTGCTGCTGTCCTAATCAGAACATATTCACAACCATCTATCAACTGCTAAATGTTAACTAATCAATAACAGCCCACTAACCTTTTTGAAGACAAAGCCATAGCATTGGCATTGAACACCTGTTCCAAATCGAATCCCAACAGCTCTTCGGGTTCAACGTCGATGAGCAAATCGTCAGGGTTTTGGACTAAACACGACACCTGGCAAATGAGCTGACACAGCCGGTGCAAAAACACGCGTTTAGCTTCGCCCACACACGCCTGCAATCGAGTGACATGACAGTCGGAATCGGTAGAGGCCATTGCGTATTCGACCGGTTCGGGACATCTGCCCGATACGATTGCTGCTGAAGCGGCAAAGCTGGCGGCTAGGCAGTAGGCGTAGACGCGGTCCTCCAAGTCGGAAGACGAACGAACAACCAGACCAAATGCAGCGCGGTCGGCTGATGCTGTATCGAAGTTGACGACCTGGAGTAGTAGTACAAGGGGAGAATGATGAACGCTCAACATAATTTGGCTAAAGAGTTCAATCTATTTCGTCACTAGTTGGGAATGTCATTAAAGGTATATTGATTCTGTACAATGGAATTTGAATAATGCATGCATGTGGCGCATCCACGCACCGAAGTACCCAGACTAGAGCAGGAAACGAGTAGACAGTCGTATGATTGGACTTCGGTCTGAGTGCAAACATACACTGCGAATATTGAAAAGATATCTTAAGGTATACATGGGCCAGGAAGATAATGCTGGCAAGAAATTGTTCATTTTCGTGCACAGTTGCGCCGTCAATCAAATCAAGAAAGCACATTATTATCCGACATTTGATATGCTGGACGAATAAAGAAATAATGAGAAGGTAACTACGTCACCAACTACAATGAATTTTAATTGAAATATGAGTAGTACCCTAAACGAACACACGTGTATCAGATAGGATTTAATTATGAATATTCTTTTTAATTTAAAATAATTAATTATGCACAGGTTTTGCATTGGAAAAAAATTAAAATTGCTAACACGCACTTAATAAAAACACTGTCCGTTGTTTGGCTCAATTAGTACCAAAAAGCATGTCAAACAACACCTTTCAATCGGTTTCGATGGACGTTCTTCAATCCTCCTGGTCACTTTCTGTTCAATATGCTGCCATGGTGTGGCTTAAAAAAATCTGACACTAACAGCTGCTTGTTGTTGTTAGTTAATTAATTTTAAAAAATTGGCGTCTCCCACACAAAAATGGAAGCCAAATCACCGCCAGGCACATGTGCCGAGAGTGGTCTAGCGGTACAGCGCTCGAACGGGGCACTAAATGCAGACCCACGTTCAGCTTCGCTAAATTGTCCACTGCTGAATGTCGCAATTCCGGCAAAACATTCAAAGCAGCAAAAATAGATGAATAAATAAAATGTGCCGGGGTGGTCTAGCGGTACAGCGCTCGAATTCGGACCTCGGTGGACATGGGCTCGAATCCCATCGCCGGCACTAAAATGCGGGCCCACGTTCGGCTTCGCTAATTGTCCACTGCTAAAAGATGTTTCTCGTGCAAAGATAAAAAACACAAATTCTTGTTACACAATCGACTATCTACAACTTCACCGAAGATCCCCACTTCCCAAACAAATCAATTTTATAAACCAAAACTACTTTTTGAAAAGTGTTCAACGTACACGTTTGATTTCGTTCAATTTCAATAAGTGAAGATGTTTGTAGCGACAAATCTGCTTGCCGTTTTTCAGCGCACTAAAGTTGATAATCGACGATATGGAAGCACCAGATCCTTTGCGAGTTATGGGCTTACCCAAGCTTTCACCGTCCCAATGACTGCCGTTCCCCAAAGAATCGTGTCCTCCGTCCGCCAGTGAGTCAGATCCATTGCCTAGAGTAGAGAAAGATTATTTTTTCAATTACAAAATAGTGGATTAACATAGATTTATAATTAGTATTATTTCGTTCTTTATCTCCTTTACTTGTGCTTGTAAAAACATATGACCACTGCTATTCTTAAACGAATCTCAAAATACTAAAAAACCAATACTTCATTAAAAAAGTGAAAGAACAAAAAACGGATCACTACTGAATTTATCATCATCATCATCATCGGGTATGTCTAAGTTACCAAAACTCCTTAAATCATAAACTTTTACATCGTGCATTCAATAGATTATATTTGAGATATGCCGACTTTAAATGTTAATTACATCTCAAATTAAAACCCTCCAATTATATCTATTAACGTAAACAATAAGCAATCAAACCTCCCAATTAAACAATTCATTAAGGAATTAATAATTACATCCCTAAAACAAATGACTACATACGATGTATATACACCTTACAACACTTATAACTACCATGAAATATCAGCCTATACCTATCCATCAAGATAAGAGTTTAGTTATATTGTTGAGTACACAATCAATGATCTGAGTTTAGACATACCACTCAGAAATGCGGAGATAAGATTATCACAAATCTTCAAAATCACGCCCATCTCCCAACCCAAAAACCAAACAGTTAAACTCCCAACCATGTCTAACCAAAAATTATAGTTACATAGACAAGCACACACCTTGAACAGCTGCCAACGCAGCCCGAATAGCATGAGCCACAGGTTCGCCCGTGTGTCGCTTTCTCGGTCTGGCTACTTCCAAACTGTCGGTCAGCAAAAACAACGTCACCGGTTCGCACATGTTGCCCGACGAGTTGGAAACGAGTTCGAATACGTTCAATTTGGTAACAAGACTGCGCGAAGAAGACAGCATTTCGGGCTGAAATTGTAGAAAGTAGCATAATAGACATAAAGACCGATTGGATAAATATAATTGTGTAAATAGGAATAGGGATAGTAAGCGTCCGTTGATATCTAGTTTCATAGCATATCTGTTATACCAAAAACAACCGTTAGTAAATAGACATTTTTAAGTATCGGGTTTCCTTTATAATTGCAAATAAAAACATTAGAACATGCATAACAATGTGATGTACAAGTAGGATTAAATGCGAACGCTGGTTTAACATATAAGCAACAAACCGATCAGAAAATAAAAATTACCATAAAAGCGACAACAAAAATCACACTGGTGCTTTTTGGTAACTATTCAAACGCCGTCTTGTCGAAACAATTGGGACGAAAGAAATGGAATTGTGCTTATAATGTGGATAGAGCGCTAGACTTGAAACTGACTGCGCACGGGGTTCGAGTCCCACTACCGGTACTAAATGCGGGCCATATGTTTTTACAAAAAGCGGTCAAATTACAATAATAGTGACTGTTCCTCCTCCACGTGGTGCATCCTGGACTAGTTTCAGATAGACAGCGGGGACCGAGTGCACAGAGGTATAACTAGGTTTTCATTGGACTCCCGTTCAGTGAATGGGTGATAGCATACACCCAACAGGAGTCAAACTACCAGTATCCTCTGACGTCGTCGCAGAGAAGTGATCTTCTGACCAAAAAACTTCATTTATCCCCACAGATGCAATTCGCATCCCTCGGGATGCTATGCAAACTTAGAACTAATGTTGTCGTTTGCTGTAATCAGGGAATAAAAGCCAAACAGCTCTTGACTAAGTCATTAAATTACACCAGCTGTTATGCAAATCGTAAGTAATGGAAAGGAATTAGTCGAGATGCTGGACCACCAGCACAGAAAACGTACCGGAGCTCCGCTAATCTCGTGGTACAACGACAACAGTGACAATCGTTCTTCATTTTTACGCAAACGATCGTTGATTCTCGTCAGTAAATCGTTAATGCCTTGGGCGAAATCTTTGACTAATTTGTAGTCGGGATGAGTAGACGGAGTAAATTTTGCAATTCCTGAAACGGAAAGAAAAATGATGGAAGCATGACAAACATAGATTAGCAACAGGGATGCTAATGATCCTGAGGATTTCAGGATCCCAATTTCCAATGATGATATTCATTAATGTGGTGCATCCTGGACTAGATGCCCATAAGCATTTAGACTAATAACAGCAGGGGTCGAGTGCACAGCGGTATAACTGGGCTTACACTAGACTCCCGCTCAAGTTAATGGGTGCTAGTATACACCCAATATGTTTTAAATGTATCTCAAGGTATCTATATACCATATATAACCGTCGTCAAATCCCATTTCAATTCTTGTGAACACTGGCACCGTCGTAAGCAAGTGGTCTTCTAGCCAAGAAATTTCATTTATCTCCCCCCCCCCAGTTCAACTCGCATCTGACAACATTTTCGTATAGGAATTGGGAAGGATGCTATGCGAACCAACTTTTGTTATTTGTTAGTAACAGAATAATAGATTATAGAAATCATGAAAGCCTCTTAATTAGCACAATCAGACTGGATAATTGGGCAGCAACTAGAGCAGAGTAAACAACTGATAATCCATTATCAGGCAATCGTTCAAGGCAGTCTGTAAATAGGTTAGCAGAGAAAAAAAAGGAATAAAGCAAAACACCAACCTTCCATTAGGAGTGCAATAGACGGCAAGCGTTGGACCGGACGAACGAGCAAGGCCGTCAAACTTTGTCGACCCGACTCCTTGCGTTTTTCCAATTGTCGCATAAATGCCAAAAATCGCGGATATTCTTCGGATAGTTGTTGCAAATGCGACGGACTGTAGAATTGCATATAATTGCCGTAGGCCTAAAAAGTCAAATCAAATGTGACAAATTATGCGCTGCTTTTTGAAATAATACGAATGTTTGTTTGTCCCAACTCGACACCAAGACTGGTTAAGAAAAGAGAAGGATTAGAGCGTAAGAATAGCAACTTGGATTCTTTAAAAAACAAATATTGCTAGAAAGACAAGAGAACGCCAATTGATCAAACTAATACAAGGAAGCGAAGCAGAACGATTCTGACAACAGAACTAAGTTTGAAAGCCGAAACAAAGCGTTTTTTATATACAAAATCTTCAGTACCCAAATTTTAAAGTACAATCAAATGGAACAATCTTGTTGCATCATACTCTTCAGAGCAAAAGTTATATCATTATTATATTAATAGTTGTCATAAAAACCCATCATTTTCCTTTACCAATTGTTAAGTCCAATAAAACTGTTTATAACTGATAGGAGAAAAAGCAAAAGGGGATGGCGGATACAATAAAACCAGTTAGATTTTAACGTGAAATAGAGACCAAGAAACAAAACAAAATTGTTCATTCAAGTCTTAATTTCCAATAATTATATTCTTCATTCCACAACACTCCACCAGGTGCATTGTGGATTCAGACTAACGCAGATCAAAGATCGAGTGAGCAGCGTTCCAATTGGAATTACACCTTGGCGGATGAGTGCAAAAATATACCCTATTAGTACGTAAAAGGCACTTGAAGGTACATACATACATGTAAAACAACCCCCGTTAATCTTTGTAGTTAATGACGTTGTCAGAGGAATTGTGTTTATCATTTTTTCAAATATAAATTTTGAAAGTAATCGTAATAATGAGATGCTTGTGATCTTGAAAATTCGAGTAAATGCTCATAAAGTGTCAAACTCCGATAAAGGCAATGTACCTGAATGCAACCTCAATGTGGCGGAACGAGTACACTGGAATTCTGTCCTGACGAATGAGTGCAAGCGTAAACTTAGGCTAATTAAAATGCATAGTAAGGTCACCGTTGGGCTACAGACAAATAACCCTGCCCTCTTTCATTTTTGTAAACTAGTGCCGTCACAAGGAAACCGTTTATCAGCCAATCCAAAACATACAATTGAAGAATGATTAAAAACACCGACCAACACAAACCGGTGTCAACACGCACCTTGTCCATTTCGTCCAGCAAACTCATTTGCAACGCGTCGCTCAAACAACTGTCGGTCAGCGACCAATTCTTTTCCAAGTCGGTCAACTTGGGATGCAGACGTTCGTGCAGTTCGCAGATAGGCCCCAACTTGCCAAACATGTAGTCGGCGTCAGTTCGGGGCAGAATTTGACCTCCCGCTTGAGATTCGTCCAAAATTTGCTAATATCGATTGGCAAAACAAAAATAGATCATGTTCATTCATCACGTGTCTCACAATCGATTGCAATTGATATGTTACGATAATAAGGCGATAATCGCATTATCATCATTCTGTTTATTAATTAATGAGAGTTCTATGTTTGGAAAGTCTAAAATAATTTTTCGAAAGACTTAACATGTAGATACTCACCTATCATTGTATCCAGTAACCATTACTCAGCTAATCCATTCAAAATGTTTAAAATTTTAAAAACTAATAATTACAATTTCTTGGGATTCTAATAATCGCAAGGATTTAAGTAATGCTTATAAAGTCTCAATTCCTGTAGCCTAGTTAGCCAGGTTCAGTTACCTTGGTACAAAAACGAGCAGTCACGCCATTTTTCTGGGTCTCTCTCCGTCCCACATTAAATGTGCCGCGGTGGTCTAGTGATATAGCACTTGATTCGAACCTGGGTAGACATAGGTTCGATTCTTACCACCGGTAAAACAAATGTGGACCCACGTTCGGTTTGGCTAAAATGTCCAGTGCTGAAAGGTGTTTACCGTGAAACAATTAAGTAGTAAAAATAAAAAACAAAACACTTACCACGTAAGCATCTCGATACAAATAGTTCAAAATATTCAAATAATTGTGTTCAGTAAGAAAAAATTCAAAAATACGATGCTGACGCTTTTCCAATATAACACGCAACGGAGTTGTATGCAAATCTAGAATTAAAATGAAACACAGATTGTAACAATTTTGCTATCGCATTTGTATTTGATACACTCGAAGGATAACAATGCGCAAATGGTTTTGTCGTAATTTCTCCTCCTCCCATTTTGTACAACTGTTCCCTCTATTATAAAGGGTTACTGTTTCAGCTCGATTTTCTCCATTTGGTTCTGTATCAAACCAATTTGAAGCATCATAGCCCTTAAACAGTTTTGACTTGTTTTACTGACGGATGCCATTCTTGAAGCAAACCTTACTCATTTATCTAAGCAGAGATCCACTCTAGATGGAGTTGTCCTCTCGTAAATAAAGATCGCTATTTCATTCAATAATGAATGCATGTTCATTAACTAAAAATGAGTGCTAAAAAGCCAATAATTGTAAAAATATCCTTATAAAATTATACAGTAATCACCTTCTCCTGCCATCTGAAGAGGAACAGTCCTCTGGAAAACATCAGTCAATTGAATAATTGGTGACACGATCACATCTTCATTATTTCCACATTTGCAAAGTATATGACCCAATCACCTACCACCGTTTCATATGAACAACAAACGCATCAATGTCTCTTGCCGGGCTGCTCTAGCGGTACAGCGGTCGATTTGGACCTGGATGGACCTGGGTTCGAATCCTACCACCGACCCACTAAATGCGGGCCCACGTTCGGCTTCGCAAACGTATCCACTGCTTAAAAATGTATCTAGTAGAACATTCAAAGTAGCAAACATAAATAAGAAAATTCATAAATAGACGGCAGCCTTGTGACGGAGCCACTAATCAAAAAATTAATAAAACTGTCTGATTTCTTTCTTCAGCTCAACGTTTACATAAGGCATACGCGTACCTCACAACGCCACTTAAGCACCTTCGGTGTATGATTTCACATATTCATTAAAACTAGATCCCAGTTATACCATTGTGCACTCAGTCCCTAACCTGTTAATCTTTGTCCATGACAGACCACATGAAAACAGGATTATCGCCATCATAGAAAATTAAGACTTCACAGCCCTGACTCAAATCATCAGGACCATAAACATCGACACATTCAAAAACAACACATCTACATACAAAACAAACATTAACTCACTCGAAGAGTCGCCGCCGAGTGAATAATCAATCGCCGAAATCGATCCACACGAGTTGAGTTTGAAATCGGAAACAGGAGTGCGGGATTTGCGAGCCGTTGAATGAAACAAACTAAGACGAGTTGACGACTTCCGTTTGCCACTTGTCGGTGTCGAAAGTGGAATGACTTTGTTTGCTGCGAGTGGCAAGATACACGCGGTAATATTATTGTTGTTAGTTACTACTATGACTACTACTATTATTATTCATTTCGGTTAGTGACGTGGTCACCTCTTCATTAGTTCCCATATTTATACGACATATCAAACGATCGATTTCGATGACTTGATAAGCGTAACATAAACGTAGAAGAATAACAAAGTTTTTTGGCTGGTAGACGGCATCTTTGTGACGTCGCCACTGTTCGCAAAGATTGACGAGGCCGCCTGATTTTTTGTCAGGGTTATCTCCCTTAGCCCAAGGGCTACATATGGTATACGTATACATTTAGATACCTTTTAAGCATCCTAGGTGTATGTTCGCACCCACCCGCCGTAGCGGAAGTCCAGTTATACCGCTGTGCACTCGAACCCTGCTGTTATTAGTCTACATGCATATAGGCACCTAGTCCAGGATGCACCACGTGGAGGACGAACAGTCAGGAATATCACCATCATTGGAAATTGAGACTTTATAAGCATTACTCAAATCCTCAGGATCATTAGCATCCCATTATTATTACTATTACTATCAATTGCTTGAATACCTCAATAGAAATATATTTAGCACAGTTAAATACATAAAAACATTTTAAAACCATCACCATAAGCACAAATAAATTTATTGAGTTATGTTATCACTATATTTGCCAAGATTTCTGTACACACGGAATGTGGGTATGTTGGTACAGCGTCCATTACAAACTTAGAATATGCTGACGACTATGTCCTTCCAGCTGGGAATGAAGCCCAGCTGCAGTGTAAATTGAATTTCCTTGTGAGTTTTCAGTAAATACAGCCTAAAGATCAAACCAAAATGTCAGTTATCATGGGCGTAAGACTACATACGTACCTCGTGTGGTAAATGGAATTCACCGGACACTTTAATTCAAAATGCAAATAATTTTTAGAGTCAGCTATTAGGTGTCCGTTTTGAAAAATGACAGTTTACGGGCATTTAGTAACTTTGGACTAGTCTGAGTAAAGCTGGCTACAAGGATAAAACCTGTTTGCTGATATAAGTAAAAATTAAAAATGGAACATATTATCTAGTAGAGCATAAGCAGTTTTACCCAACGAATCATCACCAAACGGAATGCTATCGATAAGCGGTATAGATCTGTTATTTGGACTAAATTTGGATACAGAAGATCGCATCGCAGATGGATCTATAAATCGAAATAAAATTACATATAATATAGCATTTTGAAATGTAAATTAACGCATCTTTCGCAGCAACCTTGTAGAAAAGTCACAAAATTGCCAAATACACAAATTTTTATAATCCATTTTCAGCACGCGTTCCTCCAAAGCACTACACACTGCTATAGTCCAAATCCAAGAAAGACCGTAAATGCAACAGACATATCAGTAGAGCCGCGTTTACAATAAATCCCATCCAAAAACTTCAATATTAGCAAATTTCTTACAACGCAATAACAAAACATAATCACTTTTTTATTGGCTGTTAAATGGATCAATAATCACTATTATAATATAATCACGTACCATCATCAAACGACAAGGCCGTCACGTGATTTGACATAGCCACAATGGGAGTATTGTCTTGCAAGTCACTTTGGCAGCCTAACGACGGCGAACGCCTACTGTCCCCTTGATTCGACCGACAATCGCGCGTGCCTTCAAGTTGATCACGGCTATCATCGTCAGCGGCACAAAACGTTTGTTCAACAATACTGTTCGACTGTTTCGAACTGTCATCAAACGACGCCGCATCGACCTTGTCCTGATCCATCGTCAACTTGGGCCGAATACAAAAGCGACCACGGGACAAGTCGGTTTCCGAAAACGAATTGCGACACAACAGCGCCCTAGTCTTCTTCGACTTGGCGAAAGAACCGCCACCATGTGACATTTTGGTTGACGAAGGACAGCCCGATGAATAGCGGTTGGTAATCAACGAGTGCTGCGAAAAGTCGTAATGATGGGCGTCAAATGGACAAAGATAGTTCAGTTGGAGCGAAATCCAAAACCAGTCGGTACGTAACACGGGAACGCGGTAAGGACCGAATTTAGCATTTAAATTCTCCAAAACAGAATAACTCAAACGTGCATTTGAACTGTTTTCGGTGGGCGCAATCGAATCGTCGATTGATAAAGATTCCAGTTTCTGATTTTGAAAAAAAAACAAATTGTGACAAATCACGAAATTAATTGCAACTTGTTAAATGCAGATATAATACTATTGGAGCGTTCATAGTGGAATAGGACAAGGATTGTTACAGTCCATCACTAACTTGAAAAAATAAGTATTAAATATATTTTAAAAATTCATTTTTACTGTTGTAGTTAGTGACGTTGTCACTTCATTATTTCTATATTTGTACACCATATTGAACAAACTACTTCGACAAACGTAGGAGAATAAGAGTTACCTTGTAACGGTGCCACTCTTCGCAATGATTGATAAATCCGTCTGATTTTTTGTCAGAATAATCTCCCCCAACCCAACGGCTACATATGGTATACACACACCTTTAAATACCTTGAAAGTACACTGGGTGTATACTTGCACCCATCTACCAAGGCTGAGGCCCAGTTATACTACTGTGCACTCTGTCCCTGTTGTGTTAGTCTAGATACCTTTAGTGCACTCGGTTTAGAATGCGCCGCGTACAGATGACAGTCGAGAATATCCTCATTATTGGAAATTGAGACTTCATAAACACTCAAATCATCAGAACCATTAGCATCTAGAGTTCCTTCGTACCTTAAAAAAAGTTAACAGCATTACAGAAATATAAATTGCCATGGTTTTAAAGACGCAAATAAAACATGCATAACATTCGCATCAATCGTCATAATTATCATCGGGAATAAACACCCATTGATTGCAATACTGTTAATAATAATATAGCAAAAAACAAAATACCAAATTTTATACTAATCTAAACACCACCGTACCTCCAAAACCGTATTTTGTTGATGGCAATAGTCGGAAACGACAACGTGGGTCAGCCGCTCGTCCATCAAATTGTCGTCGACCACTACCAAACCGTCATGATCAACTACCAGTTTCTGCATCTTGGCCAATTCTGAACTGTTTTCCGAAAAGCCCATAAAAGCAATACACGTTTCTTGAAAGACCTTGGCACGATGCAAACTCTGGCAGTGGGAATAAATTACAAAATTTAATTAGAAATACTTTTCAGCAATTGACTTTTACCAAAAGCCAAAGATCTGATTTAATACTGGTATAGTGAAACTCGAAACCATACCCGCTCATCTAAGTCTAGCAACTTAGCCATTTCCTCAACATTGGAACATAATAATTAAGTACACCGGTTTAGACAAACAGAGAAACACTTCAAAAAAAACTACAAATTAACCTCGTTTTAAGTTATAATACTATCATAATATCCAAGCTTAAAAGAGAATTGGTGTCCAAATGCATAAAACAAGGTATGGAGATGCACAATCTAAATACTAAACCTATTTTCAGAAACTGTCTCGTTGCAAAAAACGTAATCTTTCACCCTTCATTAGTTATCAAACGTCAACTCCAACAGGGATGCTGATGATCCTGAGGATTTGAGTAATGCTTATAAAGTCTCAATTTCCAATGATGGTGATATTCCTGACTGTTAGTCCTCCACGTGGTGCATTCTGGACTAGATGCCCCTAGGCATCTAGACTAATAACAGCAGGGTCCGAGTGCACAGCGGTATAACTGGGCTTCCGCTACGGCGGGTGAGTGCGAACATACACCCAGGATGCTTAAAAGGTATCTAAATGTATACGTATATCATATGTAGCCCTTGGGCTAAGGGAGATAACCCTGACAAAAAATCAGGTGGCCTCGTTAATCTTTGCAAACAGTGGCGACGTCACAAGGATACCGTCTACCAGCCAAGAAACTTTGTTATTCTTCCACGTTTATCTACGCTTGTCAAGCCATCGAAATCGATCGTTCTACATGTCGTATAAATATGGGAAATATTTGGGAAATAATGAAGAGGTGACCACGTCACCAACCAAAATGAAATGAAATGAACTCCAACAATATCTGAACGATTAAATAGTTAGGGGTCTGGTATCAAAACTTCTTTTTCTGGTAATTCTCTAGCCAACATCAACAGTTGGTGACAAAAGCACTTCTTTATTAGTTCTAAATTTTGCATAGCATCCCCAATAATTCCCTTCCATTGTTTATAATTTTGGAAAGCGTGCAGAAATAGTTCAATTCAACTACTTAGCCAATGTTTCCATACCATGTAGTATAAAAGAATGTGAAGATCCTCCCATACAACATCCATCCATGTACATTACTAAACATTACTCCTTCTTTTCCCAATGAAACAGAGGAAATTATATTCAACTACTTCATAATCATTTTCTCCTGTCTGGACTCAAATAATCATACACTATTACCGGAGTAACTAGTAGTACAGTTAATTCTACGTATTTCCTACCTTGACGAGAAACCCGATTACAAGACCCTGTTTAAAAATAATTCGTTAAAAAGGGTTCGAGAAAAGAGATACATACATGTATGTAAAAATAATACTTTACATTAAATCCTAAATCAAACAAATTATATATATATATATATATATATATTAAGAAGCTACAAGCAGTACAGAAACACTCGAAACAATCACCAGGTCCAATTTTCACAAACTTGCAGAAAACAAATACAATTTAAAAATGTAAATTCAAAAACAACTTTCAAATAATATATTAAAATTTAAAAATTCATAACTTCAAATGTTTAAAAATAAATTACATACCAACTAAAACTGCCATCTAAAAACTACAAAATGAAAAAAATTTAAGACTATCACTTACTTACAATTTGTAATTTACAAAAATCGTAAACAGGATTTTTTTTAAATTACACTTTCTCAATATTACTCACCAAAAAACTGGGCTCAATAGCACTGAAAGACAAAGAATTTTTTGATAAAGACCAAGCACCTTCTACCCACGAACATTTAACTATCGGAATTTTGTTTGATGCTAAAGACGCATCACGCACTTTCTCTCCACAGCATCGATAAGCAACCAAATGCGTAGTAGCGTCAGATTCATACGAACGACGGACACTGCCACCCATCCAATTGATCAAAGTAGCGAGTCGATTCTTAAAAGCAAATATAGAGGTAAAAAATAAACATTACATCGTAAATTTAACAAACATTTATTATTAGTTGAAACGTGATAAGCCGATAATTATAAATATATTGCATTAAAATGTAAACAAAATTTTTTAATGGTTTCAGTTTTCCGTGGAGTAGTCGTTCATAATAAATAAAATATATACCAAAGACTACAACTTACGTGTATAGTAAAACGAATAGATAAAAAATATAATACTTAAAACAAACATCAGTGAAACGCCATATTCAATAACAGTAACCTTTCTGCGTAACATTTTACAAAACAATAATTTTTAAAAAGGTAAGTTAAAAAACAAATAAAAATACAATATAACGACGTCAACAATAATAAATAGATTCATAACTAGTAAGCAATAACACTATTACAGGCGATTTTAAAATACACAACCAATATTGTTCTGCGTTAGGTAACAAACTGAAACTATTAAATTAATTTTCGCTGAAAATATTTATTATAATTCGTTTTAAATTGTTTAAAAACTCAAAACCAATTAGTGTATACTTTTAGGATATCTAGAAAAATGGATACAAATTAGACAATTAAAAAATTTAACCAAATTGGATACATATAACTGATACAGATAATTGTTTAAAAAGCAACTTACAACAAATTGCTTGTCAGTAAATCCAGTAATACATACAACAGTTCCAAGCATAAAAAAATTAAAAACTGGGCGCGGCTTAGTCCACACTTGTCCGTATCGCTTAACTTCAACGAAAGCGGGATACCCCATTATGTGAGCGTTTGGTCGTTCATTTAATAGCAAATTTAAGTGTGTAGCACTTTCAAATTTAGAGAAAATATACCACTCGCTATCATAAGAATCCTTGTTCTTTTGCGTATTTTTAACAGTATTCGTTGCTCTAGTCAAACAAGCATTCATATCGGGTAAATAGATTATTTCATGATTCGAAGACAAATCCTAAAAGATAACATTAAAATACAAACACAAAAGTTACATTGATTACACTGGAAAAGTCTACGTTAGAAAATGCATCCGACCCGACAACCACTATAGTACTTCGACAAGCCATCTCCCTCCTGGATTAAATTCTTATAGCACGCCAACGGCAGTATTATACAGTTTCGCTCACATAAAACTAGATTACATTCTTTTTTATGATTTTTTTTTAATATAAATTTTTAATTTATTTAAATTTGTAACAAATTATTATTAATAATTAATTAATAACTAATATTTGTGTTTAAAAATTAATATAAGATTTTAAAATTGAATAAAGAACTTATTATTTGATAAATTTATTAGTTTTATTGTTATTATTTTTACCATTATTTTTACTATTATTACCATTATTTTTAATAATGGAAAATGTAGTGATGACAATATTTAACAGAAATAATATTTAAAGTTTCGTTATTTAAAATACACTTTTATTATCTCTTTTCTTTGTTTTTATTAACAAACTGATATTTGTAAATTATTTTAGCATTTTACTTTACACCAACTATATTAGGATTCAAAGTTTTAACTTTAAACTCCTGAAGCAGGAAACTAATAATATTAATGACTGATTCGTTAAGTGTAAACATATAATATTTAGAAGATTGTTAAATAATGTTTGTAATATTTCGACTTTTAATTTTTAATTTATTGTAAGTAATTTAATTAAAAAGCTAAATGTCATTTTCAGTCCTTCTGTTCATTTGTCGTCCCGTCATTCCAAAACAATATTTTATTATATATTAAACCTCATTTTGGATAATTTATTTAGGTTAACGCATCTGTTCTCATTGTAAGTACACATAAATTAGATAAATAACAAAATACAATTATTAAAATCTGTAAATCTTTCCAACGCTTAAGCTTTTGTTGTAATATGATAAAAGCTTCAAGATTACATTAGTTTAGTTTACTATTTTTTTTAATATGGGTTGCAGCACATTGTTTTCAATATTCTCGAATTAGTTTAGAAAGCACCTGTAAAAGCTATAGAAACTTGAATTTGGGGAATCATTCAAACAAAATTATTTTAAGTACATAATAATCTCTCCTTATGCGTAATCACTTTTCTGAAACGTACTATTTATTACCTAAAAAATAGATGTTTTGTATTTTCTTCATTGTTTTATGTTAAAATATTTTAATGTTAATTTCAGTTCTTTGTAAGTTATATTTTTATACTGTCAGGCGCAAAAAAACTTTAAAATTTTGCAAAATGTTATAAAAAATGTGTTTTTAACGTTAATATGATATGTATCGAATAAGCGTTTTCTTGTTAAATTATACCGAACAGTTTATATGCAAACGACCTTATTATCAATTTATTGTTTTTTTACTTGCAAATGACCTTATTACTATTATTATACAATGAACGTTTTTCGAATATTTGCTAAGGTTTCTATTTTACGTTAAAAAAGAACGTTTGAAAAAAGGTGTCGGTATTTATTCACACGTTTGAGTATCAGAGCCATGGGCATTGAATTTCGGACAAAGTTTCAGCTCCGTACCGTTTATAGACTACTCTTCAGCTTTTAACTCGCTGAACAGAAAACGATTATGGGTGGCTATATTACATGACGGAACCCCGATGAAACTTGTGAATTTCCTACGTGCTCTAGACAAAGACTCAACTGTTGTAATCTGCATCTGCAACAGATCAACTACAAAGCCGTTCGAAATTCGCGGTGATGTCCGTTAAGGCTGTGTGGCTACTCCGCTTTTGTTCAACCTTGCAATTAATGCTATATTTGCCAAGGTTTCTGGACAAATAGAAGATATGTATGTTGGTACAAAGCCCATCACTGACTTAGAATACGATGACGATGCTGTTCATTTAGCTAAAAATAAAGATTAGTTGCAGTGTTCATTGGATTTTCTTGTGAAAGTTTCCGATGAGTTTGGTCTAAAAATCAATTCCATAAAATCAGTTATCATATCGTTACAGGCTCCTGATGCAAGGATCGTATTAACTGATGCTGTGCTTTCTAATGTAAAGAAATTTACTTACCTGGGCTCTTCGATTACTTTTGATGACGTATCTATTTAATGAAGTAAATCGTCGAATTTGTTTAGCTGCAGCTGCGTTTGGAAAACTTGCTAATCCATTATAAAGATGAGAAAACATTAATCCAAAGATAAAAATAAAAATTTTCTTTTTATTGGTTAGCACAGTGTTTCTTTACGTAACTAAAACCTGGACCCTTACAGGATTAGAGATTATGATGCTCAACAATTTTTAGGTAAAATGTCGTAGATATTTTTGGCACAACACTCATTTTGCATCATCCGTATCAAGGGACTGGACGAAAAAAATCAGTAACCGCCAAATCTAAAATGATCTCCAATTTCACGAACTTCCTTCTTTAGTATGGCGAGGAGAGGAATTATTCGAGATGCTTTAAGAACTTGGAACTAAAAAGGTTTTTGAATTACATGCCGGAGCATTGTTTTACCACAATGATGTTGCTTATACATTAGATACTGATTTATTTATATGTACTTTTAATTGGGTTGTGGTAAGAAGATGCTGTTCCCAATATATATTTAGTGATAATAATCTAACTTTCGAGGTACTGAAGTGGAATTACGAAACATTATGCAAGTTTGGAATTGAAAAAAAATACCAGTAGTTTTTAAAAAAGGGTATGAATGGCATTTTAATCTTTCAACAGCTGATTGTTATTACTATTTGGGAGCGGATTGCTCATTCAGTGAAGAATATTTTAAAAACAATTTTTCCCAAAAGTACAGTTACAGATGAAATGGTTCCAAACGGTTTTGATTGAAGTAGAAGGGATATTGAATAATCATACAGTTGTAAATTTATCGAGTGAAGATAAGCATATATGTGCATTAACTCCAAACAAGTTGTTTATTCACCAATCAAATTGACAGATGAAAATAATAAACTTGAAAAATTTGTGCACTAAGGAAAGCTTAACATCTGGCGGATATATTTTAGACACGTTGGCTATGTGAATGTTCCAACTTTACAAATACGTAGCAAATGGTTTGAAGATGAGCATAATATTTTGGGAGTTGATTTAGTTTTAATCATAGTCAAAGATGCACCTAGAAACGTATGACCAAAGGGACCTATAGGTAACATTTAAACAGACTTCAGTAATTGTCAATATATTAATAAATAGCATTTGATATTCGTGAATTTTATTTTAACGTTTATTGAATTGTAATTAAGTTATCTGCAAGTAAAACAAAGGTACATTAATGATAAGGGCGTTTGTATATAAACTGTTCAGTTTAATCAAACAAGTCAATTGTAAGATATAGAATCCAAAAAAATACTTAATTTAATTGAAAGGATTTTTAAAAACGTGTAACAAGCAGTTTGATTGTTATAATTTTCTTTAATCAAAAAATTTTTATTTAACATATTCCTGAAGTTTTTAAAAATAATTAATGCTATCTTATTTATCTACAAACCGTCAAACTATGTTTGTTGACATGACAAACACATCATTTTTATTGATACTAAAAATTAAAATATTTTCTACATTCTATGATTGGATATATTTTAAATTCTGATGTGTAAAGCGCATAATCGTTGAAATAAATCAACACATTAAACAAGTAGATATAAAATCCAAACCCTATAATAATAATAATACTGATACTAATAATTCCGAGTATTGATTTTATTCTTTACATAAACCCAAACAATTGTTCAATTTTCAAATGCTAAAATTATTTACATTTTCATACTGCAAATCTAATTGTACTGTTATTAAACACGCGACTAACCTTAAAACCCCACGTGTAAACAAACAAAAAATACATAAAATTCATAAATCTATAATTACTTAATTCAGGTTTATAGATAGTAAATACTAAAAATATTAAATTAAAAACTACAAATGATAAAAATTGCACATTATCATAAACTAAAAAGTGACTTTGGCGTAAATGTATGTGTGTGTGGAGAGTTGAGGGTTTGAACAAATAAATGTACTAAAACAAAATAAGATGCATTAAATCATCACCATAGAAAGTGTAAAATAGAGGGGGAAGATCTGACAAATGAAATAAGTTTATTATGAACCAATCAACAGAGTCAACATTCGAACCGACACATCATATCACATGACACAACACGCGTCCTTATTTGTATCGTCCAAATCAATTGGTCCTTGGAGCAGGCAGTTGAGCGCCGTACGCGTAATGTAGCCAGTTGTGCCCATATGGACGTTGGCGGGCGTAGCAGCAAATTCGGAATAGACGCACAAGTCGCTCGTTCCAAATATGTCCATGTCAGGCCATGACATGCGCCTTTGATACGGCTTCGAGCAGACGGCTATGCTGTCATCGACAGACAAATGAAATGTGAAATTATATATATATATATATATATATATATATATATATATATATATATATATATATATATATATGAAAACGCTATTCCAGATTAAGTTTAAAACCAACGAACGGATTGAGTGAAACTTTAATATCATTTAAAAAGGATCAAAACTTTCAAGTTTCAGTTATTCATTAATTTTACATTATACATAATTTTACGTTTGTTATGTATATGAAGCCATTAAAGTTGATCGTTTAATGTAACACCAGAGACCTAATGCACAGCGGTATAACTAGGCTTCCACTATGACGGATGGGAGTAAACATACACCCAGGGTACTCAAAAGGTATCTTAGGATATGTGTATACCGTATGTATAATAATAATAATTATTATTATGTAGTCCTTGGACTAAGAAAAATAACCCTAACAAAAAGTCAGGCGGACTCGTCAATCTTTGTAAACATTTACTCCGTCATGGAAAACTTTGCTACTCTTCTACGTTTGTTACGCTTATCAAACCATCGAAGTCGATTGCTTAATATACCATACAAATATAGAAATAATGAAGAGGTGACTGCGTTATCAACCACAACGAATGAATGAATCTACGTTAGGATAAATGCATCATTATTGTACAACAAATATAACAAAGCAGTTGATTTTGGTCAATTCAAAAATCGAAACAACGATTGACTTACGACTTGGCTTCGCGGTCATTCTTGAACGAATTCATTGCGTCCTGAATAATCCACTTTATATTTACGGTGTCTTTGAACGACAATTCCTTGTTGCGTTCCAAAATGACAGCAATGACCATTACCGCTTCGACAAATAGCGATCGATAGGATGGATTGGTAATGGTTCGAAGCAAGCTTTCCACTTCGTCCACAAAATTTAAATCGTACGAAAGCATGTCGGTAAGGATGGGTTTCTTGAAAAGAAAAAAAATGTATATAAGGAAAAACGAATGCCTGAATGGCCGAGTTGGTAGACCGCTCGACTCAATGAGATAGATGCCCCTACCACCGGCATTAAATGCGGACCCTACCTTGACTTGATGGTCTTATTTCTGACACTTTCGCTTTAAAAACAAGAAATAACTACATGTACCACCCTGCCCTAAGTTCAATTTGTATCCAATAACCTTTCGGGATGCTATGCAAGACTGAAACTAATAAAGAAGAGCTCCGCTATCAACTTTTATTGTTGTTTGCTAAGTATTCTGAAACACTATTCTCCTTCGAAAAATACTCAAGCAATTATCTTTCACTTATGATCCGATGATAATGATAATTCTCGACTGTTCATCCTCCACGTGGTGCATCCTGGACTAGGTGCTCATAAGCATTCTAGATCAATAGCCGTAGGGACCGAATGCACCCAGCGTACATAAAAGGCACCTTAATGTATATGTATACCATATGTAGCCCTTAGGATAAAGGAGATAACCCTGACAAAAAAATCAGGCGGCCTCATCAGTCTTTGCAAACATTGGTACCGTCACAAGGATGTCATCTATTTACTTCGTTGGTTACGCCTATAAAGCCATCGAAATCGATCGTTTAATATGCGGTACAAATGTCCCGTTTTCTTTTACTTTGACATGTGTGGTTGTCCTAATTGTGTTTATATTGTCGTAGACTTGATTACAAACATGCGTTATTAAAGATAAGTATCAATAAATTGGAGATATAATTATTTGTAACAAGCCCCCTTTATTCTAACAAGCATAGAGCAACAAGATGATAATACAACATTTACACGTTTTCTACCAATTGAAGTTACTTATTCTAAATGACAAATATTACCATCAAATGGAATCGACCAATAAACGTCCAACACCCTCACACAAGACAAGAATGACAATTGTTTACCTGAGGCAACAATTTGTCGCAAATTAAAACTCCGTTGGGAGATCGATCGAGAATGCAATAGACGGCTTGATAAAATGTTGGCGGAACTCTGCCAAGACAACCGTCCAATTGACGCTGGAATAACACGTTCAATTCGGAATTTGGATATGGTTGGCCTAGAGGACGGATGCGAAAATGGAATTATTGTCATTAGTAGCAACGAAACATTAATAAATGCGAAATTACTTTTGTTCGTAATAATAATAATAACAATAATGTGGGCTTAATCTCTGAGTAATGATAACTGGGCTTCAACAACAACAAAGTTATTCCTCGGACAAAATATCCCTAACACTTGAATTGATTTTTTTTCTCTATTTTGACATTATCAGCAACAACAGCTCTCCAATGTGTCCTGTTTTAAATAGATGTAGCTGCAATTATACAAGCCACCTCCTTGATTATTTTCATTCAAAATAGAAAGCGGGGTGTAATATTATAGATTCAACATACCTCTTCACTATATCAAACGATCTTTTCATTCAGTCACCAACACTTCGCTTTTACAAAGTCTACAGTTGGTAAATCCCACACTGAATGTGCCGTGGTGGTCTGGTAATATAGCGCTCGACTCGAACCTGGGTAGGCATAGGTTCGATTTCCACCACCGGCACTAAATACGATCCCTCGTTCGGCTTCGCTAAAATGTCCACTCACTGAAAGGCATGTTTCCCGTACAACATTAAAGGTAGCAACAATACAGAATTATTAATTGTTAACTTCGGTTGTAATGTTTCATTTATTTTCAGGCGTTTATTATTATTAATATATCGCGCATATTAGCTTTTGTTGGACAAGATATATAGTTTAATACTACCACGCTGTTTATACCTAGATAAAAAACAGTGACCACAATAAAAATGTAAACCAATTATTAGTATGGGTTTATTGACACAATATTTCGCCAAAAAACACATTTTTCAAAAGCAGACATTAACCTAAGTCCTAGACCAAATGAATAGACTCGATTTCACGCCTAGGAACAACCACAATCATTTCGACACACACACACACACATACGTACACAAGTAAACCAAAAAAACGTACCAAAAGAATCGTCGTCACAATAAAACCGCGTGTTTGTCGCCATTTGTCCAGCTTTCAACGTTCGTAGCAACAAATCTTTCAATTTGTACGGAGCCAAGTTGTACAAGTAACAAGCACCAACACTGTACGTCATCGAGGGAGGCAAAAGTAACTGTTGAATGGCCGACTCGGAAGTGGATGACGAGGCGTACATTTCTGCTTCCAATTTCAATTTCATCGCTTCCAATATCCAACTGACAAAACGATTAATGATAAAAGTATGCATTGCGACACCCTACTTGACTTATATTACATGCAAAAGTTAATAATTGTACCAGAGTGACAGAGTTGGTAGATGATCTACGTTTAATCTCATCCGCCAAAGTGGAAACTCAGTTATACCATTGTTCACTGGCTCCCTGCTGTGCTAATCTCTAGATGCTTGAATGCATCGATTCGAGTACGGGCAACGTAGAGATTTTATGGGTATTACTCAAATATTCAGGATCACAGGCATCCCATATTCCTGTATATACGATCTGTATTTTCTGAAGTAATTGATTCTGATCTAGATATTGTGCTGTGTTGTTATTTTAATTCCTAAGGCTACCGAGTTAGCTCAGTGTAACATTAATCCACTAAGTATCAGACATCACACGTTCGACATGGAATACAAATACCAATGAAGTCTCTTGTGGCTCACAACTACGTCAAGGTACAAACGCAGAAACAAGTCGCATAACTTGATCAAACCTACTACTTGATGATAGATCATTTCCCCGCCACTAAAAACGACCAAAAAATACACAAATCCTATTGGTCAACCTTTACGATTTTATTAGTGACACATTCAAAATTTTTCTACACCACATTGGTTGAATTTTGCTGGTACAAAGCATGACTCACCCCAAACGCAAAAACTTCATTCCTGTAAACAACGTTTTGTCGGCTGTCAACAAACTATTAATCCACAAAATAATTTCTTGCTGTAAAGCGAATTGAATTGGATCATGGCGATAGATGCAGTCACGTAGCAGTTCGTAAAATTTGCTTGGAGTCATCGGCTTGTTGACAACGAATTCATCCGATACCTTGACGACGCCAATTGAAAATTCTTTGCCGCAAACAAGAATGTTTGAGACAGATGGAGCAAGGTTGTTGGCGAATTGGGCCAAAAGAGCGGAACACATACGCACGATGCACCTGGAGAAGTTAGAACATTTTTATATCATAAATTATAAATTAGAAGCAAATATTGTAAACCAGTGACAGTAGATGCATAACAATGCGATTTAACCAAAAAATATTCGGGTATATACTTTTTTGGTCTTGTGTACTGTTATTTACGAATCATGGAGTCAACATTCTACAATTATGTGATAGAAATCACAAATATATTGCAAAAATGTCACTTAACTATCTTATCTACATAGTTATTATGCTAACAATATTTTAAACAGTAGCAAATTTATCAAAATTAATATATATATATATATATATATATATTATGTTTGCTACTTTCAATGTTTTACTAAAAACATCTTTCAGCAGTAGGCATTTTAGCGAAGCCGAATGTGGGCCCGCATATATAGATTGTAACTTTCACAAAATGATACCCCGAGCATTTTAAAAATATTTAGGATAATGATACAGTGTATACTCTAAAATTGTTGTTTCTTCTATAACCTTTGGAATTGTGCTTTACTGCTAAAATTAATGTTCCATAAAAAACTATTTTTGAAAAGATTTCTATGAATCTTTCTAAAGTAGTATCTAAGATAAGCAACAAGTGCTGAATGCTGTAAAATCACGATGTGTTAATTAGATTATCTGCTCGGTTAAATATCATATATGTTTTAAGTATCCTGGGTGTATGTTTGCACCTATCCGTCAAAACAAAAGTCCAGTTATGACGCTGTGGACTCGGTTCTTAATATATGTTAGCTCAAATTCAGAATGCACCAAATTGAAGTAGGTGAAATCATCGGAAATTGAGACTTACATAAGTAAATTCAAAAACTTAACAAAATCAAGAAAAATAAAACCATGTTAAGTGTTGCTTGATAACTCATCTTATACAGGTGCCTCGTATCTTAGTAAAATCAATAATAATAAAAACAACCGATAAAACGAACGAACCAGTGTTGTTGAATGCCAGCCTTGTGCAATATTTCGCTCAGCACTTCTCGGACAATTTTCGTTTTTTCGAAAGCCAAAAACGAATAATCCAAGCCATGCCGACAAGACAGTTCGTGGAGCGCTGCAACACGACGTGCAAATACAATCGAACTTTCGCCAAATTCAACAATTTGCTTAATCAGTTCATCGTCTGACGAGTGTCGAAAAATCTGTCGGCGGACAAAAATGGCATTCCATTCTCAAAAATAATAATTCCCATTACTATTATTATTGTCAATACTGTTACTGTTCCTATTGGTTTTAAAGTGTTCGGTTCTAAACCAAGTAATTTAAATATTCAATTGTTTATTCAAACCAGTCGGTAAAAGGGCCGTTTGATTCTCAAAAAATACAAATAAATATTATTAATGCTCTTATTATTTTTATTAATTATTATTATTATTATTATTATTTATTATTGGTATTATTATTATTATTAAGTAGATGTAAAAATGAAGAAACGTAAGACGATACTGAGTGAGTTGTGCAATAATGTAGTAACAATACTGCCAATAATCAATGCATCATTAAAAAAACATCTTCAACTCTAAATAATCTGCAGTTATGCTATTTACGCACCCATATGGCTCAGATGCTCAATTCATGTAGGCATGGATTCAAATATCCAACACTGAGCCTTGTCTAGATCTTCACTCAATAAAAACGCGTTTTTTGTCGAACTATTACGATAGTCCACAACGTCGATCCCAACGAATTCGTTATTCAAAAACCTTTCGTTTTGAAGAGCATGGAGTAATAAGATTGTTCCATAAACATAAACATTTTGGCACTGAATATCCTGCATATCACAAAATTGAACTTCTATTCTCGGTTTTCATACAGCTCTGTCAACCGAATCATATTTTCAATTTTTACCATGATGTATTGAAATAGCGCCCTCTTGTTGTTTATTAAGCAATATTAACTTATAGAGGTCAGGTATCTAACTGTCCAACCTTTCTCAACAGGCTACAGTCATTAATTTTAATTAATCACGTGGTCACCTCTTCATTGTTTTCCATGTTTCTATGGCATATAGAACGATCGACTTCGACGGGTTAATAAGCATAACAAACGCAGAATAAGAAAATATCTTGTCTAGCAGATGGAATCCTTGTGACAATGCCATTGTTCACAAAGACTGACGAGGCCGCCTGATTTTTATCAAGGTTATCTCTCTCAGCCAAACGGCTATATATGGTATATGTATATACCTTTTAACTATCCTGGATGTATGCTTGCACCCATTCACAGAAGCGGGAATTCAGTTATGACCGCTGTGCACCTAGTCCAGGGTGCACCACATGGAGGAAGAACAGTCAGGAAATTCTCAGGATCATTAGCATCCCAAAAGTGAAGTGCTCAGTGTAAATTACACACCCACGACCCTACGATCAAGAGTCTCATGCTCTACCGACTGAGCTAATCGGACAGGCTACACCATTGGAGTAAAACAAATTGTGCAATCTGCTCTATTTACTTGCAACAGATAGAAACGTGGAAGTAGAAAACTCACCGACTTGTCGAGCGCGTGTACACACTGAATGACTTCGTCGCAATTGTCGAAAATGTTCGAATCGAGCCGCTTGGCCTGACTGCTCACGTCGATAGCCTTGGGCAAATTGTCCAAACTGCGGTAGGAACGGCCTGCATCCAGTTGATCCAAACGTTGGAAAAAATTTTCACGAGCCGTCCACAAAGGCAGAAAGTCCAAATGTTCGACACAGCCGCTCGAAACGAAACGCTGCAAGGAAAGGGGCGTTTTCCATGTAATGATTAGATTGCGCGTTAGACGGAATACTAATGATCCTGATAGTAGTGATTACAAACATCTATTTTCTTTGCTCATGCCAAGTGCAATTTTTTTGTACTCTAGGATGCTGAATGTATTGATTCCGCAGATCCATGTAATACTTCATGAATTTAGACTCACATGGATTAGGGACCGAGTGCACAGCGGTTTATCTGCGCTCCTGCCTAAAAAATAAGTATAGACTCATGCACTTAAGAGGAATCTTAAAGTATGCACATGTCATATGCAGCCGTTGAGCTAAGAGAAACGACCTTCACGAAAAATCAAGCAATAACTCACATCTTTCTAAATAGTAGGCTTATCATCACCTATCTCACCTCTTCATTATTTACCATACTTGATAAGCGTAAAAAACGTAAAAGAATAACAGCAGCGCCGTCACTAGGATACCGTCTGTCAGTCAAGAAACTTCGTTATTATCCTACTATGCTACACATATGAAACCATCGGAGTCGATCGTTTAATATACTGTATACAATGTAGAAATAATAAAGAGGCGACTACGATACCAACCACAATAAAAACTGTCGTCGGTTGGAAAAGGGCATAACCATTCCATTGAAGCAACACTTGGACATACCTGAGCACGACCCAATACAAGCCGCGCTTCAGAAATAGTTCCATTTTTCATACTGACCAAAAACCGCAAAAACTTGTCAAATCCGCGAGCTCTAATGAAGTACAAAAATGAGAAAAACAAAGGTTGACTATTAGTTTGTTGGTTCGATCAAAGTAACAAACAAGCAAGCATTGAGTATGATAAGAATGCTGTAGGGTTTGTAAAAATACTTGAAATGTTGAAATGAGCAAACATTGACAAAAATACTCATGATGCAAGCTGTGTACATGATAAAACCAACCATGGGAACAAGTTGGAAATAAAAAGGAACCAATAAGAGTTAGATAACCTTTTGTGGGTGCAGTATTACTCGTAATTTGGGTACAGAAAATGTGTGAACACATTTGCACGATGACGCAATACAAATCGTATATTATTAGCTAAATATAGATTTTTCCACCTTTTGGTCACAGGCTTAGAAACTTTTAACATTCACAAAAGGTTTTCTAACTCCTATTGGCTCCTTTTATCGCAACTTTTTCCGCTGGTTGGTTTTATCATCTGCCAGACAAATTATAGTAAATGTTTGAGAAATTCGACAAACACTCAATGTTTATTGTGTCAACAACTTTATCAAATAATTTTATCCGATCAACACAACCTTTGCTTGTTCTGGCTTCAGTATTCTGTTTATAACAGTAGAGGGTTGTCGTATAAGATTTTATTAAATGTGTACACGACGTTAGAAACATGCAATTCCTTTCCAGTCATGACAGTCATTGAATGATAGGTTCAAAAACATCCTAATAAAATACACTTTACCCCAGTCACAAGGTATTTACTCTTTTTTCCCCAAACTTGTACAATTTGTCGCCATTTTCGTATTTTTATTATGATGCTGTTTGAAGATGATATTGGAATGGTCAGATTTACCTCTGAAGTCTCGTACGTACTTAAACCTACACCTCTTCTAGGTTAAAACATAAACTTAAACTCATTAGGCTATTGGTGATTAAACCAGTCTTTGAAAATTAATTATTTATAGTGAACCTGATAAATGTCAATTGTCCAGTAACCTCAAACACAAAATTAGGTGCATTTTATGTTAAAAATGTAATTCCTATCCAGTCATTTAATTTCAGCGATTGGACATTTTAGTGAAGCCAAACAAAGGCCCGCATTTAGTACCGATAGTGAGGATCAAACTCATGCCCACCCACGTTTGAGTTGAGCTCTCTACGCAGAGGATGTCGGATACGAATTGAACTTGGGAAGAAGGATAAATGAAGATTTTTGGCTAGACAAACATTTCACTTAATCATCATTATCGTATACCGCATCAACAATATAACTTTTATCTGCGTACTAGCTCCATTCTCAATGCTGCTATCCCTCCGTAGACTATGTATTTGTCTTTCTATCATGTCCATAAGAGGCTTTAAACAAACATTGACTCAATTTTAATGTCTATTTTTACCCGTTTTACAAGTGACAATCAGTTAAACATCCCAGCTTCTAGTCCATTTACATCCAAGTATAAAAAACAAGACTTGGAGATGCATAGTCAAAAGTATCGTTATTATTGAAACTAGAAACTATATGGAAAAAAGTGAATATGTTTCAAAATCGGCATCACACACAAACAAGACAATGTTTATGCAAAACAAAATCCAAGCAATGCAATACACCGATAGTCTACTTACTTGACGATGTCTTCACGTATAAGAAAGCAATACGTTGGACGACCTTTTTGTCTCCACGATTCGGACAGAAATAGAAAATCCGTCTAAAAACAAAATGCAACAATGATTGAATAAAAACAAGTCACACACATACATATACACACACACACACATAAAGAGAACTAACCAACCTTGATTTCGTCAATGACAACTTGAATGTCGTGACGTAGATAATGATCGTGGACTTCGAATAGCAACGGATAGCACAAAACGGTCAAACCAGATATTCTGTTTGAAAAGAAGTAACAAAAAATTGCTGCGTTTATTACTGCTTCTACTTTTGAGTAAATAAATATCGCGTAAAACTTTGAACAAAGGCCCATACTTAATGCCGGTAGTGGGATCCTGAAAATGCAAGTAATGCTTGTGCGCGAATGATCTAGCGGTACAGCGCTCGACTCAAACCTAGGTGAGCATAGGATCGATATCTCCCCCACCGACCTACTCAATACAGGCCCACGTTCGGCTTCGATAAAATGTCCCCACTGCTGAAAGGCTTGTTTCACATACAATACATAAAAAAGTTTCAATTTCCAATGATGGTAATATTCTTGACAGTCAGTGGCACCGTTACAGACATGTCATTTACCAGCACAAATACTACATTATTCTTCTACGTTTGTTATGCCAATAAAGCCATCGCAGTCGATTGTTTAATATTGAATTTTTTATTTATTTATCTATACTACTTTGAATATTTTCCACGGAAAGCGTGCACCTTTCAGCAGTGGACATTTTAGCAAAGCCAAACATGGGTCCATGATGAGATTTGAACCCCCATTCCTACCCAGGTCCAACTCGAACGTTGTAGGGCTAGACCACGTCGGAAGACACAATGACGTCACTAACCACAATAGATGAAAGATGAGAAAAGATGCCACCTACTTGTGCTAACCTAGGACATGGACATGCAAGTCACGTGTTTGACAGTAACACATTTTGGACCCAACAAATAAAAAGCCATCACGTACCGATAATATCGACTGGTACCGAGCGATCCAACAGGACGATTGGGACGTCCCGACAGTCCCAGATTGTCGCTGCAGCCCATAAATTGGCCGACACGAATCAGCTGATCAGGAGGCCAAATCTAGTAATACGATAAAATGAGGAATTAAAATTTTGACGCCTTTTTACAATTAGCATCTAGCAATAATAAGAAAAAATGGACATGAGGTGATGTCTGTTACAATGATATTGCACATTCACCAATACTGTTCATGAATCTACAATGTCAATGGGTTCGTAATATAAACATTCATTTTGTTTAGTGACGTAGTCATGACTTTACATATTTATACGGCATATTAAATAACTAAATCCAATAGTTTGATAAGTGTAACACATGTGGAACAATAACGACATCCTTTTGAAAAGCGCCATTGTTTTCAAAAATCGACAATTGTTTTGTCAGAGTTATCTCCCTTAGCCCATATGGTATACTTATACCTCAAGAAACCATTTAAATATCGTAGGAACGGGTGTATAGTTGCACCCACCAACCAAATCAATTATATATCACTTGGAAGTTTTTGTCAAGATGACATCCAGCATAAAATATATAATAATAATAATAATAATAGTAATAATAATAATAATAATAATGATAATAATGATAATAATAATAATAACAATAAACTTGGCATTTAACATTTAACACAAATCGATCAATTTGGAGTAAAACGTCGTTACTTGGATAGGTTCGACTTGATTGGGCGTCTGAGTGATGACGCCGTACGTGGCCAAAATTTGTTGCAATCTGACCGATTCAGAAATGAGTACCATTTGAATTGTAACGCTAATGTCCTTTTTCTGTCAAAAATAAAAAACCACCAAGCCAAATGAACTAAAAATTGGAATATAAAATGTCCCAATTGGATAGGTTGACGTTGGGGGTAAAGCCAACTGCACTACTAGTTGGTCGCCCCCCAACGTATACAATAGGTAGCTATTCAGTCAAGAATTCATATAAAAAATTTTATTTTTGTCCTTTAAATACATTATTTAGAATTTTTAAAATAATAATAAACATGTACATTTAAAAAAAGTTGTTTTGTAAAAAAATTTTTTTTTAAAATTTACTATAATAAAAACAATAACTGCCTGCAAGATTCAAACTTAAATGACCTCGAAGTGAAAAATTTAAATTGTTTTAATTTTTAATAAATGTATAAAATAATAAATTTTATTAAATACATTTTTTTTTACAAAAAAATATTATTATGTTAAAAATACGTGCCTACATGTAAACAAAGAAATTTGCACCAAACATTTGATTGGCCAATTATTACTCCATTTTATTAAAATTTTAGTGTAAATAATTTTAAAACAATTTTTTTTCCGCATGATTATTTTCTAATAAAATGTACAATGACATGTATATTATATGATATCGCCAAGTTGTGCACGTTTATCACGATACCAATTCTCATCAACGCCATAACTACCACATACACACATGCCGGAGTGATCTAGCGGTACAGCGCTTGATTCGAACCCAGGTGAACATAGGTTTGATTCCTATCACGTTTGGTTTCGCTAAAATGTCCACTACTGAAAGATGGATTAAAGTAGTAAAAATAAATGATATATATATATATATATATATATATAGGGATGCTAATGATCCTAACGATTTGAGTAATGCTAATAAAGTCTCACTTTCCCATGATAGCGATACTCTTGACAGTTCATCTTTCATGTGATGCATCCTAAACTAGGTTCCAATAGGCGTCTAGACTATAACTGAGCTTCTACGGCGGGTGGGTGCAAGCATACTGCCAGGGAACTTACAAGACATCTTAAGGTATACGTATACAATATGTAGCCGTTGAGCTAATCGGTCTATCTCATCAATCTTTACGAACAGTGGTACCGTCACTAACTTTATTTTCTTTTTTTTTTGGTAGTCTGAATCTATGTGCATTTTGTTTACAAATATCCAATTCAATATATGATAATATTGATAAAATATCTATATATATATATATACTCATGCGTTTCAGATATTAATTATAAACATAGCATTATAATTTATTTATTTAAAATAATTTTGGTCTGAAGAATATGGGACAATGGAAGATTGTTCCATAGAATTGTACAATAAATGTTGGCCTTTAAAAAACGTGCAAACCGAGGATTGAAATTCTATTCAACTTTTATGCCTAACCTCGTCATCACTTCCCTGCTGTAGTTTAATCAAATGCTTTCTTCAACAACGGCAATTTCTAACAAAGGACCGAGTTGCCAAAACCTGGCGATCAAACCCTTCTCGTCCTGTCGCAACTCGACTTGAGACCGACTAAGGCCGAGATAGACAGTAGAAAAAAAAGGAAATATAATGACGTACAACGAAAAACGTCGGCTGATAGATGAGACTCGACTGCGGACGATGGCGGCTGCATGGACATCGACCAAGGGGATCCAAGTCGTTGGATGTTAGACACTCGAATACTGAAATTCGAAACAAGTTGGCATTGGCTACAATGGATCGACCACTTTGATTATTAATTTAAATTAAATTTATTTTGCTACTTCAAATGTTTTGAGATGGGAGAAACGCCGCATCTTTCAGAAGTGGACATGTTAGCATAACAAAATAATCAAAAAAAATTATTAAAAGAAAAAAAAGACTAATAATCTTGAGGATTACAGTGATGCTTATAAAATCTGAATTTTCAAAAATGCTAATAACCTTGTTTCCATGCATCCAGGACTCAAATGAACATGGATTGGGGGATAGAGTGCAGTGTTATAATGGGTGCAAACATACGCCAGGGATAGTCGAAAAGTATGTTAAAATATATGTATGCCATATGTAGTCGATGTGCTAAAGGAGATAATTCTGACAAAAAATTAGACAGTTTGGTCAAATTTTTGCGATTAATGGCACCGTCATAAGGATGCCATCTATCGGCCAATAAAGTTCGCAATTCCCCTACGTTTGTTAAACTTATGAATCCATTGTAGGCAATCAATTAACATAGAAATAATGAAGTAGTGACTATGTTGCCAGCGCCATCAGAGTTAACGGAAAAACATGCAATTAAGGTCTTGTAACTTATACTAACCTAAAATATAAAATACTAACGCATTTTTTTGTTACAAAATAATCAATTAGTCAAAAAACACGACTGCTGGTCCACGACAGCGTACATGAATACGATTTTCACCCGAAACAACTTTAGCAAGGTCAAATTCAACACTCAGTAATTAAACGTGCAAACCCACTAAAAAATTACTATCTTCAATTTACTGTGGCATTCAACGGATTAAATAGAAATAGATACTTAGTACAAACTTTGTCCCATTCTGTGCTTTTGTGTTTAATCCCCAATCGATAAATGTATGTAAATAACTCACAAAGCAATTGGGATATAATGTAAACCGACTGGCCCCACAAAAATCGAGGTTCGTCATCCAGACTAAAATTGCTTCTACGTTTAACGGAGCCTGGTTGAGCGCGTTCCTCTTCCATGTCCTCCAAAGGAACGTAGAAAAATTTGGGAAGCCATGGATCTGAAATTGGACACATGATAAGTTATAATTAGTCAATAATCACAATAAACAATGAAATAACAGAAGTTCTGTAATTTCATTGGTTGATAATAGTATTATCTAATCATAACCTGATTGGATAAAAATAATGTATACAAGACTCACATATTTCAGTAACGGGTTGAACCAGCAATGATTGAACTAATTTATTATATTCCAAAGCTTTGTCTCGTTCACCAAACATACAATCTGTTATAAAATAAAATATAAAGTTACGTCATTAATCACCTAACAAGAATAATTCACACGTTTATTTTCCGCTTATAAATTTAATTTTTCATTTGGCACTAATCTGTAGTTATACCAAAAGTTATTTCCATTCATTTATCCAAACCATAATAGTAGTGTTGGGATGGCAAAGTTGGTATAGTACAAGACTTGAAACCGGTTGAACATGGAATTGAGTGCTGCCATCATCCTATAGGCACCTAGATTAATAACAGTAGTGATCGAGTGCACAGCAGCATAACTGGGCTTCCGCTTTAGCGGCTGCCCTAGAGCTAAGGGAGATGAACTCGATAAAAATTTAGCGGCCTCGTCAATCTTTGCGAACAGTTGCACCGTCACCAGGATGCCATCTACCAGCCAATTAACTTCGTTATTCTTCTAGGTTTGGCACGCTTATGAAGCCATCGAAATCGATCGTTTACTATGTCGTACAAATTAAGAAATAATGAAGAGGTGACTACATCACCAACCACAATAAATGAATCGGCATTAAACACGAGTTTCTGGTTGACATCGCTAAATGTCCACTTGCTCAAACATTTAAACAGTGACAACCAAATTAAAAATTATTATTACTTATCAAATTGAAAGCAAACTTACAATCAATAATTAAATAACAGAAAAACATAGGCCATTCGCTTTCAATGTTAGCAAATTTCTACAATAAAAAAACCATCATTTTGTAATTAAACCAATTGCAACATGATACTGAACAAGTGAAAAAATGAAATCTGCATACCATTGCAAACCATTATCGTGCTATAATAAAATGACCTCAGTCGTTTGTTACAAAATTCCACCCAACAGCTTAAAATCGAAAAAACATTGATGACATAGTGACTCTGCTTACAGACTGGAAAAAATGTCAATGCAATCCTTCGGGGCTTAGACAACCTAAAAAAATTGTACATATATGCAACCAACTAACAACACAGTTGACTCCACAATTATGTCGTCTATTAACCGAAAACGTTGACTTTCCTACACTTGCTTGGCATACAAGGTTATTTCCCCATAAATATGACATAAGCAATCTCTCAAAACGTTCTGCCAATAAATAAGTATAAGGAAAAGGCAATCACACGTCATCAACAAATACATTGGCTATCGCACCTCGTAGAATTTTGACCCGGAATAATTCAGAATTATTAGTATTATCATTACTACTTTTTGTACTAAAACATAATTACGCTTTGTTTGTATAATAATTATTTATTAAAGAATTCCTTATAGTTACTCTTTAAAGGGGCCTAGCTGTAATGTTACTATTATTTAACAAATATTTTATTAATTATATTATTCTATAAATCTTATTTTAACATGATTATATTTTAATATTTACAATTCTCAATTATTATTCATTGACGTACTTGTGGAATATAACGTCGTTTATGTAACTCTGAACTCTTCCGTTTTTCCGTGTATCAATGTTTTTTAACTTTTATGTTATGATATGTTTATTATGAAATACTTTATAATTCATAACAAGTTAAGTTGTAACGTTATAAACAGACAAAAAAGTTACTTCTACACAAATATCTAAGCCATAATAAAAATGAACAACTTACCATTAATTCGCCCGGTTGATATTCAGTATTTGTATCGAGCAGAGTAGCAAATCCGTCTCGATTGAAGCGCCTCAGTCCATAATTGCCCTTAAGACGTTTGACACAGCGTTCCACAAAGACGGGCTTCAAGTCACTCTGACCAATCGCATAGGCTGGCCAACATATAGTCGGAATTAGCGCTGCATCGCTGCCCTAAAGTAATCAATAGAATGTTTGGATAATGACAATCGTAGACTGTGTTCAACCTTAACATTGATTAATACAACACTATAACCAGACTTTCTTCTATAATGATAAATGCAAGTATACATCCAGGGATACTTGAAAAATATATGCATACTATATGTAGCCTTTTGGCTAAAAGAGATAACCCTGACAAAAAAAATCAGGCGGAGCCGTCACAAAGAAACTCAATTATTCTCCTATGTTTGTTACAATTATAAAACCATTGCAATCTATTCTCCATTATTTCTATATTTGTATACAAATATAGAAATAATGGAGAAATAACCACGTCATCACGTACACTTATTATTACAATTCGAGTGTGCTATTATCAGTCTACAAATCCCCAGAGTCACTCACTACACACTCGGTCACCATGTGTAGAAAAGCAAATTGGTAATTCGTCAACAAGCATCGCTTTAATTATTTCTCTCTCCCTTTACAAAATCGTACTTTGGAAGCGGATTCACGGGGCAACAAATTGTCCAAAATACTTCGATTTCGGCTGTGGGCATCGACGTCAATGTACAAAACAAATGCATGTCCACCTTCCGAGCCGTAAATGTTGAAACCCGAAACGCTTTCCAACGCGGATTTGGCCATTCCTATCGAACTGGATTAAGAGAAAAGTCAGTTGGCCAATAAATTAACAGCTGATAGTTTTAAGTTAAATCAACAAACAATAACTACAAATGTTGGTGGTAAAGCCTTTATTAACAATTCCAAGTTCGCATAGCATCCCTTACCAAGACCCACTCCACTGTTCACGGTTTTCGAAGGCGTGCACACATATTTCAGTATTATTTAATTTAAATGTGACTGTAATGTTGTCAGTGTCTGTTTGTGAAAGTAAATAACTTTCAATTTAATAATCGACACTCCTTCTTAAACTGCCAGCATATTCTACACTACTTCAAACTGTTTAATAGTCTAAACATCAATAAATTACGGCCTTCTTCATCAATGCACACCAAATAATCAATAGTCGACTGTTATATTTATATCTTACCTTTTAATATTCCTAACTCTACCTCTACGTAATACATCCTAAACCTAGGTCCTACTAGATTAACACAGTGCACAGTGGTACAACTGGACGACATAGGATAATAAAGCCCCATTTAATCAATAGTTACATGTTATTTTTTATACCTCATCTTTTATACTAAAATGTTATTGTCTGGTATGAGCAGTAAATAAAAACTCACAAAAAAGATCTTTAACCCCCCTCCCCAAATGTAGTCTAAAATGACAGTTCCGTTGTTAGAAGATACGATCAGTACATATTATTTGTTGACTTTTTTACGTAACTTTCTCATCTAACCAATAGCTCTTAATTTGCTCAAACATAGCAGGTCACTGGTTTCTTAAACAAGATGTCCCAATTAGGAATCTGAACTAGGTCGAGGCTGCATTGAATTAACAAACCAAGCTAATATTCAATCGTGTTTTATCATATTTACAACACCACCAAAAGATGATGACAAAGTCACCTCTTCAATCGTTCCAAGTTCCCATAACATCCCGAATAATCCCCTACCATTGTTCAAGGTTTTCATCATATTTACAATATAAAAAATAAGCTTTTAATAATAAAATAAATCAATAGTTGAAAGCAAAAGTAATAAAAATATCAATCAAATGCACATGGACAATTTTATTAAAAGTACGTATGTATACAATATAAGATATTGTATAATCTGCCAGTGTTACAAAACAGCCAAACCCGTAACTCGGTGCGCATTATTTTGAATTCCACGACCGGGGAAATAATGTCCATGTGTTGCGTGTCAAACCCTGTTAAGCAGTAAAAACCAGAGTGGTCTAGTGGTACATTCAAGCAATAACTACCGAATAAAATACGAAATAAGCAAATAAAAGTACACTGAACATACTACTACTTAATTGGTACTGCAGTAGTAGTATTATTCTATCCTTATTTTTTAAATAGAAAAACAAAAACAAACGTACCTGGCATGTAATTCAGTTATGTTGCGATTTTGTTTCGTTCCCCTTTCCCACATTCCATAATCGGAAATTCGATAAGCTCTTTCCAAATAAAATATTAAATTTTGCACAAAAGCCACTTCGTCTTTTGTAAAAACAATCTGTATTTTTGCGTCAAAAATACATAAGGAGACTTTTAAAAGTCAGTTAACAAACCATCAATAGGCACTACAAAAGAACATCATAATCTAATATTATAAATTAAAAAAATTAGAACCAACCTTATTAAGCCACATGAGATATATATATATATATATATATATATATATATATATAGTTTAATTAGTATATATATAACTCCACCGTAGGTCCAAAATCCGATTGAGACGAAGGTTAGAGTGCAAGGTTAGCAACCTGACCTCTTTAATAAATTATTGATAAAAAACGAGAGAACAACAGTTTATAAAACCACGACAAAGAAGTGAAAGCGTGATTTCGATGACAGGGTTCAACAAAATCCTCAATCTTTGACATGCAGGATCATCAATGATAGAAATTTAATGGAACAATCGTATTTGTCCATGTTCTTCAAAACAATATATATATATATATACATATAACCAAGCAATGGTACAACTGACACTATACAACTCTATCTTAACCAAAGAATCCACCTTAAAACTTTAGAAACAAATAATCAAATAATTGACGATAATATTTTCAAAAACCATTCCTTTTGAAAACATGACAACTACATTCATTTTAGTTGACTATGTAGTTACCTATTCATTATTCTCCATATTTATACGGCATAATTAAAGACCAAATCCGATGATTTGATAAGTATAACAAAGTTTTTTGGCTAACAAACGGCATCCTAGTAATGACGCCAACGCTCACGAAAACTGACAAGGACGCTTGATTTTTGTTTGAAATTTTTTACCCTTAGCCCAATAACTACATATGGTATACGTATACCTTAAGATACTTTTTAAGTATTCACCAAAGCAAAACCCTAGTTATAACGATGTGCACTCAATCCTTAATATTATTAGTCTTCATGCCTGTAGACACCTATTCCAGGATGTACCACGTGGAGGTAATAGTCAGGAATATTACCATCATTTGAAATTGAGATTTGATAAAAGGATTAATCAAAATCATTACCATACTATACATTAACCAATTAATATATAAATTATGGGATGCTAATGATCCTGAGGATTTGAGTAATGCTTACAAAGTCTCAATTTCAATGATGGTGATATTCCTGACTGTTAATCCTCCACGTGGTGCATCCTGGACTAGATGCCCTAGGCATCTAGACTAATAACAACAGGGTCCGAGTGCACAGCGGTATAACTGGGCTTCCGCTACGGTGGGTGGGTGCAAACATACACCCAGGATACTTAAAAGGTATCTAAAGGTATACGTATACCATATGTAGCCCTTGGGCTAAGGGAGATAACCCTGACAAAAAATCAGGCGGCCTCGTCGATCTTTGCGAACAGTGGCGACGTCACAAGGATGCCGTCTACCAGCCAAGAAACTTTGTTATTCTTGCACGTTTGTCTACGCTTATCAAGCCATCGAGATCGATCGTTCTACATGTCGTATAAATATGGGAAATAATGAAGAGGTGACCACGTCACCAACCAAAAAATAAATAAATTATAAACAAGAATAGTCACACTTGCCTCAAGTCCCGAACTAATCATTTGGGTCAGCTGAATAACAAATAAACTGACACAATCTATTTGTAAATTTTTGTAATTATCACCATAAATTGGTTCACCCGTTTCATAATCCAAACATGAATGAAGACTCGTGTCCATGCTTTGATTTTTCTTGAATAATTCCAACTAAAATACACATCGAAGGAGAATTTTAAAAAACGAACAAATTGACAAAAAATTTTATTAAACAATTATTTATTTATCAATGGGTTTTTAAGGGATTATTTTCATATTCACTTAAATAATAAATCCACTTGGTTTGAACTCAACCATGAGTACTGTACAACTGTTTCATCCTTATTTGGAATGGTCAGCAGCGCATACCTTTCAAGTTTAACACACACACATAAACTTGAACCCACGCTCTATGTGGTGTCAGGCCAGCGCCTTTAACCACTGAGCTACAAGCGGATGAACTTGACCATGAAAATTTATTACTTATTGTTGTTGATTATTGATGTTTGCTACTTTAGATGTTTTACGAGAATATTCTAGCGAAGCCAAACGTGGGCCCTCATTTTAGTGCCGGTGGTGAGATTCGAACCCATGCCCACCAAGGTCCAAATCGAGCGCTGTACCGCTAGACCACCCAGGCACAGTGAATTTAATCAATTCTAATTGCCGAGTGTCCTCAAATGTTGCTACGTTATTACTTTGCCATATAGGTCCTTGCATACTGCCAGGTTTAATAACCTTGGCACGGTTCGGTTATATTTATCAATAGGTTTTTAAAGGATTATTTTTATTTAGAATTTTTAGATTCACTTGAATAATAAATCAACTAGGAACGCTGTACAGCTGTTTCATCCTGATTTAATTTGGTTGTTACTGTTTCGATGTTTTACAAGAAACGTGAATATTTCGAAATCAAACAAGGTCTTGTATTTATGATAAAAAGCAGTTAATCAACCAGCATTTTACTTCAGACAAAAACGAAACACGTATACCTTAACGCATCTTTTAAATGCCATTGGTGTGAGTTTACATTCATCTGCCTAAATGACAGTCCAATTACAACATTACGCATTTGATCACTGATCCATGTTCATATATGACCAAGAAACCCAGCATGAATGTGTGCGAAATCAGGATTATCACCATCAATGTTAATCGAGACTTCATTTCATTGTATCTAGTAACGTAGTCACCTCTCCATGACTTCCGTAATTGCGTAGCATATTCAACAATTAACTCCGATGGCTTTATACGCATAACGTAAAAATATAGCAAAGTTTCTTAGTTGATACACGGCATCCTTGTGACGACGCCACTGTTTGCAAATATTGACAAAGTAGCCTCATTTCTACCAGGGTCAACTCCATTAACCCAACGGTTACATATGGTATATATACACATTAAGATACCTTTTAAGTACCCTAACTGTATGCTCACACCTATCCATCAAAGAAAAAATCTAGTTATATCGTTGTGCACTTGGAGTTTGTTGTGTAGTTCACATACCTGGGTGCACCTAATCCAGGGTGCGCAACCATCAATGAAAATAAAAATAATTAAAAGCATTTGACACAAATTCGCTCACTCTTGAAGACTGCTGCATCCACCCGATCAAAATAGCTCGCATACACTTAACAACACTTTGACCCAGTTCATAATGCCGACCTTCATCGTTATCGACTCGACTGAAAATGGAACAAATATATAATTATTCATACAATGTGGATTTACAAAAATTAACATAAAAACATTCATTCATTCATTCAATTGGGAACGTAGACACCTTTTCATTATTTCTACATTCTTACGGCATATTAAATAATCAAATGTGAGAATGGTCTAGCGGTACAGTGCTCGACTTGGACCTAAGTCCAAAACCCGCCACCGGCACCAAATGCGGGCCTACGTTCGGCTTCGATAAAATATCCACTGTTGAAAGATGCTTTTCCCATAAAACATCTAAACTTAGGAAAATTATATAGTTTCTTGGCTGATAGACGACATTCTTGTAACGGCGCCACTGTTCGCAAAGATTGAAGAGACGGCCTGACTTTCTGTCAGGGTTATCTCCCTTAGCCCAACGGCTACATATGGTATACGTATAACTTAAGATACCTTTTAAGTATCATGGGAGTATGCTTGCACCCACCCCCAAAGCGGTAGCACAGTTATACAGCTGTGCACTCGGTCCCTACTGTTATTAGTCTAGATGCCCATGGAAACCTAGTCCAGGATGCACCACATGAAAAATGAACAGTTAAGAGTATCACTATCATTGGAAAGTGAAACTTTATTGGCATTACTCAAATCCTTAGGATGATTAGAATTCAATATTTACCTTTTTGTAAAAATTGAAATCCTACTTAATGATACTATACATTGTTTTCTACTCGAAACGCACAAAACCGTCATTTTTATCTTTAGAAAAGTAAAACCTCTTTCAGTTAAATGCCAAATCCCAACATATAAAAATTGTAAAAAATTCTAGTGCTATGCTACAGTTCGTTATTTTAAAATAAAGTTCTAACATCTACATCTCAAAAAAATAAAATATAATATCCATAATTTTGTATTTTTAATTCACAGTAACAATAATGATAATAATAATTGCAGTTGAAAATATACTTTTGCATACAAAATGTTAATTTTAAATTAACACCAAAAAATAAAATACATTAAAGTGTATCTGCGTACAAATTTATACATTTATTTCAAAAAACGTTGTACAGATTACAATAATTGTACTTAAAATGATTCATATTAACACAATATTTACAAATAGTAAAAGTCCAAATGTGTCTATAACTTAAGAAATTTTAATTACTTAATTATTCTAACTATATAATTATTTAAAAATGTAATATTTTAAGATATTGCATAACAACGTTAATAAATAAAACATTTTACTTACCACTATATTCTAAGTATATATATATATATATATATATATATATATATATATATCCACGAATGCCAATAATCTTATAAATTTAAGTAATGCTTATAAAATCTCAATTTCCAATGATGGTGATATTCCTGACTGTTTCTCCTCCATGTGGTGCACCCTGAACTAGGTGCCCATATGCATTTAGACTAATAACAGCAGGGATCAAGTGCACAGCGGTATAACTTGGCTTCTGCTACAACAGTTGGGTGCAAGTATACACTCAGGGTACTTATAAGGTATCCTAAAGTATATGAATACCTTATGTAGCAGTGGGGCTAAAAATAATGAAGAGCAAAAATGTTTACTATGAATTTATTGTTAACTGAAACAGATAAAAAACCTAAGATAGGTCAAGTTTGAGAACATCCATGGGTTTCTCAACACAAAAATGTACCCAACACTCCTTAAGCTACTGGTAAAAAATATATTCAGAGACAAACAATTACATCCAAAATAAACCATCAAAAACAAACCTAATGTTATTCAAAAAATAATACGTTTTTAAGTTATAAAGCCAACTTACCCAAAACACTGACGCAATGCCCAAACAGCAGTAGCACAATAAATGGAATCCCGAATATGACTATATTTACATTTTGGATTTCCAGGATCCAGTGGAAATAAACCGCTAACTGGGTGTTGAAACTTTAAAATTTGATTTTTTACTTTTAAAAAAATACAAAAATGTAATTTTAAGTTACTAAAAGTTTATAAATTGAAATTAAATAGTTGTTAAATATATACAGTGGCTTCATTAAAAACACTAAATATACTATTAAATATAAATGTAATTGAATATAACTAACATGCAATATTGAAATACACTATAAAATTTAAATAGTTAGAAAAATTCAAACACATCACGCATGAAAACACTAAAACCCGTAAATAGTTATTTTTAACCATTGCATTTTAAATAATTAATAAAAAATAATCAACTATTGGCCCCATAAATTAATTTTTGTGTTTAACTGCATGACTATTAAAGACCTTATAAAACACGTAACACAAATATGACAAAACCCAATACCGCAGGGTAATAATTTTTCACAATATCTGTGACTACCTCTTTGAAGTTGAAAGTGGAGTCAGGGATGCCTTTTATAATTATACTTGAGTCCACTCTAGAGTCAATTTGCTAGCTGCTTCGCATCCGAAATGATTTCCTCTTGTGAGAGCCTAATAGTTGCTCGCCATAGGAGAGGGAGCCAAAAGTTTAGCAATAAAGTCCTTAAATTTGTTAAATTCCTATATTAATGTGTAAGCGAAATCTTCCAGTTTATTAGCATAACCCTGTATACTCAATAAAATGTCACTCAGTTTAGTAGAGACTGATTTTTTATCATTCACAGAATCTAGAATAGCATCTAATTTGAGTTCAGTATTTGTATCTTGGACATAATAAAGAATTGCATTAAGTTTATCCTCCAATAGAGGCTCTAATCTTAAGTCAATTTCACCTCAATAATTTTTGCATTTGGAATTAATGGTACTGTTAACAAAACTCCTATAAGTGGTTGGGGATAAACCTGAATAAGTTTCATGGAACTACTTATTGCAGACTACGCACAAATACTGGATTTCACCTTTTTGTTGCAAGATCTACATCCAAAAAAAGCGATACTGGTTGCACACATCTTTCAATAAGTTTCAAAATTCTAGAAAATTAAGAATAAATAATATATCACAAAGAAACGATAGGTAATAATCTGAGATAATAAAAATTGCAAGCTTAGAAAGCACCGTCACACAAGCGTAACCCAATAAAAAACAAACAAAATAGTAAAATAGTCATACAATACAGCAATAAATGATAATCAAAACAAAAACGGTTTAATTCTGACCTCAAAAACTAAATACAAAGTATTTTTTAAACAAAAAATTATTTAATGACCAAAGTAATTACAAATTACAAACATTATTAGGCATCTTTACAATTATATAAAAAGATTAAAATGCCTTCATATTAAAAACAAAATAATCAACCCCTTTTTTAAGTTAACCTTTTTCTCAATAATTCTGTGCTGCCCAACATTCAGATTTTCAGGTCTGTTAAAAGATATTGTTATTTTAGAAAAATGTATCACTATGATAGCTAACTTAGTAGGCATCACACATGCAGAAATTACTAACAAAATAATTAAGAAACACTTTAAGAATCGTCTACTAATTAAAAGATAACGATCACCCACTACACGTCGATCTCAGCAAATCAATTTCAGCGAGCAAAACAAGGAGAAAAATTATTCATATTCTATCAAAGACAAACATCTACCATAATTTGTGCATTCCTTATTTGGCAAAATAATTAACCAAACCTGAACTCGTAAAAATAAACTGTTCTCAAATCTTTCAAATATTAATTAATGTGTTTTGATGTTTTCACATCGAAAAGTGCTTATCTTTTGACTAGTCCTTTCTTATATAATTTTCTTTTCATATTTTTCTTTTTTCAATCCATATTTTGTATCCTATAACGCTAAATATACTTCTACTAAAGTATTCAAGTTAACTGTAATTATGAATTAATATAATAAAGAGGAAACATTCAAAAATTACAGTAACTAAATTTTAGATTTGTAATTACTAAATACAATAAACAGAATAAAAACAAAACTCAGACCTACTAATTTTATAATAATAATCTAATTTTCCCTTTAAACAAGTGTCCTCTTGGCTATTATAAAAAATAACAGTCATCCTGAAAAGGCAATTTAAATTAACGCATTAATTATATCAGCAATGAAATAGGGTTTAACTTCTGCAAAATTGTACAAAACCCTTATTTTTTTATTTTAAAATTAACTAAATTATTCAAAATTTAAATAAATATGTATGTTTTAAATAATTAAAATTAAATTGTTTTATATAAAATGTGCAATAAAATATTTATTTATATTATATTTATTGTTAAAAAAAAAATTTATTAAAAATATTCTATGACATTTAGAATTACATAAAATGTTATTGTTTGAAAGTCTTGAATTAGCTAAAAGATCTCTGTTGTATACCTTTTGAATTTTTTTTCTTATGGACGGTAGGTTATTTAAAAGATTAATTCTTTCTAGGATCTCGCAGCAGAAGAAAAATTAGTGCAACTAAAGAATCTCGTTTGGCTTTACTTGCTAGAGTTCGTGAAGCTAAAGAATCAGGCACACGTTTATTTATAGTATCTTCAGATTTCGTAATTATGGTTTTAGGAAAAAGAAGAAGCACCTGTTTATGAGACAGTTGAAGAGTCACAGTACGCTGATTTAGTACGAAAGCGATTAGAAGATGATTGGATTGTTGATGATGGTAAGTTTTTTAAAGTTATTAAATATGGAGAATTACGAATAAAGATTTCACGTAAATAATTAATCATTGGGTACATTTAATATTTTTTATGTTATAATTTAAATTTATTTTATTATTATTATTACTTATTATTATTACAATGAGCGTATAATAACAAATATTTATCACTGATAAACATTATTTTTGTGTGAACACCAACGTTACCATAAATTATCATGATCTATTTTAGTCAAATAAGTATATGTTATTTCATTTTACATCTGATGCATATATATGCTATATGTACTTTTATTTCTTAATCTTTTGTCTATTTTGGTTATTGTTTAGGATTGAGTTTGCGCACATGCGAAGTCAGGTTTTGCTGTTGGAATTAGGGATTCAGACTTATCTGAAGCCTACTTATTTGTATGTTAACCAATGGAAAATGTAGATAATGGCAATTTTCTTGTTTTTTTTTGTGTAACCACTCCAATTATTGATTAGGGATATTTTTGAAAAAGATAGGATTTTTAGTAATAAAGAAAATATTGGATTTAATTTCTGTAAATTATTTGCATTTTTAGAGGTTAATTAATTAACAGCTTGATTTGGTTTTAATAAGTGAAATAATCTTTGGGTATGTACAATAATTTGTTATCGAGAACTATTATTGCTACTAAATTTAATTAGTTATTCATGTTGAGTTAGGGATTAGATAGATTGTAAACTACATTTTTTCTAAAATGCAACTATGGGCATGAATTTTATTTTAACAACATTTAACCAGGTTTTCACCAGCTGATAGAATTGGCAGCTTGGGGTTAGTTATATTGAGTGCTATATGTGGAAAAAATTGTTGTTTACTGTTGTATTAGTTATTTTTAAATGCTGATAGAGGGTGATGGTTATGCTGAAGATGGCCGAGAAATATTCGATGATAATGATGAAGACGAGGAAATGGTTGAAACTCGAAAACACAGTCATAAATCAACAAATCAAACTGCATCGAAAAAGAAGCGTTTAAATCCAGATATACGCAGTGGAGCGACGGGTTCTTTAATTCCGTCGGTTGGTCGCGATATACGAACATTGTTTTCTACGTCAAATCAATCTCACAAGAAGAAAGTAAGGATGTAAATTCTTACGTGATTATCAATGCATTTATAGAATTTTAAATAAGCATATTTAACAAAAAGAAGTATTTTGTAGTATCTGTATTTGATGTAATTGTTTTTTTTATAAATTAAAAGGTTCATTAGAACGTATGTACATGGACGGGATGCTAATGTCTTGAGTAAGGACAATTATTTGTCAAACTGAAAAATTTAGGATTACCAAACCGTTTTATGTCTAGGTTGGAATAACTCCCACGTACTCCTGGGATTGTTAAATTACTAAAATTGTAATCATGAGTTTGAATCCCATTATCGATACCAAATATTTGTTTCAGGCTTTGTTAAGTGTCACTTGATAAAACATGTTTCCTATTGCTCCACGTGGCATATTCTGTACTAGGTACATCCAATTACCTAGACTGGCGTAACGTAGTATGTCTATGTGGGCACCTAGTCCAGGATGCACTACGTGGAGGAGGATCAGTTAGGAATATTACAATGATTGGAAAATGGGACTATAAGCATTACTCAAATCCTCATGATCATTAGCATTCCTTATGCTTTAAAATTTATTTAATTACTAAGATTTATTACCCAGCTTGTTTATGGATTTTGCTTAAATTACTTCAAAGGTGAATGAATAAGAATGTATATGTCTAAACATTTTTGGTGCAATTGGGTTGTCAGATTTACGTTTTTAATTTTAGTGCAGGGAAATTAACATGCTTGTAATAAATTTATTTTGGCCGAGTTAGTTAATACATTATTCTATTCATTTCATTCATCTTGGTCAGTGGCGTGATTATTTCTTCATTATTTTCCATATTTATACGGCATGTAAAACGGTCGATTTTCGATGGTTTGATAAGCATAGCAAACGTTGGAGAATAACGAAGTTTTTGGCTGGTAGACGGCATCCTTGTGTCGACACTGTTCGCAAAGATTGACGAGGTCACCTGATATTTTGTCAGGGTTATCTCCCTTAGCCCAACAGCTACATATGGTATACGAATAACTTAAGATACCTTTTAGGTACATTGGGAGTATACTTGTACCTACCCGCCAAAGCGGTAGTCCAGTTATACCGCTGTGCATTTAGTCCCTGTTGTTACTAGTCTAGATGCCTTTCAGCAGCTAGTCCAGAATGCACCACGTGGATGACAAACAATTAGGAATATCAGCATCATTAGAAATTGAGACTTTATGAGCATTACTCAAGTCTTCAGGATTATTAACATCCCATTATCGTACTATTGGTTATTAGTTTTATTCAAACGTATATAATTGTTTTGCAGACTGTGGTTGACACTGCCGTAGATCCAAATTTAGATGATCTTCTGGCCGAACTTGAAAGTTCGGTGCCAGAACCTTCTCGCCAGCCAGCTGCCATTCATTCGTTTAGCGAAAAGAAACGTCCTAAGATATCCAACAGTCAAAATCATCGTTTGTCTCATGGTCATGTAAGTCGCAAAATTGCCGATTCCTTCGACTTAGACGATCAGCCACCTCGTCAATCGAAACCTCATCATCGCGTTCAAGAACATCGCGATACTCCTAATCCATTTTCATTGAACCGAATCAAAAGTCGGTTTGACAAAAAGTCAGTGCCAACCGAAATTATTCAGTCAAATGAAGATTTATTGGTTCCAGGTTTGTTTTTTGTTGTTGAGGGCATTGTGTATTGTTAACAATAAACGCCATTAAAAAATCATAGTTGATATTTGCTGGATTATTAAAATTATGACTATACGAAATGTAAAAGTTGATACATTTACATTAAGAAAAATATTTAATGGAAAAGTTGTTTATTTTGTGTGTTCTGAAAAGGTGCTTGGCTGTAGACTTGAAACATTTGGTGAAAACATCTGTTTTTCTTCAATGTGTTGCATTTACGATTGCAATTAATGCTCACTTTACTATAATTTTTTTGAATAGATTTGATAGAAGCTAAATGTAAATTATTTCATATTGTGTTTATGAAGTCATTATTAATATTTTTGGTCATACGTTGAAGCAATTATTCAATATGCAATCGTCTAAACACGTATTAATGTAGTGTTTTGGACTGTTGTAGAGTGATTCAATAGTAAGGATGACGATGTGAGTTGGAACTTTTGAGTATTGTACTTTGTCTGGGCTTTGATATGCCAACGGTATCGTACAAGACTAACTAGTAGCCCAGATGCTTTTAAGCAACACCAACCTAACCAAAATACTCATTTTGAAGTTATTTTCAAAGATTCAATAAATTTATAATCCTAGTGACACGGCAGTTTAGTTGGTTCAGTGTAATGTTATACGGCTACAATACATGATGCTAATGATTATGAGCATTTCAATACTGCTTATAAAGTCTCATTTTCCAATAATGGTGATATTCCTGACTTTTCCTTCTCCATGTGGTGTATTCTGGACGGGGTGCATCTAGACTAGTAACAGCAGGGACCGAGTGCACAGCGGTATAACTGAGCTACCGCTTTGGTGGGTGGGTGCAAGCATACACCCAGGACTCTTAAAAGTTATTTTAGGGCATATATGTACTGTTGGGTTAAGAAAATAACTTCAACAAAAAATCAGGCGGTCTCTTCAATTTTTGCGAATGGTGGCACCTTCACAAGGATGCCGTCTACCATTCAAGAAACTGCTATTTTTCTAGATTTGTTGCTTTCATCAATCCATTGAGATCGATCATTTAATTAATGAAGGGGTGACTACGCGTCACCAACTACAATGAATACGTGATACAAATGTGTCATAATTATTTGGTCACTATTAGCGAAGTTGTTCTTTCTAATAAATTTGTAAAATATTGTTCAATAATCTTCTTATTTTGGTTAGATGAACCGATTGAAGCCGTTGTGGAACAAGAATTTTCAAACGATTTTGACGAGTCTGACAATTCTTTCGTTCCTAAGCCCGAAGTAACTAAACCGGTCCCTGTGACGAAGTTGGAGGAGAAAATAGACGAACGGGAATGGTGTGAACCAGCTGTATCGCTGCAGGACTGGCTGTCTGCTGCCCAAAGTGAATGCAGTAACACGACAATGTTGATGCATGATGAGGAATTGTTCAAGATGTCGACATCGAAGTTGAAAAATGACGATCGATTGTATTTTTATTGGTTTGATGCATACGAAGACGCGCGAACGACACCCGGTATGTTTTTGATCTAACGATACCATTATATATATATATATATATATATATATATATATATATATATATATATATGGGATGCTAATGATCCTGAGGATTTGAGTAATGCTTATAAAATTTTAATTTCTAATAGACTGTTTGTCCTCCACGTGGTGCTTCCTGGACTAGGTGTTGAAAGGCATCTAGACTAATAACAGCAGGTACCGAGTGCACAGCGGTATAACTGGACTACCACTTTGGTGGGTGGGTGCAAGCATACACCTAGGGTGTTTAAAAGGTATCTTAAGATATATGTATACCATATGTAGCTGTTGGGCTAAGTGAGATAAACTTGACCAAAATTTCTTGGATGGTAGATAACGTCAACACTCGCAAAGATTGACGATGTTCGCTGATTTTTTGTCACAGTTATCTTTTTGGGCCCAAGAGCTACACAAGGTATACCCGCCAAAGCGGAACGCCAGTTATATTGCTGTGCCTTTGATCCTAGTTATTATTAGTCTAGATGCCTATGGAACAGCTAGGAATATCACCATGATTAGAAATTGACACTTTATAAGCATTATTTAAATCCTTAAGTTTTGGTAATAGGATTGATCAGAAGCCTACCACAATCTATTTGTGTCATTCCCGTACACTCCAACCTAAAAATATTAATTAGCAATGACAAAAGATATTCTGATGTAAATAGTTGTATACTATATTATAAAAATGGCATTGTATTATGTTTAAAATATTAGTTTTATGTACTTTTATTTAATTTCACATTTCAGGTGTTGTTTATTTGTTTGGCAAAGTATACGATGAGACTGCACCGAATCATTATGCCAGTTGCTGTCTGCGGATTAAGGATTTGGAAAGACGAGTGTTTTTGTTGCCGCGACCAAAATCGGTAATTGAACGTTTTGGCATGTAAAATCCATTTCGTTGGATTGTCTAAGGTTGGCACCTTTTGGGAAGCATCTTTTGTCTAGGCTTGAACAACTTAAGATTAGTTAAGTTGTATGCATGTGCCTGGGTGGTGTAGATGCCATAAAATGCCAGACCCGAACCTGGCGACCCCCGGCATTAAATGCGGGCTTTTGTTTGGCTACGCTAGATATATCCATTTGCTAAAAAGCTGCTAAAACATGTCAGCAGTAGAAACGAAGAAACAAACTTGCAGGGACTAACTAGTAATGTCGTCGTCAGTTTTATGAGACTCGTAACACAAACAGAACATCCCAATCGAATTTTGAAGGTCGGACGCATTTGGACAATTCTGCAGGCAGTACTAACCGAAGTATATTCTATTGATTATTTATGCCAGTGGAAAGGCAAAAACGGTGCAAATAGTGTTCTTGTTTTTTGGTCATATACTTTCACTACATGCTACTTTCTCGTTTACTCCATTCCCCATATTGAGCATATAACACGAATGTATCAAGACAATTAATGAATTGTATATATGTTTTATTGTGCTTTTATATTATGAAGTTAATTTTTTTTCGCCAATTTAGGCTGATGGCGAAAATGAAGTAACAGTCAAAGACGTTTATATGGAATTTCGCGATTTGACATCCAAATATAACATTGGCAAATTTCGCTGCAAAGTAATTCAGTGACCTATATAATTGTTTGTTTTTGTTTATATGAAAACTAGGACCATTTTAAGATGATCGATATATTGACATTCCTTTTTCTAACGTTTTCCTTTGACACGATCAATTGTTTGAAATATTGATTAGGTTTATTAGGAATGTTAGTGATTTTAAGGAATTGAATAACATTTATCAAGTCTGCAAGTGTTCTTTCAGCCATGTTTTTACATACTATTGTGCGAGTAGGATAATTATCCAAATTTCAAATTAACAGATTTTTGTAAGTGTCAATTGATATTTTGTAAATCTTGTAGGAAGGCTGATGCTAATGATCCAGAGGATTTGATTAATGTTCATAAAGTCTCAAATTCCTATGATGGTGGTATATCCGACTGATCCTCCTCCACGTAGTGCATTCTGGACTAGGTTTCTTATTGGGGTGTCTAGCGGTACAGCGCTCGAATTCGGACCTCGGTGGACATGGGTTCGAATCCCATTGCCGGCACTAAAATGCGGGCCCACGTTTGGCTTCGCTAATTATCCACTGCTGAAAGATGTTTCTCGTGCAAGCATTCAAAGTAGCAAGCATAAAATAAAATAAAAGTAGGGACCAAGTGCACAGTGGTATAACTGAGATTTTACTTGACCCCCCTAAGTGGATTGGTGTTAGCATACATCCAAGATATCTAAAAGGCATCTCCAGGTATCCATTTGCCATATGTAAAAGATCAGTACCCGCCAAATTCGAAATGACCTTCAATTTCATAATCTTCCTTCATTGGTATCGCGATAATGAAGATTGCGCTGGTTTGGACACGTTCTTCGTAGAAATCCTTGTCCAAATACCGATTGGAAGAAGAGGGAAGGTGGTCAAAAACGTACTTGGATGGATGCTGTTCTGTACGATCTTCACACAATCTTGACCGGCACTTTATTTTGGAAACAATGGCTAAGTCGGTTGGACTGACATATCCCTACACGCCTCCAAAAATCGTGAGCAATGGAAAGGGATTATTCGAGATGCTATACGAATTTGGATTTAATGAAGTTGTGGCTTTGCCACTAACTTCTGTTGTTGTTGTTGTAACCGGTTAGGCTTGTGGATCCGTCAACCCCCAATTTCCCCGAAGAAGATCGTCTTGTCAATTCCTGTGAACGTTGGCGTCGTCGGAAGGAAGCGGTTTTTTAGCCTTCTCCAAGTTCAATTTGCATCCAACAACCTCTTATAGGTATTTGGCATGCTTTGCGAACTTTGAACTAATAAAGAGATGGCTTGGCCATTAACTTTTGTTGTTATTGAAAGAAGGATTGGTTATTTTATATTTTCGGTCATGCAATTCTTTCCAATATTTTTATTTAGACTACAACCAAACGTTATGCTTTCGAGTTTGACGACGTTCCCGACGAGAATGAATATTTGGAGGTGCGCTACCCGGCTTCGTATCCTGCTTTGCCATCTGATTTGAATGGTCAAACGTTTTCGCGAATTTTTGGCACAAATACTTCTTTGTGAGTTGAGTCTTCATAAAGTTGTTAAATATTGTTATAATTTGTCTCACCGATTTTTTGTTGAAAATTGGTTTTAAAACAATTTTAAATATAATCATTTACTAATATAATCTAACATTTATATGATATTTATCAGTATTTATAAAGACTTGTTTACATTTTAATGAAGCTTGGAAAATTTTGTGTTGGAACTTAAACTTCGAGGGCCATGTTGGCTTGAAGTTAAAACAGCCGGTAAGTCGCGCGTTTGTTTTTTGTACAGTATCCTTTCATGAGATATGGGTTTTGTGTTGTTCAATATTATTCATTTTTCATTTGTTTTGTGGATTCATAGTTTTACGTTAATTAGTTATTCCATATTTGCAAAGTATTTTGGTGCATTTCGTGATTATGTTTCATTGCTTTTTTACTCAAAAGTTATCTCGAATATACAACAAAGGTCGGCAGTTAGAGGTTGTTGGTTGATAGACGGTACTATTGTTAACAAAGATTTAAGTAAGTTCTTGAGGTTTTGCGAGGGTCACCTCTTTCATCATCATTATCGGGAATAATACATCTCTCATCGTTTATTGCTCAAAGTAATCTAAATTACCAAAAACCTGCAAAGCATCAACTTTCACATCGTGTACTTAATGAACGACACTTGAGGTACGCTGACATAAAATGTGAATTACATCCTGAATTAAAGCCCTTCAATGATTTTAAATGGGAATATTTTGGCTAAATGGCTTCACATTGTAGGCGTATATTTTATGACACCCTTTTAGTTTCCTGACTGTATATCTGTACTCGTCTGCCAACGTGTGAATCGCTGTACAGTATTAGTCTAAGTCTACGATGCACAGCATGACGTTTTACGAAATTAGGAATATTACCATAATTAATATTGTTAACATTGTACATATTGGTCAAATACTGAGGGTTATTAGAAATGCAAAATGTTTAAGATTATACATTAACAAAATCGATTTTCTTGAAAAAAACTCAACATTTTCTAGTCGAACTTCAACCGCAAATAAGTTGGTGTCGTTCGGACTACGAGGTGATTTGGAAATCCGCTTCCAATTGTCCCATTACAAAATTGTCTACTGTCATCGAAGAACAGCGCAATCAGCCCGATGCTGATGCAGCCAAGTGCAAACTCACCCAAGTTCCACGTCCTCCTGCTATGTGTCTGGTCAGTTTGGATGTCAAATCTGTCGCCCAATCAAAATCGAATCACTCCGAGGCACGTGATTTTCGATGTGTTCATTTTATTATTATTTTATTACAAAACCCCTTCGCTTTTAAAAATAGGCATGGGGCAATAAGATAAGAGTTATAGCAAAAAAAAACAACAAAGTTCCATAATTCAAAGCGAACATGGAGCAACCAAATTATTCCATGTTTTCGAACACTGCCAAATGTTTTGTTTAATTTCATAAAACATCAATAAAATCACTATAACTGATTGTTGAAATTTTTGACATTGTTCAATAATCTTACGGAGAGTGTGTATTTGTTCAATACAACTTCTTTCTATCTAAAAACCTGCAAAGGTGTTCTCGAAGATGTTTATCTACCCCATTATTTAAACGGTTTAAAATTATTTTACAAAATACCTTACCAGGAACAGACGATAAGGTGGTTCCGCCCCAAGTATTGCAATCGTTCAGAATTCCCTTTTTGGGAAGAGTAACAATTAGTCCTTGTTGCCAATCATTTGGAACTTGTTTATTATACTGTATTACATTAAATAAATAAGTAAGCTCCTTGCTACTACGTCACCTGCATGTCTGCAGTCACCTCATCAAATCCGGCATTTTTGTAGTCAGTGTTCGCAACGATTGACAAAGCCAACATGACGATAGTTTTGATGTCTTTTTTTTAACAACTTTTCAGATAATATGCATTGGACTGCTTATCAACAATAAATATTCACTTGATCAACCAGTTGAAGAAAATTTGTTCCAGACTCATTATTTGGGTGCGCATTCTATATATGTATATATATATATATATATATATATATATATAGGTCCTGAAAATGTGGGTAATGCTTATTAAGTCTGAATTTCTAATCATGGTCATATTCCTGACTGTTCCTCCTTTATGTGGCGCAACCTGGACTAGGTGCCCATAGGTATATATACTTATAACCGATTGCACAGCGGTATAACTGAGTTTCTGCTTTAAAAGATATCTTAGAGCATACGTATACCATATGTAGCCGTTAGATTAAGAAAGATAATCCTAACAAAAATTCAATTGATTTTATCATTCTGTGCGAACAGTTGCGCGGCCACAAGGATGCCGTCTACGAGCCAAGAAACATTGTTATTCTTCTACGTTTGTTACGCTTACTAAGCTATCAAAATGGATTGGAAACTGGATGGGCACGGGTTTGAATCTACCACTATGAAATGCGATTTTTTATTTGGCTTTACTGAATGTCTACATGCTGAGCCAATGTTGCCTGTCTAATATTCAAGCAGTAAAAACCGAATAAATAAATAGAGTAGACGTTAAAGAAATATTTGAAATAATCTAGTAATCACAATAAAGACCGGCATATTAATAATTATTTGTAGAACAATTGTGTTTTACAAAGAAGAGAATTATTTTTTTTCCATAAAATGGATATGTTTGTAGTCATTATTTCTTTCGCCCCTGGCCCCCACGCTACCCCCAAATTCATCTAGTTTTGGCCCCACCTAAAGATGCCGCTTTGCCCTACGACTTACGCACCAAACTGCCTACATTTGGCAATCAATACAAGCCGCCTAATCCGTCGTCGCCAACGAGTCTTGCCACAGGTATCGACATCGAACCGAACGAACGCTCTCTTCTGGGTCGTTTCTTGACGCGCATTCACAAACTCGATCCCGACCTTGTTGTTGGACACGACATGTGGGGTCATCATATCGAATTGATTTTGCAACGCATGCTGGCCCAAAATGTTCCCCACTGGCATCGTATTGGGCGCTTGCGACGATCGGCTCAGTATTCGATCAACTTGAACCAGCGTGTATGTAAAACCGGCTGGCTTTTTTGTTGGTTTCTTTGTTTCCTTTTTTTTCAAAGTACCACTAGTTGTGTCATGTTTTTGCGGGGTCGACATTAACACTAACTAGGTGCTTATTGGCATCTAGACTAGTAACAACAGAGACCGTGTACACAGTGGTATAACTGGGCTTCCAGTGGACTCTCGCTCAGTGAATGGGTGCTAGCATACACCTATAATGTCTAAAAGGTTTCTCCAGATATTCACTTATCATATGTAGCCGGTTAGGCTTGTGGATCAGTCAACCCCTATCTCGTCAATCTTTGCCAACAGTGTCGCCGTCACAACGATGCGGTCTACCAGCCAAGAAACTTTGTTATTATTCTTATCAGGTTATCGTTCAATATGCCGTACAAATATATAGAAATAATAAAGTTGGTAACTATGTCAATCCTTGTCATTTTTATTTATCCCCCCCCATTGATCCAATCAACCTCCTTTATTCCAGTCCTGGCTCATTCGTCATTCGCTTCCCGGTCGACTTGTGTGCGACACGCGCATATCATCTCGCGAACTCGTTCGATCGCGCACCTACAATCTATCCGACTTGGCATCGCAAGTGTTTGAATCGACGACAAAGTCCAACCCCAAGTCCGTTCTCCAGCGCCAAGTGCCTCGGCTGATTTTGAACCAAATTGCCGGCAAGTCGTCGTCTTCGCCGCTCGACGTCGTCGAAATGACCGATTTGGAAATTGATTCGGCCGATTTGCGCTCTCTTTTCGTCCATTCGCATTCGGTTAGGCAGCTGATCGATTTTTGTCTATCCGATGCGCATTTGGTGTTGCGCCTTACCCAACAACTTCAGGTAGGTTTGGGGGCGGGTGGCAATTTTTCCTAGGTGTTACTCGAAATTGATTGGCTGATATGCTGTACAAATATAGAAATAATTCAAGAACTAACTACGTCATCAACCGAAATGTGTAAATTTATCTATTGTCGAAGAATCATTAATCATACAAGGTTTTATTTGGCTATTAACAATAGAAGGCTTATGTTTGAGATATTTTGCAAATATGAAGTTGTTTGTTTTTGGAATCTAATGACTGTCAACACGAGAAAATTTACATTGTGTCCTTAGTTTTAAATGATAGTGACTTATATTCCAAATATCTTACGTAGCCATCTCATTAAGAAAATCTATCCTAACTGAAAGCATTGTGCTTTTTTAATTAATGCTGTGTTATGATGATGTTATTTTTACTTGATAGACGTCTCACGCTTGTTGGGCGTAAACGTTACTATTTTTGAATGCAAAAGGATAAACAGAAAATTTTCTTTTTTCGAGTTGTAAATAATGAAGTGATGTAGTTGACGTGTCCCAATGAATCTTTTTGTTTATACTATTTAAATTAATTTGCTATTGTGTTATTTTTAGCAGAGAAATGCTAGTTAAAATAATTAGGGTTGGGCGTTGTACGTCTTTAGCTTGGATGCGAAATGATTACCGATATGAAGTGGTCAGGGAGTAAAGTTAAAGTTTGGTTGTTTTATTCATAACGCGATGTTTAGAAATGATCAACACTTGAACATGAGGATTTCGATGGCAGTTAGATGAACGTTTGCTGTGAATGATACACTGCGTATTCTAGGTAGTTTGTTCATATTGATACAAACATGGGCAATCAACAATGGAGCATATTTTAACCGAGCCATCTTTTTCCACTTTCAATCAGATCGTTCCATTGGCTATGCAAATTACGTCGATTTGTGGCAACGTTCTCGGTCGCACGCTGTCTGGCGGTCGTGCCGAACGCAACGAAGCCCTGCTGTTGCATGCATTTACACAGAACGACTATATTGTTCCCGATCCGCCTCAACCGCGACGCCACGGAGCTGCAAGTACCGATCACTGGGATGCTGATCAAGAGGGTGCTGGCGTTGGTGACGATGGAGCTAACACGACGGGCAGACGCAAACCCGCCTACGCGGGCGGTTTGGTACTTGAACCCAAGAAAGGTATGTGGGTTTGTCATTTTTTAGGATGGCAAGAATATAATTTTTCCACCTTTATACATTTTCAAGGTCACACAATCGCCTTTGATAATATTTCTAAAATTTGTGAAAAATATGGTTCAGTAATTTTTTTGAAATTTGTTGCTTAAATCTTTGAGGGAAAATGTTTTTAGCAGTTGAACGTGTTTTAATGAAGCCCACATTACAAGTGCACTTGCAATGGGATTCGAACGAATATTTACTCCGTCTCAAAGTCTATTGCCTCTAACATTTCCTACCGTTTTGTTACAACATTCAGGTTGCCATGGATTTGTCGATTGCCTAATTATTATATTAATTTTGGCTGGTGATATAGTCATTAGTTCTACATTTGTACAGCATATTAAACGATGACTTGATAAGCCTAACAAACGTAGAAGAATGACGAAGTTAGTTTCTTGGCTGGTAGACGACGCCACTGTTTGCAAAGATTTATGAGGCTGCTTGATTTTTTGTCAGGGTTATCTCTCTTAACCCAACGGCATACGTATACTTTAAGATACATTTTGAATACCTTCAGTGTATGCTTGCACCCACCTGCCAAAGTGGAAGTCTAGTTATACCGCTGTGCATTTGCTCCCTGTTGTTATTAGTCTAGATGCCTTTCAGCACCTAGTCAAGAATGCACTACGTGAAGAAGGAACAGTCAGGAGTACTACCATCATCGGATATTACTTAAATACTTAGGATTATTAGCGTCCCAGCATTATTTAGATTGCCAATTATTTGCAAGTTGCTTAATTACCTTCTGATGGCATTCATTATGTCCTTTACTGATACACCAATTTTCTTTTGCATTTTTTAAATAGGATTTTACGATCGTTATATTTTGTTATTGGATTTCAATTCACTATATCCATCCATTATTCAAGAATTCAACGTTTGTTTTACTACGGTTGATCGAAGTTTGGTTAGCGGAAATTCGTCCAAACCTGGCGAATCCGGCGAAGTAAATATGGATTATGTTTTGCCTGGTTACATTGATGTTATGTAATATTATTGATATGAGAAGAGGATTGGATTGAGAATTTTTTCATTTGACATTTAGTGTATTTTTTAAAACGTTTTGGGTAACTTGTACATTGCAGTTTTGTGACATTTATGGCACGATTACTAAACTGTTTAATATTTGTATGGTTTCGCTCTCTATCTTCTGTTGAAAGCAACCGCATAGTAACTAATCAAACGTCCCAGATCATTTTCAAATGTTTGTAGCACACTTAATATTTATTGGCCATGTATTTTAACACGAGAAAGACGATTAAAGTGGAGTGATCATGTTTTACGAAGGTTGCCCACTCATCCAGAATAGCTATGGAAATCAAACCATCATTTGGATGGAAAAGAAGACCAGGTAGCCAACGAATGATTTGAATGGACATAGTAGTGCGTGAACCCAGTTGTTTTATTTATGGTACCCCCCGTTTTAATAGATTATTTAATTTGATGTTGGATTGCTTACTATTTGCAGTTAATTAAGATTAATGGAGGGATTTTATTTGGGATATATTTAACTTTTTTATCTTCACTACTTTGAATGTTTTACGGGAAACATAGCGAAGCCAAACGTGTGCCCTCAGTTTAGTGCAAGTGGTAGGATTCGAACTCATGATCACCCAGATCCAAGTGCTGTACATTAATTGTCTGAAGGTTGATATTTTGCAAACTTTGAGTAATTTGGATTACCTTGGTCGTTAATTACCGGTGGGAGATGTTTATTATGATGACAAGTTCCGTCGTTCGTATACCAGCTGAACCAAACGGTGGCCTCTATGTAGCGTTGGTGGCGGAACTCGAACCAAGTTTAAGTCAAGGGCTGTACCCTGTCATATACTTAAACAATTGACCACTTACATATTTACTGCGTGGCGGTGAGGTTGAAAATTGAACTCAAAACCCCACACCCATGTAGCCTTGACTTAGCAATCCATCACTCTAATCAATCAACTGCCTTGAAGTAATTAGAAATTGTTGCTTAAGTCATCTTATCGATTTTTGCACATTAAAAATCCAATTTTCCACTCCGTTTCTCATCTACAGAATGTCGACTTAGATGTCTTAGTCACGATGCTGTTTTCGATGCTTCGTGGTGATTCCACAAGTCGTACGACAAACACCACCAACATGCGCTTGCCTATATCCCAAAGTCCGGGCTTGCTTCCGGCTGAAATTCGCCGTTTGGTCGAGTCGCGTCGCGAAGTCAAAAAGTTGTTGGCTACTTCAACCGACACGCCAGCTACGTCGGCCCAACGAGCTCAGTGGAATATTAGACAAGCTGCTTTGAAACTAACAGCCAACAGTGTTTATGGATGTTTGGGATTCGCCGGGTCGCGGTTTTGTGCTCGTGGAATGGCTGCTTTGGTAACGGCGTTGGGACGGTCGGTACTGTCAAATACTAAAGAGCTGGTTGAAAATATGAATTTGGAGGTTGGTAATAAATTGCTTTAGAGAGAGAGAGAGAGTTGACATTTATTTCCCATGTTGCAGATTTAGTAGGCAGTTTATTTTGAGTGTCTTTCACAATATTAAATCAAAGCACGTGTTTCTTAAACAGGTAGAACTGACTGTACCACGTATCACTGTCCAAGATACTTGAAGGACAGAACAATGAACCCATTCCGGGATACGCCAATCTTTGCGAGCAGTGGCGCTGTCACAAAGGATGTCGTTTATTGGCCATGAAACGTTGTTATTATTTTACGTTTGTTACGTTTATCAAGTTATAGGATTTGATCGTTCAATATGCCGTATAAATATGAAACATAATGAATAGGTAATTACGTTACCAACCAAAACGAACTCCGGGACATGTCCTTTTATTTATGAGGATGGTTTGGTGGTACAACACTGGATTTAAAGTTGACTGGGCATGGGTGCCTGAATGTTAGTGCCGGTATTAAATGCGCAACCTTGTTTGACTTTGCTGTAAAATGTTTGTCGTGAAGTAATAATGTCATCAAATGGTCAAACGTTTATAGCACAGTTTCTTTTACACGTAACTTGGATGGCTTTGTTTTTAAAAAATACGGCTACGGTGTTGCCTATTTTTTTATTTTGATTGAGATTGTTCTTTATAATAATTGTCGATCCGTTTACGACTACAATAATTCATTCATTCATTCATTTTGGTTGGTGACGTGGTCACCTCTTCATTATTTCCCATATTTATACGACATGTAGAACGATCGATTTCGATGGCTTGACAAGCGTAGACAAACGTGGAATAATAACAAAGTTTCTTGGCTGGTAGACGGCACCCTTGTGACGTCGCCACTGTTCGCAAAGATTGACGAGACCGCCTGATTTTTTGTCAGGGTTAACTCCCTTAGCCCAAGGGCTACATATGGTATACGTATACCTTTAGATACCTTTTAAGTATCCTGGGTGTATGTTTGCACCCACCCGCCGTAGCGGAAGCCCAGTTATACCGCTGTGCACTCGGACCCTGCTGTTATTAGTCTAGATGCCTAGGGGCACCTAGTCCAGGATGCACCACGTGGAGGATTAACAGTCAGGAATATCACCATCATTGGAAATTGAGACTTTATAAGCATTACTCAAATCCTCAGGATCATTAGCATCCCAAATAATATGTACTTTTTAAAAATAATAGTGTACTTTATCAAAATTATTCAATGAATAATAGTAATACTAATACTAATTGCTGTATGCATTTCAAAGGCCAAATATATAACCCATTCCATTTGACTGTTTGCAAAGGTTATCTACGGTGACACCGATTCGATCATGGTAAACACCAATACAACCGACCTACTTGTCGCCCTCAACATTGGCGAAAAGATTCGGCACGAAGTCAACAAGCACTATCGTTTGCTTGAGTTGGACACCGACGGAGTCTACGCGGCGATGCTGCTGTTGGCCAAAAAGAAATACGCCGCTTTGGCTATTGTCAATCCGATCGCGTGGTCGGTTGGAGCCAAACAGGCTTTGGCTCAAAACAAGTCCATCGGCGCTCCTCCGTCGACCAAACAGGAAGTCAAGGGCTTGGACATTGTTCGTCGCGATTGGTCGGCGTTGGCCGTATCGGTGGGGCGGCGTTGTGTCGAGGCACTGTTGTCGGGCGATGCGAAAGACAAGATTTTGGAACGGATACATGCCGATTTGGGACAGACTGCCGACAAGATTCGACAAGGCACATTGCCAATTTCGGACTATGTGATTACAAAGGTAGGTTGGGGGAAGGGTTAAGTGGGCCTATCTTGCTAGGCTTGCAATGCTAATGATTTTGAGCTTTTTTCTAGGTGTGGTGCATCTTAAAGTCAGGTCAATGAGGCATGAGAACCGAGTTCACAGCGGTATAATTGAGCTCGGTCGGTGTAGACAAGCATGCAGTCCGGGGAACTTAAAAGGTATTTTAAAGTGTACGTACAATAATAATAATTATTATTATTACAAAATCATTTTGCTTTAAAAATAAGTATAGAGCATTAAGACAACAATTACAGCAACAACAACTAGGTCTTGTAATTCAAAAAGAACATGAAACAACAAAATGTTTCCATGTATTTGAATATTATGGCAAACGGTTTGCTTGATTTCATGAAACATACATTTCAATTAGATCTTCCCGAATAGTTTTTAGCCAAGGTTTCTGTGGTCTAACCCAACCTTTCTTTTACCATTTACAATTGTCCATTCCAAAACCGTTCTTGTTGGTCTTTCGGGTGGTAAACGTAGAATTTGATCACGTAATTTTCTTCATCTAATTGTAATGATGTCATGGAGTGAACGAGAGTCAGTTCTTCTCATTATTTCAAATGTGATAAGATGATGGATGTTTTTCATTACCGTTGTCTTAGAACTATTTTAAAGATTACCTGGGCAAGAGTATAAATTATTAATTACCAGAAGAAACAAAAACGGTGACGCACTCCCGTGACAATTTCGAACATAGCAGTATGACCACGTTTTGTTCGAACACAACGACTTGAATTTTGGTATAACGAACGCGTAGTATTGACATATTTCGACGGTATTCCGTAAAACTTGTACGTATAATAAAGGGGCAAATCTCTGGCAAACATTTAACAAATTATTTTTTAAATGCATTTTCAAGTAATTAAATTTTAATTTTAATTAGCAATATAACGTTGGAATTAGATCAAAGTTGAACGTATAAATTTTAACTATTAAACATTGTTTATTATTAATAAAATTAAGCATGCAAATTAATAAATGACCAATTGTAGTAAAAATTATGTAACTTCAACTTATTATCTACGTTTATTCATTCAATTTTGTTGGTGGCGTGGTCACCATCAAGGCTTGATAGGCGTAACTAACGTAGAAGAATAACATGATTTTTGGTTGGTAGATGGCATTCTTATGACGGCACCAGTGTTCGCAAAAATTGACGAAGCCGTCTTATTTTTTGTCAGGATTGTGTCTTTTAGCCCAACGGCTACATATGGTATACGTATACCTTAAGATACCTTTTAAGTGTATTCTCGCACCCACTCGCTGTAGCAGAAGCCCACTTATACCGTTATGCATTCGGTTCCCGCTGTTATTAGTCTAGATGCCTTTCGGTACTTATTCCAGGATGCACCACATGGAGGACAATCAGTCAGCAATATCACTATCATTGGAAATTGGGACTTTATGAGTATTACTCAAATCCTCAGGATCATTGGCATCCCATCTACGTCTATATGTGTGTTGTTTTTAAAATATGCTTTCTTGGCTAACTCGACATTTTAAAATAAATATTTCTAAATAAATATAAAGCAATTATTAAGTACTTAACATTTTAAACTCTTGATATTTTTACGAAAAAAACAGTTGAATATAACAAATTAATTTAGATTATTTTTTTGAATTTTAATACTAATTTTTTCAAGCGGCATATATATATATATACGGCATATATATATATATATATATATATATATATATATTGTACAAACTTTATTATCCCTCCAGAGGTACATTTACCATATACATAAAAACAGACTAAATAAATGCTGATAGCAAAGAAATCATTACAAAGTCGCAGTTGAAGAATGAAATTAGTCAATATAGTTTCACAAGACAACATTTATCAATTATCATATATGTACATATTTTCTATCTGTAGATGCTTACCAAAAACCCCGAAGATTATCATGATTCTAAAAGTCAACCGCACGTTCAAGTTGCTTTGCGTTTGAACCTAACTGCACCACAAGATAGCATCAATGACGGCGTCAAAAAACCATCGGGTACCGTTTTGCGCAAACTTCGTGCTGGAGACACGATCGAGTATATTATTTGCGATGATGGTAGCGGTCGATTGAGTACTCAAAGAGCTTACAGCATTTCCGAATATTCCAGTAGTCAAATCAAACCTAATGGTATGTTGTGTGTGTGTGTGTGTGATTTCTTCGCATTTAACCCAATACTAATAATCATGATTTGAGGGAGGACGATTATTTTATGTAGTTTTTATAACAAAGGCGGTGGTACTTTCAGCTCTGTATTTTGCCGTGCTGTATTCTGGTGCGATACAGACTGAATGCTTTAAACTTCTACCTTGGTGGTATTTAAAATGTACTTCAAGTTATAACAACCTGTGAAACTGCTTTGTCATTTTTTGAACAATGGTATCACAATAATAATAATAATAATATGGTTATAGATATCAATATATATCTGTATTATCCTGTCTCTGTCTCTTGTTCTTCTAGATGGCCAAACCCCGTCGAAAACGCCGCTGGCTATCGACGTGAATTACTATTTGGCACACCAAATTCATCCGGTCATCAGTCGTCTCATTGCCCCGATCGAGGGCACTTCGCCGGCTCAGATTGCCGATTGTTTGGGACTCGATTCGAGTCACTATCGTCGTGTCATGGTTGCTGTCGGTGCCGGCGACGATGATGACGACAATGTACGTTTGGATATTTAAAAGACATCCCGAGGCATCTATTTACCATATGTAGCCATATGTGGATCCACCTTGACAGGCGTCAACGCCCAATTGCCCTCGAAGAACATTGCTTTGTCAATTATTGTAAACACTGGCGTCGTCGCAAGGGAGCGGTCTTCCTAGCTAAGAGACTTTATTTATCCTCCATCTTCCAAGTTCAATTCGTATCATGCAACCTCTTTGTATAGGATATTGGGTTGCTATGCCAACTTGGAATTATTGAAGAGGTGGTCCTGCAACAATGACATGCCGCGGTGATTTATTGACGTACAGCGCTGGGCTCGAACTTGGATGGGCATGCCGTTCGAGTACCACTACCGGCTCCCTTTTTGGCCTTGCTAAAATGACCACTTGCTGAAAGTCATGTTTCTCGTCAAACATTTCAAAGCAGCAACAAACTAAGAAATTGATTGTATTCTTGCGTTTTTATTGTTTGAATGTTTTATGGAAAACATTTTTTGGCGGTTTGAAGTTTAACGAAGCCCCAAACACGAGATCGCATTTAGTGTCGGCAGTGGCGATTAAGACGACACGACGAAGCACATTCAATAAGTGCACCAGCTAACAGATTACAGTGAAATTCGAATGAGGATAGACAGGCAATGGGCTGACTGAACAACCTAATTCCTGTATATATTATTTGTATTATCTAGAATTTTTGATTATGGTCTAAATCTTGTATTGGTCGATGGGACTAGTGAGTTAGCAAATCGGAGTTTTCGGCATAATAAGTAGCTGACTGTAACGTTAATCTACCTAACATCCGGAAAAAACAACGCCCAGATATTTTCGAGTCCAAAGCTCCAATACTAGTCACAAACGCTGACTATTTTTCCATTTGTCGTTGCTTGTTGATGCACTGGATGATATGATACATTGTTGTTGGGCATTCTTCCCTAATGAACTACTTGCATGCTTTCCCCCATGTTGACAACAGAATCCCGACAGTTATTCCACGGGTGGATTTGGCAAATCGAATTCGTGGGGCGATGTGGATTATTTGGAAGTTCAATGTCCAAACAAGTGCAACGATGCTATCGTTATTAAATCGTCAGCATTTAATGACGTCAGTAAATGTTGGTCGGTGAGTTTGATGCTCTAGAATAACTACAAATTGCTATTGACTGTATTGACTTTTAGCTAAAAGATTGAAGATATGTCGCTTCGATTTTCGAATTGACATTTGTGAATGGTATTCGCAAAGCATACCAAATGATTGCTTTCCTTGTATATGCTGTTCGTTGGCATTTTGGTAACAACTCCGCTGTTTACAAAGATTCAGGCAACCGCCAGATTTTTTTCAGTGTTATTATCCTTGATCCATTGGCTACATGGTGTACATTCACCTTAGGATACTCTTTAACACTGAGGGTGGATTGTTGCACCCTTATACCAAAATGGAATCCCACTTTACCGTCGTGTATTCGGTCCTTGACTCATTTCGGCATTAATCCAGCTTACATCACATTGCCATGAGGAAGATCATGACCATTATTGATGGAAATGGGCAAAATTATAAGCAATTCCTAAATCCTCAACGTTGTAGGCATCCCAACAAGTAGGCACAATCTGGATTATACCGTTTTATGAAACGGTGATTTTGGGTATTCAAAACTTGATTGGTTACACATGGCTCAAATGTTTTTGTTTTTATACTGATGGTTTATATTATACATTATTTGGTCATTTTTACAGCTTTATTATTAATAATAATAATAATAATGCACAAAGAATTGTTTCCTTTCTAGTGTTCCAAATGTTCACACAATCTTCTTTCATCCACGTTGTCAATCCGGTCGGTTACCAATCGTCTCGTTTTGACGTCGCGAGCATTGATCCAAGATTACGAATTGGGATGGATGACGTGCGAAGATCCAACATGCGGTTTAGTTACTCGCAGTTTGTCGTGTCCGCCTTTGCACGCTGGTGCCGGCTTGCATCATCACGATTCGGACGGGTTTTGGGCTCGAGGCGGTCGGCCGTTGTGTCCAGCCTGCGGTGGTCAAGCGATGCTCAAATCCAACTTCAAGGAATCGAAACTTTATCGTCAATTGTGCTTTTATCGATATCTGGTTAGTCCGGTGACAAACGCAACGACTGCTGGCCATCAGGACGCAGAAGGTGAGGCGGCGTCTTTTTAATTTGCAAATTCTTTAGTGTGTGCCCAAGTGTGTTATGAGATATCATACGTGATTTAAGTAATTGGATGTCATAAATGAATTATTTAATATTTAAGTAGTTATGACTAATTAGCTATTATCTAAATGCGACTATTGCATGTATGCTAATAAATTCCCAAAGTTTATATTTTATTATTATTGTATCTTTCAGCATTAATACCTGCTCCAGTCAATCGATTGCTTTCCCAATGTCGCTCACATTTTGACAATTTACTTGGTCATTCGGCTTTTGCAATGGTCGATCTTAGCCGACTGTTTTCAGGTATTCGTACTTCGATACCACTTACTGCTCCTTGTGCTCGATAAATTGGAGTCCATATAAATAATTGTTTTTCTTATATTTACATTTTATTTTTTGTTGATACAACTTATTGCTTTACATCTATGTTACAATCGGTATTATAATTATGTATTAAACTTTATATTATTTATATATATATATATATATATATATATGTTTGTCCAAGCTATGATTTTAAAAGTCTTATTAAATATTTTTTTTTAATTAATGCAATCATTTGTTTCAATATGAGTGAATAAGAGAGATCCCGTTTTTTAAATAGAAATTTAAGTAAGCTAAGTGAATATTTGCGTTCATCCGGTAGGAAGAAAATTGATGCTCAATGTTCTTAAGTTGAAATATCCAAATTAAAAATAGCACTAATGTTTAATAGCAATTGTCCTAGAAATTGCACATCTTGCGGTATACAACAACAACAACAAAAGTTAGTGGCAATGCCACATCTTCATTAGTTCCAAATTCGCATAGCATCTCTAACAATCCCCTTTCATTGTTCACGATTTTCGGAGGCGTGTAGGGATATGTCGGTCCATCGACTTAGCCATTGTTTCCAAGATAAGGTGCCGGCCAAAATTGGGTAAAGATCGTCCCGAACAGCATCCATCCAAGTACGTTTTTGACCTTTCCTCTTCTTCCAGTCGGTATTTGGACAAGCCAG
>JAKXYG010001194.1:0-15827 GCA_025895645.1 Cardicola forsteri
TCAAGTTAAAACAGCAAAAATTGAAAACTAAGAGTTTACTGACAAGTACCATTTTAGACCCTGTATATATATATATTGATACATAATGTTAAATTTAAGTCATTTATTTAAGTAAAGTATAATTTTTGTTATTACATAGTACAACGCATTAAACTTGTTCTTTACTTTAACAAAACAGATAAATGACTCCCAAATATATAATCAAACGATATTTTTAATTAAACGTTTTAATAAAAACTCTATTTGTATATTACAAAAAACAATTACTTATTAATGTGTATCCAATTTAATCGTAAATCAGTTCAATTTTCTGCTTGAGTAATAATATATTTACATAATTAAAAAGGTTAAAAAACAAATTGGAAAAAAACCTTGTTGGGTAAATATTTAACTTTTTTGAAGTTTTATTTTGAATTAATTAATTGAATATTTTTGATTTAGACACCTTTAAACAGAAATTTTTTTATCAGTTTACACCATATTTTGCGTATTTTTAGTACTTACATTTAAAATTTTTAAATATAAAAACACTTACAGTTCTTATTCCTCTGTAAGTACATTAATTTGATACTCAATGGATGTCTTATTTTATTTGGTTAACCTTTGTTAGGTTTGTTGCAACTTTATTTTTCTAAAACGTACGATACAATAATTTTCCACTATTTTGCAATAGATTTGCTCTTATTTGCGTTATATAAGAATAAATTAATTTTACAAACTTTATAACTAGCTTGTATTTTTTTTACAATGCAAATTCTCATATTTTTATGCAAGTGAAATTATTTAGTTGGTTAATTATTTTGTTATTTAAAAAATAAAAAAATTGTTATCGGGTACAAATTTGATAACCGTGATTTTACTATACATAATTATGTTTTAAGTTTAAATGCAATTTGAATCTCGGTAGACATGGGTTCGACTCCCACCACTGGTGCTAAAATGCGGACCCACATTTGGCTTCGCAAAAATGTCCACTACTAAAAGATGTTTTTCCTAAAATACTCAAAGTAATAAACATAAACATAAACTAAAAACTAAATTTGAAACAGTACATAACATTAAAAAACATTTTCCCTTTGATTTTAAAATTGAAATATTTCAAACCAATTGCAGTTAATTGTTCCTATTAAGAAGATGTTCACATGGTAAAAATGTTTTTTTTGTCAATTACGCAAACGATAAATACAAAAAAACATTTATATTTAAAAAATCTATTGTGTGATGAACCATTATTACTTATGAAGTTTATTTACAACAATTTTACACTTCCTTTCGAACAGTGTAAAATAAAACAAGTACAAATAAATGCACAATTATAAACACACGTTTTAAGTACATAGAAAGTTTTACTTTATAAGAATTATTGTATTTTAAATTTAAAACCGTTATGATTAGTAGTACAAGCACAAATGCATTGTTACAATTTTAAAAAATGTTTAAAAATACTCTATAAAATAAAATAATAAATTGCAATACTATTTCTCTACATTTTTTAAAATTTTGAAACCGTATTTTGCATTTTGCTAAAAATAAATCCAACTATTAATTTATGGATTATTTTTTTAATAGGTTGAACTTAAATTTGAAAAAAATATATTGAAGTGGAAACTCTTAAAGTCTATTTTAATTATTTTTTAAGCTTGAATGGGTTGTTTATACAAACTTACCAAAAAATAAATGAGAATAGTAGGTTAAAAAGTATATATTTATTATTAAAATGAAAAATTTAATATGAATAAAATTTTTGATTGTTTTAATTAAAAATGCAGTTTTAAAATGTTATGTTTTGAACATAGTTTCTATTTTATTTCACAAAACTATGTTTTCAGTGTTTGTAAAAACATTAAATACGGTATTTGATATGTTGATATTGAATGTATGCAAACTACAATCAAGCGGTAATCAACTTGATTGTGTGTTTAGATGGTAAAGCGCTGGAATATAACTTGGGTGGGCATGGGTTCGAGTACCATCATGTGGCACTAAATATAAGCTCTTATTGTTCTGGCTTAATCACATATCAAATAATGAAATCTGAGTCTCGTTTACTACATGACATTATTACAATTAGACGAAAAAAATTATTCGATCAAATTCTAGGTTTATCAGCCGAAAGACCAGCAAGAACGGACAATTGAACATGCTAAAAGAACGGTTGGGTTGGACTACAGAAAATTTGGCTATAAAATATTCGGGAGGGTCTAATTAAAATAAATGTTTTATAAGTTCAAACAAAACGTTTGGCAAAATGTTTGAATACATAGAGAAAGTGTTGTTTTATATTCGTTTTAAATTATGGAACTTTATTGTTGTTTGTTTTTTCTTTAACTGTTATCTTATTGCTCCATGTTTACTTTTCAAAGTAACAAAGTTTTGTAGTAATAATAAAATAATATTTGACTTTGCTAAATGTAATAAAATGCCTTACCTAAAACATTGAAGTAACTAGACAAATAATGCCCTAGTGGTCGTACAACGCTCGACTCAAACCGGTATTTATTACAGGCCGCGTTTGCAATAAATAATGTTTCTTGACTAAAATGCCGCTTTTTTGTGACGACGCTAATATTTACAGGAATTGACAAGACAATTTCCTTCGTGGAAATTGGAGGTTAAAGCCTGTTAATAGATCCACAATTATAATCGGTTATGTATAATAAATAAATACCTTGAAATACCTGTTAAGTATTTTGGGTGTATGCTGGTACCTATTCACTAAGTGAGAGTGCAGTGGAAGTCAATTTATACCACTGAGCACTCGGTCTTTGCTGTTATTAATCTAGATGCTTGTAGGCACCTTGTCCAGGATGCACCACGCAGAGGAACATCTATCAGGAATATAACTATTATTTGGAATTTGAACTTTTACAACGATTACGACAAACATTATTTAAGATGTTTGTTCAAATTTAATGCTGACAGTGAAATTCTACCTAGAAATATATTAGAAATAAACACATAAATAAACGGATAAAGGACAAAGGTTTGCGGTAAAAGCAACATCAAACAGTTAAAATTCTATGCCAAAATTATTTAATAGTACAATACAGAACCAAATGGAGAAAACTGACCAGAAATAGTGGCCTTTTATAAAGGAGAAAAAGTAGCTCTTTAATCGGTGTTAATTGACCTAGTAATCTAAAGTTGTAGTTAGTTGGAGAAGAAATTGGAATTTTATAAATAAGTCATTAATTTTGGAAATTGGGAAATAGAATTTTATTGAATTAATTTTAAATTTAAATAAAAATAAATATGTTGATTATTTATTACTTTGGATCAAATTATTTTCTTAATTAAACACATCCATTATGTATTAATATTTGACAAAATGGTGTATTGATTAAAAATTGTGTTAAATTAATTAAAATATGTTTACTTTTTTAAAATTTATTTTAAGAAATTATGTAAAAACATTTTAATTATTTTTTGTAATATTATATTTAGAAAAAACATTTTAACTTGTTGTTTTAATTTATGGGTTTTTATTTTTATAAATATTAACAAACCAATAAAAATTAAGATTTGTATATTTATGAAAGTTGTTTAAGATTTTTAATTAAAACTATGTGACACATTCTATCTTTATTAGTGTTCGTTCGATAAGCTGCGATAGTTTTATTACATGTAAGTCATTATTAAGCATGTCAATTATAAGCATGTTTATAATAAGATATCACATTAGAATAAATAATAAAATTATAGAAAAGAATGTTTTATGGGAATAAACAAAATGTTTAACAAAATGTTGGAATACAATAAAAAATTTTGTTGTCCCATGTTCATTTTATATTATGAGACTTTATTGTTTTTTGCTGTAACTGTTATTTTATTGCAAAAGCAAAATGGTTTTGTAATAATAATAATAATAACAATATAAAAGAATAAACTGAATTAATAAATTAGAGATTGAAGGATTTTATTTACCAGGTACAAAACAGTTTTGGTGATTGTAGTATTTTTATTATGCAAGATTTACATTATTTATTTATTTATTGTGATTGGTGGCGCAGTCAATTAATTGTTCATTATTTCCCATTTTAAATGACTTTAAACATCTTACAGGCAACATCTTTCAACAATAGATACTTTTAGCAAAACCTGCATTTAGTAACGGTAGTGGGACTCAAATCCATGTCTACGGGGTCTATGTTGAGCGTTGTAGCGCTAGGCCACCCCGGCACAATTGCTATTGATAGCGTTGCAAGCATACTAAATGCAGAAAGATAATAACGTTTTTGGACTAATAAATGACATCTTCATGACGGCACTATTGTTTTCAAAACATTACCAATGTCGTTTGATTTCTTGTCAGAATTATCATTTTTAGCCCAGCGGCTATATATATTATGTGTATATCTTTAGATAGTCTTTATATACCCTAGGTATGTAATTGCATCTATCCAGAAACTAAGTTTTACTGCTTTGTACTCGGTTTCTGCTGTGTATGTGCTTAGATAAACATAGTCAAGGATGCGCAACGTGAAGGTAACAGTAAAGAAAATTGCCATTATTAAAAATTGGAATTTTTAGGCACTTGTCAAATTCTCACAATTATTATTCCAGTATATTACAATTTTTTATTTAACATTACCAATTTGACCTAGACAGAAAAAAACTGCATCATAATGGAACCACTAAAAGTTGTCAATTGTTCAACCCGCTTCCTGCTCAATGAAACAAACATAGTGCCAATATCAGTCCAAGATCGCTATTCGCACTGCCAACTCAAACAATTTTTTATGCCCAACTTTGTCAGTGTTGTTCGCATTTTTATTTTCACGTGGCTTATTAGCGGCATTTTTGGCAATTCGCTGTCGTTTTACGTTTGGTATTCCAAGCGTCAACGACGCAAAAACAGTTCCGCCATCTATTTAGCGGCCTTGTCCCTAACTGACTTGCTACTTATCATTTTGCTAATCAATTACTATTTGGAACAATATTGGTGTTTGCGTGGCATTATTCATACGTCCGTCATATGTCAACTCTACCAATCGTTGTTTATATTTACCCAATACTATTCTATTGTACTTGTATTTGGCTTCACACTCGAACGATATATTGCCGTCTGTTTTCCATTCAAGCGGCACAAATTGTGTACAACCAAACGAGCTTTATTTACCATATTTATTCTTTCCCTATTCGTCCTTGTTCCAATGATATGTCAGTCGATTATTTGGGAATACAACAATGGCGAATGCACTATGCGCATGTACATTATCCGCAATCAACAATTCCAAACGTTCCTATTTAGCCAAGAAGTTGTCTTTTCTCTTATCGTTCCGCTGGCAACTTTCGTATTTAATTTGCTCGTTCTCAACGAAATGCGACGATTGTTACAATCGCAACGGATGTCCCAAAGTACGCAAGCTGCTCCTGCTGCGACCAAATCATCTAGATCTATTAGGCTTGTCAATTGGTTGAATAAGCAAATGCCATCTGTTTGCAATAAATCGCGATCCACCAACCAACAACAAACGTCAGTTCAACAGCCAACAACGTCCAAATGCAGTGAATCGTCGAGTTTTTTAGCTGCTACTCTTATGCTTGTCATTTTGTCGTTCTACCTTATTGCTTGTTCGGTCCCGACAGGTATTGTCTACTTCCTCCAATTCAAATGGATCCAACCTGACGAGTGCTTGTCCGACGATGCTATTCGAAAATCGCCCGAATGGATTAAATTTCTTTATCAAATTAAAACAAAGGACATTGTCGATACTATTTGTGCTTCGCACTATGCGTGCAATTTTTTCATCTATTTCGTAACTTGTTCCGACTTTCGCAAACAAGTAATAAATATATTTCGATGTGGATCAGCCAATGTATCATCCGAATTTACGTCCAAAACTTACTTGCCCTTGTCGAGACGAACGAAACCTCGGACAATCAACTCAATTGGCGCTGAGTACAATGCAATGGGCAACGAAAGTGACAAGTTGACTTTGAACGATGCATCAAATTTAAATTTCCCACAAACGTTGACCAATTCAAATTGAAAATTAACTCACACACACCCACACGTGTTGCATCATTTATTCAAAATGCTCTTTTGAAACTAATTACGGCGGTTTAGGGTATTTTGTACAAAGTTACAAATAATTTAAATGTAGCTTTACTTTTTTCTTTAATTATCGATAATATATGTGTGTGTAATTTATTTTTTAATAATTCTATTTTTGTACATATTCATCCATTGAAATTTGAATGCAATGTGTACATCAAAGAAAAGAGGCCGTACACTTTTGTTTCAACATTATATTTGATTTGAACCTACATATTTTTTGAAATCCAAATGCACAGTTACAACTATTTTTAAATAATAATAATTTAAAGTACAAAATAAATTAATTTGTGCAAACTATTGCTTTATATATATATATATATATATATATGAATACATACATAGTTAAATGTTATGGTTATTGATTTAATTAGAAATCCTAATAAAAAAGTTTTTATTTTATGTATGATGGAAAATATTTATAAGGCTGGGAAAATAGAAAAATTAGATTTCTTTTTAATTAGGAATTTGAGCACGTTCCAAATTTACGATGAGAAACAAAAATGTACTTGGGTGTGACAGTAACCACCTACAATTTATTTAATTGAAAATGTTGTTCGTTTTTTCATGTAGCCCTCTAAAAGTGAAAGTAGGTTTTAGTTGTATACATAAGAATATGTCTTTTTAATTTCATTTCGATTGTAGAAAATGAACATTGAAATAAAACTAAACAAAAACTTGTACAATATTAAATTTAGTGTTTTACCTCTATCAACCAGCCAAGCAAAAGAATGCTTTATAAAAATACGTTTTAATTATTTTATTTCACTATTATTAATAATTTTTACTACTTTGAATGTATTATGGGAAATATCTTTTAGCGGTGGACATTTTAGCTAAACCGAACGTGTAGCTGCATTTGGTGCCAGTAGTAGGAATCGAACCCATGCACACTTAAGTTCGAATCGAGTCTTCTACCCCTAGACCACTCCGGCACAAACCAATAAACAAACATTCTTGTTGTCAATTGGATAATTTAAATTTGTTGCAAGAAAACATAGGCCAATTTTATTTATAATTAACTCTAACAAAATGTAACTGCTTATTGTCATGTTTTCGTACCTTGTAAGTTAATTCTTGTGATCGATAACAAACCAAAATTTTACCATGCACCTAGTTGTACAGTGCTCGACTCGAATGCGATTTCTACCATTGGCACAAATGCAGGCTCACACTCGGCTACGCTGTGTTTCCTGTAAAACGTTTAAATAATTTTTTTTTAATTTAAAGTTTAAAATATTTTCACATAAATCAAAATTCAAAATGTTGCATGTCTTATAGCGTTTAAGCTTTTTCCCCATTTTTGTTCAAATAGACACATTTCATAAAAAAATGCGTTTCATGCAGCTTAAGTTTTTAGATAGAATATGAACTGCTGTCATATTAAGTAAGACTCAACATTTAATTTTTAATTTTGTAATTGCAATATTATCACATCCTATAACATTTATGGCAATAATTACAATAATTTAAAATGACTTTTCTTAATTGTCAAAAAAATGAAAACATAATATTATCCAGTCCACTACATGAAAGATCAAAAAAGCAAAAGCATTTGGAAAAATAAAAGATTATATTTAATGATTAAAAATTTAGAAATAACACGTTTAAAAATGTATACAAGCTGCCGATTATAAACAAATCTAAAAAATACTTATATGACTTTGTCATATCAGGCTGCCAAATTGATAAATTAATTTGATAACACTTTATATACTTAATTTCTTTTTTGTACATAATTTTGTACAATTACAATAATAATAATAATAATAATAATAATAAATTATTATTAATAAATTATTAATAAATTATTATAATTTAGCAAGTTCGAAGCCTGGATAAAAAAAAGAGTTTGAGCGCCAGGTTAGCAACTTAAAACCTGTAAAACGCTTATGTTGTTACATAAACAAAAGGAGGACTCCATTCCAGTAAATAAAGGTAACTAAAAGACAATTAAAGAAAGGAGATTGCTTGGGTAAATTTTATGTTTATAAAATGGATAATCATCACCTGCACGAACTGTTGACCTCCGTTTGGCTTCGCTAAACTTTCCATTGCTAAATGCGTTTCCTGTGAAACATTGAAAGTATTTATATAAACCGGAAACATACTAACTATTTAGCAATAAAATATGATGCCTTTGTTATACCTCGAAACTTCATAAATATGTTAGTTTTTATGTCTAGAATATAAAATGTATGTGTCATTTAAAGACAGAAAAACTAAAATTAATGTTAAACCAGACTTAAAAAGGCAATGTCAGTCTTTTATAAACTCAAATGAATTTGATCATGTTCTTCCATGTACCTTAAGATAACACTGCGTTTGTGTACATTAATAATTATTACTACGGCAGTATAGAGAGGTAGAACGTGGAAGCGAACAGTCAAGATTGATTATAAGATTAATATTCTTTACCGCTGGTGTTTTAAAATTATTTTAACGATTACCCGGTGCAATCACATTTCAAACAATGAAATCATTAGAAGAACTGACTCTTGTTTACTACATAGCGAATAAAATTACGTAGTCAAATTCTAAGTTTACAGCTTAAAAAGCTATCAAGAAAGGGTTTGGAATGGCCAATTGAATATGGTAAAAGAAAGGTTGGGGTAGACCACAAAAAACTTGACTAACAACAATTCGGGAACATCTAATTTAAATTAATATCTCATGGGATCAAAAAAAAACATTTTTTATTGTTTATTTAATTAAAACAATTCCGGTGTGTTTTGGTAAGGTAATGTTTATTTTTAAATTAAAAAAGTTTTTTTTTAATATTATATATATATATATATATAATTTTCATTTATGTTTGCTACTTTGAATGTATTACGGGAAATATTTTTTAGCAGTAGACATTTCAGCGAAGCCGAACGTGGGCCCACATTTTAGTGCATGCAAGCAACACAGTTGTTTGATTACATATACCGGGGTGTTCCAGCGGTACAGCGCTCGGCTTGGACCTCGGTGAACACATGCTGGAATTCTACCACTGGCACTAAATGCGGGATTATGTTCGGCTTTGCTAAAATGTCCACTGCTAAAAGATGTTTACACCGTAAACCATTCAGACTAGCAAAAATAAATCAATAAAAATAATGTATTAATATTTGAGTTAATTTCAAAACACTTTTTAACAACGTACGGCTGTTTAAAGATTCTTCTATTTGAAACATTCTAACAACAGATGAATTACAAAATTGCTTTTTTATTTTATACACTAATTCTGATTTACAAAACAATTCTTTTAATTAAATAATACGTCGATACTTCGTTAAATACATTTTTAAATGTCAGTTCGATAATTTAATTGTTGTTATTGACTGAAAATGTTATTGGCATTACTAAATTGAATTTAAAATAATATCAATTAATATACGTAATTGAATTTTCTAAGCAAAGCGTAGTGTTTATTAATATTTTTTTAAAAACAAACTTTTTAAAGTACAAATACAAATGTGCACTTTTAATAACAATATTGAAAATATATTTCTTTCGTATTTTTGATAGAAATTAAATTTACAATATTACGATGTTTCCTAAGTTTGCACAAAAGTATATCGTTCGGTTTGTTAAAGCGCAAACCTCAAATTTGTCAATAGTTTTGCTGCTGCGTTAACACGCTGTGCTTGTCATTTACGTATAGAGATTGCAAAGTTGACTAAAACGCCGTCGCTTTGTATTTAAACGTTGGCACTAAATGTCGGTTATTGTAGTCGACAGACCTTCTTGGAAAATCCTAAAAAGAACCTGCATTTAGTGCCTATTCAGGTTCGAATCAAACGCTATATCGCTTGACTATCCCAACATTTTGTTTGATCTTATCCTACATTGAAGAATTATATACAATCCATAAAAACGTTGGTGTTAAAATTTAAAAAAATTAATCTAAATTAATTTATTATCTCTAATTGTTTTGTCGTAAAAATAAGTATTAAGAATTTAAATTAATGTTTAAAAATAAATGTTGTTTATTTAAAAATGTGGAGTTAGTTAAAAAACATATTTTAATAACAACACATAGATAATAAATTGAAGTTACATATTTTTTGTTATAGTTGATCTTTGTTAATTTGTGTGCTTAATTCAATTAAAAAGAAACCACGTTCAATAGTTAAAATTTATACTTATATGTACATTCAAATTTGATATAATTGTAACTAAAATTTAATTTTTTTTAAATATGTTTAAAAAATAATTTATTAGATTTTTAAAAATTAATTTTTTCTTACTAATTTTAAATAAATTTTAAATTAATAATTATATTTGACCTTGAGTATTTGATAAAATGCTTGTAAAATGAATATCAAAGGTAGAAAGGGTTACCATCTTAATGACAACAAACACCGTGTTATAAAAAATAATGAATTTTTGTCTAAATAATTAGCGGAAATATATAGAGTAAGTCTTGCAAGAATTTATTGTATTTTGAATGCAGGAAACCCACAAAATTATGGTAATGTTGAAAGAAAAAGAATGACAACTAAAGCCGATTCTCGAAAAATTGTTATGTAATTAAAGGAAAATTACAACAAGCCTATTTCCAACATTACAAAAGTTAATTTAAAAGAATTTAGTCATTGGACAGTAAGAAGCCGTGCAAAACAATTTGGTTTAACATGTAAATTACCAAACCATTTATTATCAAAAAACAGAAAGAATATAGATACATAACAAGTGGATTGAACGACATGGTGTTATGGGCACTCTGTATACTTAGCTAATAAAACAATGACTCGGGACAAACCATTTGGTTACCAAATTAAAATATTGTGTGGGTCGAGTTTTCAAAGACATTTATTTCCGGTTGTTAAAAAGAAAGCCCACCTTCGACAAGTAATGTGTTGGTTTATTATTAAGTATAATCAACCTATCAAATAGAGAATTACATCTGATACCCTAAATAGTAAAAATTCCGTTTTAGTTAATATGAATATTTTTTATTATGAAATGCAGCATATTTACACGAAGGCCACCATTGTTGTCGAGATAATGCTCCACGTTATGCATCCCAAAAGGCAACGTTGTATTAGTCTAGTTTCACTTCATTTGTTTCATATTTACAATTAGACAATAAATGGCTAAAATTATAAGAACCTTTTATTCATTCAATTACCATCTAGCAGTTCGGATATGAATGTCATTGAAAATATTTTCAGTATGCTAAAGCATAACATCATTAAGCATACTGAAATTGAGGAGTTGTGTGATCGCATTCGAATTGTTGTTCAATATGAAAGCAAAAATAATTTCTAATTATAATATACAGCAACATAGCATAATACCACCATTTACTAAAACTTAAATCAAAAGCACATAACCCGTTAAAAAACAATTTTATTAATTAAAATACATGAATATGTAACGAAAAATTTACAAACTTTATAATGTCAACAATTTAAGGAACATTCATTGTTTTTTATAACTTCTGCCATCCATTTCCAATCTCAGTCCATCAAGGTACCAATAAAATTCTTTGAAACTCGATTTTTTATAACATAAATAATATTCTCTATAAGTAATACGTCATTTTACAACTTGTTAGCCTACCCTTTAAAAAACAAACATGAAATTAATAACACTATGTTTTAACTTTATTCATTTTTAAATTTTATCTTTATAAATGTTACAAAACTCTTTTTGGGAACTGATAAAGGTAATCATAAATTTTGTTAACAATACTCGACATTCTTCAACAATATTGTAAAAAAATTGTTTGGTGCATTTTTTTAATCCAAATCCACCAGATTCTTATTTTAAATGGTTGTCCATTTCTATTACAAGCCACTTTAGTAGTATCTTACAAAATGTTTTTTCTAAAACTAACAGTAGTGCAATGACCCTCCAATTACTGCAATTCCTATGATTTGCTTTTTCTAAAAGGGTACAAATATTTTGGTGATACCATGTTGCATGATTAGTTAGAAAAGGATAGTTGAAGAGTACCAACAAACCCAGTTTTGTAATATATATAACCACTAAAAAACAACTGAAAACATTTGTTTACAAAAGGTGTTGTATATATATATATATATATATATTATGAAAAACCCTTTTGTTTTAAAAATAAGCATGAGACAATAAGACAACAATTATAGAAAAAAACAACAACAAAGTCTTATCGGCATTGAAGATTCTGCAAATCGAAGATTGAGCTTTCTTTCGGCTTTCACCCAGCCCTGTCATCCAGATACGTGCGATCACTTCTTTGCCATTGTTTGCCGGAATGGCGTCCTCTTAATTGTTTCTGTAACAGTATAAATGTTTTACACTAGGCCAGGTTGCCAACCTTGCGCTCAAACCCTCCTCCTCTATCCAGGCTTGGGACTGACTAGATTGAATCATTTCTGATCCAAACTAGTTATTAAAAATAACTAAATTGTAAATATTTTTTTTATTGTTATTATTATTATTATTATTATTATTATTATTATTATTATTGTTATTACTATTATTATTATTAGTAGTAGTAGTAGTAGTACTAGTAGAAGTAGTAGTAGTAGTAGTATTGTATACTTATCGAAATAATAATAAAAATAGTTTTTGCAAAATAAACCACAGCAAATGCTGAAAACATTCGATTTTAATACCGCCAACTTTTGACCAAATACTGATCTAATGACTCGGTGTTGTTGATGATTTGTTGCTACATACTTGATGCATCACGTTTTCGTCACTTTATATTTAAATTCCATTTAATTTTAAAAATAGAATTTTTTTATTTTTATAATATAGGAATGTTTTCAACATGTATCACAATGACTGACTCCATAACAAAAAAGTATATTTGAATTTCACAAATGTTTAATTGTGCAAAATAATGACAAAATATGGGTACTGGAAATTGTTTTTACTTGTAATTTTTAAAATATATTTGAAGTTAGATTGTTAATTACATTATTTCAAACAATATTTCAAAACAGGCATTATTGATTTTTTATTATTGATTGATCATTACCATTAAACCAAAACTTGTTCACTGATTGGCTTAAATGGAATGTACACATCGGCATCTCAAATAGAAATTGATCAGACTTTGGTGTGCATTGATCAACAGCCAAAAAGCATCAATACTTACAATGTGTGCATTTTGGAATGTGTGCCAATATAAATTATGAAAAAAATTGTATATTGTAAGCAAACTTTGAGAAACCCCCTTCGAAAACGGTTTCTTAAGATTTGATGTATTGCATAAATGCACATGCTAAATACAACTAACATTATTATCAAATATCGACGGTACTTTTTTGAAATTGTGACACCGTGTATGTATATATAAATATGACAAAAGTGCTTTCACATTTTCAAGAAATTCCTATTTTCAATCTTCTACTTTGACCATGTCTACTGTCAAACCCAGCGAAACTGAAGCCTTTATTCGGTTATTTTTGCTTTTAGATAAAAACAACGACGAACTTATTGATTATCAAGAACTGGTTCAATATTGCCGAAAGGAACAGCTCAATGAGTCGATGGTTCAGGTTCGTACTTTTTATGTTGATTTGTTTTTGTTCGTTGTTCGCTTTAGGTTTAAAAGTGTGTTGGCCTAATGTTCTTTTTCATTGCATACAAAGATAAGTATCTGTCTTTATCGATGTAACTGTTATGTAATTATAAAAAACTTAGAATGTATACTTATCATAATTTTGTTGTTGTTGTTGTTTTTAATCTGAACTAGAAACAAAATAAAAGACTTGTAAATAATCTATAAAAATCTATATTGTTATACCAAATCAACAGTTTCAAACTTTAGCATACCTTTTTAAATATCTTCTTTATCTAATCAATTTATTTATTTAAACTATTATACATATATGCATGTGTAGTGCATATCAGAAACTCTACTCTAGTTAATCCCAAACCCATGTTGAGAATGGATATGGACTGAAACGTAAGAATAGCAACCCTGTTTTGGTAAAACAATATATGTTTTTAGAAATGTTTTATTAGTATTGCCAGATTCACTTGTACAATAAATTTACTAGGTTTTCAAGTCAACCAGGAGCACTGTACAGCTGTTTCATCCTTATTTGGAATCATCAGCACCGCATACCTTTCAAGTTTTACACACACATGAACTTGAACCCACGCCTTAAACCACTGGGCTACGGGTGGATGACCTTCGACCTGTAAATATAACATTTCTAAAAACATATAATCCCTTAAAAACCCATTGTTAAAACAATATATTACTGTTAAAGAAACAGCAGGGGAAAAACAATAAACAAAGGTGCATTCTAGAATAAAACCAAAAACACGACAAACCGTGCTAATGTTTGCAATATTGCGTTAGAGACAAAAAGATTTTAACTAGCTAATTAGATTCATATTGATCCAACTGAAAGGTATTGCCTAAACCGAAATATCCGTTTTTCTTCTCCAATGTATAGAGGTGGCTCGAAAAATTTGACAAAAACACTGATGGAAAAATTGACTTTAACGAATTTTGTATGGGTTTCGGTTTGAAAGCAGACGAAATGTAAGTTCGTTTTTTTTGTTTTTATCATTTATTCGCAATCAAAAACTCGTTAAATAAAGTCCTATCATTGCTAATTATTGTTCTTTAGGCGACGTGAAAAAAAAGAGTTGATGGTATCACAAGAAGGAGATGACTATGCAGTTCCAGCAGAAGTAAAAATTATTGCAACGACAATGAATCAATGCAAGGTTCACACATGCGTTTCCACATTCAAATCGTTGATTGATAATACTTCAAAAACGCCTAATGAAATGCGCGAAGTGGCGGAAAAATTCAAGCGTTTTCTCGATGATAAATATGGCAAAGTTTGGCAAGTCGTACTGTTGACCGGACCCTATTGGATGAATTTTACTCATGAGCCATTCTTAGCTATTCAGTTCAAATATGAGGACCACATATGCTTGGCTTGGCGTACGCCATCTTAGATGTTTGGAGTTTTCGCGTGCTTACACTCGCCCGTGTACGATTGACAACTCGTAGACCGTTTTCTTATTTGATATAAAATGCAAAAACATTTTCAAATTGCTTTAATAATATTTTTTAGATTATTGTGCGCTATATAAAAATGAAATTGTATCTATTTGTTTTAATGTTTTTAAATGGAAGCTGCAAAACGCATCTGCCAGATTTGTCAGATAAGCAAACACTGACAAAAGTAACTGAAGCGCTAGACTCAAAACTGGATGGGCATGAGTTTGAATTTTATTGCAAACACGAAATGCCAACTTGCGTTTGGATTTGTTAAATGGCCACTGGTTGAAAAATGTGTTTCCTTCTATCAAGCATTCAACCTTATGAAAACCAATTATTACTTTTTTGTTATTTCGTAAACCAATATTTTACAGCAAGTAGACATTTTACGATTGAATTACTTCTCACTCGAGTTTAAGTTCACAAACTTAGTCATACTCCGATACATTTTTGATGAGTTAAAATTAATAAAATTACTATTTTTTCTATATAAATTAAATACTTTCTAATTGGAAAACACTTAAATTCAACGTAGAATAGTACTCACAAATTTTACGTATTAATTCAGATTTTGTTTTCGGTTCCAAATAAAATTATATATTTTTACAAATTATTATTATTATTATTATTATTATTATTATTATTGTTATTATTATTATTACTATTATTATTATTATTGTGGTTATTGACTTATGTTAAGTAAATGTTAAATAAACATTTTTTAAACAATTTACACTTGTAAAACATTGTGATGTCTCTAAAAAAGTAATTATTAAATTGGGCCATCTATTAACAGCTCATACTTCAATCGGTATA
>JAKXYG010001195.1:0-14330 GCA_025895645.1 Cardicola forsteri
CACACGTTTCAAATGGAAACCAACCGTAACTTTGACTACTGTATATCGAGACTAAACGATGGAGACTAACAAATTCCATATATTTAATTTTTATTTTATGTTTACTACTTTGAATGTGTTACGAGAAACGGACATTGTTTAGCGAAGCCGAACGTGAACCCGAATTTTAGTGGACCGGTTATGGGATTCGAACACCGAGGTCCAAATTCGAGCGCTGTACCGCTAGCCCACCCCCCAAAGTACGTTTCATCCAAAACGTCCGGACGAGCAAGTAACAGCATTTTGTTTGAAATTTGTTGTACAACCAAAAATTTTAATTGTCCTGCACCACAAGCACTTTACAATAAAACCGAATAAAATCCCTTTTGGAGTAGCCAAAACGGACAACGCTCGAGATTAGTAACTTGAAGGGTTTAAGTTCGAGTCCCGCCATTAGGATGTCTTCGTCTACAACGTACCCCAAACACAAGTTAGTGGCACAGAGCCACCTTTTCAATAAATCCAAGCTCGTATAGCAACTAGCATTTCTATACAAAGAGGTTGCTGGATGTAAATAGAGATTCTTGACTGCAAAACCGCTTCCAATGTTCACAGGAATTGACGAGGCTATGTTCTTCGGGGTTGACAGATCAACAAGCCTAACTGGTTATATATACTGTCAATAGATAGCTTGAGATAACTTTTCAACTTCATTCTTTGAGCGAGAATCCACTAAAAGCCCACTTGTACTGCTGTGCACTCGGTTCCTACCGTTATTAGTCCAGATGCCTGTTGAGATCTAATTCAGAATGCACCACGTGAAGGATAACCAGTTATGATTATCACTATCATTGGTAATTGAGACTTTATATGAGCATTACTCAAATCCTCAGGATTATTTAACATTCCAACGTGTCCAAATGTCCGCATATTGCAAAATGTATTCCGCCCAACAGTGTGAAGAAGAACACATTCAAAAAATCGGGGGTGTTGAGGAAATACCGAAAAGTGAGTCGAAACTGCACATTTAAAAATTTGATTGCACAATTTTAAAAATTGTTCTCAGTCATTTATTCTTTTAATGAAAAACAAAATTCAAAAACTTACTGTGTGTGTATCTGATGAATCTAAAATTTGAAAAAAAAAATTAAATACTGAATTATATAAAACTGTTGTATAAATAACATAATTAGGTTGATTAAGTTAGGTTATAGTTGCACCAACCTAAGAAAGAAGGGTCGAACCCTGAACCCAACAGTAGAATGCTAATAATTCTGAGGATTTGAGTAATTCTTACAAAGTTTCAATTTCCAATGATGGTGATATACCTGACGATTCGTTAACCACGTGGTGCATCCTGGACTAGGTACCCCTAGGAAGGTCCGAAAGCACAACGGTGCGAGCATACATCCAGAATACTTAAAAGATATCTTAAGCTATATGTATCAAGAGGCCTCGTCAATCTTTGCAAACAGTGGCAATATTACAAGGATGCCGACTACCAGCCAACAAACTTCGTCATTCTTCTACGTTTGTGTTACGTTAATCAAACCATCAAAGTTGATCGTTTGTCATGTCATATAAATATGGAAAATAATAAAGAGATGATCACGTTACATAACCAAAATGAAAAATAGATACATTATATACAACATTAGAGACAAAATTGTTTGACTCAGTTCCGACCAATCATTTTAATCTTTATCCTTATTCGTTCCTTTTCATTCAACCGGGAAGGATGCTAATAATTCTGAAGACTTAAGCAAATGCTTTTAAAATCCCCAATTTCCAATGATTGTAATATTTATTCATGGGTTTTCAAGAATTTTTATTAGATTCACTTGAATAATAAATCCACTTGGCTTCAGTTAACCAGGAGCACTGTACAACTGCATTGCATCCTTGGTTGGAATCATCAAAAGTGCATACACCTATCAAGTCTCACACACACACGAACTTGGACCCACGCCTTATCTGGTATCAAGTCAATGTCTTAACCAATGAGTTATGGATCGTTGAAATTGATCCTAAAAATTTATTATTTATAATAAATGTGATGAATGCTAATTGCCCAAATACAAATGTACTATTCCCAATTGTCGCCTACACTTAACGCATTCAAACACCTAAACTAACGTACAGTTGCAACCGAGTGCACAGTGCTATAATTAGATTTCCCCGCTTCGGCTGCTGGCTGTAAGCATATGCCCAAGGTACTTAATAGATAGTTCCAAGGTGTATACATATACCATACGTAGCCGTTAAAGAGGGGGGGTAAAGATCTAACACCAAACTAGCCAAAAATATTTGTTGTGCTTACCACCCAATTTTTTTCATTCTGAATCTTATCTGAATTAAAGTTACAAAAAACCGACTGTATTACTCACTAGTTGATCCTAATAGAATGTTCAAAATCTACACCAACAAATTCTAGATTTTCCAATCAAAACCACGGATAATATATATATTTAAGACCAACTGTGCCATAGGTTCAATTAAGTAAACAAAATTACAAAACAAATCACATACTTTTTGATTCAATCAAATGATCCAAATCATATAATTTCATGTAGGTCGTAAATAGAACTTCGTTTTTCACATTTGAATAGAATTGATCATTGTAGCTGAAAACGAAAAAATTGTAAAACATGGTAGAAAAATTGAAATTGTAGTGCCGTTTTAAAATGCAAACTTGCTAAAACAACCCAATATTATTCTAATCCCCACGATGCCAAAATTAGTAATAATAATAATAATAATAATACAATGCTAATAATGGGCAAATATTGTACGTCATTTTTTTTTAATTGATCGAAATTCGAGTAAATTTTATTGGATGTGGAAATGGGTTGTAATTGTTGTCTGATTGGTTTATTTTTAATTGAACTGTAATTGGACGTTGTGATTACTTATAATATGTAATAATAACCATAATAATAGCACTAATAATAATCAGTCTACAGAATAAGGAATTTATATTCAATAATATATGTCAGTGTTACTGCAATATCCCACGATTGACTCCATTGATTTTTACAAGAGAAAGAAAATATCGACGTTTTTAGGCATCCTCTTGACAATGCCACTTTTGGTAATGATTGACGAGGCCGCCTGCTCTCTTGTCAGGTTCATCTCTCTTATCTTACCAGCTACTACATATGGTATAAGTAAAAATACCTTTTACGTACTCTCAGTTCGCTTTGGGATGCGAAGGATTTGAGTAATGCTTATAAGTTTCAATTTCCAATAATGGTGATATTCCTGACTGTTCGTCCTCCACGTGGTGCATCTTGGACTAGGGTGCCTATAAGCGGCATGTAGACTAATAACAGCAGGGTCCGGTACACAGCGGTATAACTGGGCTTCCGCTACGGCGAGTAGGTGCAAACATACACCCAGGATACTTAAAGGTATCTAAATGTATACATATATTATATGTAGCCCTTAGGCTAAGGGAGATAACCCTGACAAAAATCAAACAACCTCATCGAAATCACTTTGCGAACGATGGCGATATGCCAAGGATGCCGTCTACCAACAAGAAACTTTGTTATTCTTCCATTTGTCTACGCTTGTCAAGCCATCGAAATCGATCGTTCTACATGTCGTATAAATATGGGAAATAATGAAGAGTGACCACGTCACCAACCAAAAATGAAATGAAAAAAATGATGAAAGTAACAACAGAAACCAACTAGCAACTAGCAACTTGATTTCATCCATTCACGTGTTACACCGTTATCAATTCACTACATTTGGTACAAACCAGAATATTTAAAACAACACGTCACAAAAATGCCATGTTTGTTCAGTTAAAGGAAAAATTGAAACTTGTAACAATCAGTAATGCTTGATTAAATTATCACAACGAGATAGTTAATACATTTTCATAAATTGAACTTAGTACAAATCAATTGCTTTAATAGTTCATAAGCAAGAATCTTGAAAATATATTCGACAAGAAGAGTAGTGCATAGAGTGATTGATTTATGTTTGCTACTTTGAATGTTTGACGAGAAACATGTATTTCAGTAGTGGACATTTTAGCAAAGCCGCACGTGGGCCTGCATTTAGTACCGGTGCCAAATCCCGGGACAGGGTGTAAAACATAAAATAGTATTCAAGACATTATTCAGTCACCCAGCACACCTAGTTGACACATTATTAAATGAATTGAAGCTATTACATTGCGAAAAAGGCATATTTCCTGCCAGCTCAAAATTATGCATTATTTTTATAGCAACGCCCTATCCTTTTTATGTAACAGCTGTCCGAATGTTAGTATAATTTTTTATAAAGCAGTAATGTTCCAAAGAAGAACACAAACAAATCGAAACACCGCCTTCAATAAATGAGACACATGAACAAGTTAACAGTTGTTAAAAAATAAACGATGGACACTTGTTATTGGTTACAGTCAAATTGAAATAATGGCTATTTTGCACTACCATTTAAACTAATTCCTACAGGGACAATTGTAATCTTACCAACGGAAGCTTTTAGAGAAGTCGGAATTGTTGTACGTCATATAATTTGAGTAAATTTTATTGGTTGTGGGTTCTGTTCTCTGGTTGGTTATTGTCTAGTTTAGCTATAATTGGATATTTTAAGCACTATTTAATGTACATTTTTTTGCTTTCGCCTCATTTTGCAATGGCTTCAGTTTGTGCAGTGCATTGAACTCGACGTAAATATTACAGTTGGGTAAACGTAAAAAATAGTATTCAGGTGTTTAAAGAAAGTAGCAATAGTGAGTTTTATCACTGTGTGTTGTTATTAAACCATGGAGGATGTAAAGATTTACCGTAGAAGAAGGTTTATTTTAGATGCATCTTTTGTCAAAAACGGAAATCAGAAAGTACTGGGATTCGCATTACCAAGTAACTTTATTTTTATGTAATGTCTGGTAGAACTAAAAATTTAAATTATCCATCCCATTTTACGGTAAAACTGGAAAATGATCATTATATTATAACAGCAGCCAAACTGAAACATGATCATTCGTGCTCAAGTGAAGAAATAGCACTTGATCCATACGAAGAAGGCTATCAAGAAGAACAATATGAGTTGAAAATATTGTTATACAAAAATGCCCCATCTCCCAAATACAAACGTACGCTCGAGACAAATTTAAGAAAGAAGTCACAACGTTTAACAATTGCCGAGAAGTCGATACAGTACAACAAAATATACAAACAATAATAACAACAACAATAATGATTAAATTAATTGTTATAATAATAAAAATTGATAAAAAGTATTTAAATTATTTTCATTTAATTTGTCCACATATTTAAAATTTAATAGTATTGAAGACATTATTCAGTCACCTAATGGAAGCTATTACATAATGAAAAAGCAACTTAAAAGTATAAACATGGTTATTACAAATACTTATAAATCAGTGATTCTTTAAAAAGAACAACACTGTACCAATTTGTGTCTGGTATTAGTCCAAATACCGCCTTTAATAATTGGGATGGTAATAACCCACGAGGATTTAATTAATGCGTATAAAGTCTCAGTTTCCAATGAAGGTGAAATTTCTGATTGTTCATCGGCCATGTGATGCATCCTGGACGAGGTACTGAAAGACATCTAGACTAATAACAGCAGAAACCGAGTGGATGCAAGCATACGCCCAGGATACTTAAAAGATATCTTAGGGTATACGTAGTCCTTGGGCCAAGGGAGATAACCCTGACAAAAATCAGGCGGTCTCGTCAATCTTTGCAAAGAGTGGCGACGTCACAAGGATGTCGTCTACCAGCCAACAAACGTCGTTATTCCTCTACGTTTGTTACGTTTATCAAGCCACCGAAGTCAATCGTTCAATATGCCGTATAAATATGGGAAATAATGAAGAGATGATCACATCACCAACCAAAATAATTAAAAATGAATTTCATAATTAAGATATGAACAACTTAAATGAACAATGCACACCTGTCATTAGTTATGCTCAACTTGAAATAATGCCTATTTCACGGTATCATTTAAACGAATTCCAATAGGGACACGTAATTGTAATATTTTGTAAATATCAAAAAACGTACCTGTTAAGTTGCCCAGAAATGAAAAACAGCAAATGAATCGAACCAAATTATCAAGTGAATTGTTGCCTTCATCAAAATATTCAACATTGCTGTAAATAAACAATAAAACATATTGACTCTAATTAATAATTATTGATTATTATTATTGTTATTACAAAATCATTTACCTGATCCCCCATGATAAATTTATTTCAATGTAATCTTCCCAAATAATTCTTTCACCATTATCAATTATCTATCCTAAAAGCGTCTTACGTAAACGTAGAATTGGACCAAGTAATTTCCTTCGTCTAATCAAGGATTCTGCAAATGGAAGATTGAGCTTCCTTTTAGCTTCCACTCAACCCTGTCATCTCGATTGTGCCGTTGTTTTCCTGAATGGCGTCCTCTTATGTGTTTCTATTGAAATATAGCTTTTTACAATGAACAGGTTGCTAGCCTCCCCCTTTATCCAGACTTGGAACTGGCTATTTAGTTTCATTTCTGATCCTCTCCGAGCGGAATTAAATAATAATCATAATCATTATAACTCGCCTAGATTGGATAAAATGGTCAATCTCCGGTCCCAAGCCTGGATAAAGGAGAAATTCGAGCGCACAAGGTTAGCAACTTCTGGCACTCTGTAAAATTCATACTGGTAAGGAAACAATCAAGAGGACGCCATTCCGGCAAACAACGGCAGAAAAGAAAATGATCGCGTATCTTGATGACAGAGGATTTTAAAATGACAGGGTTGAGTGAAAGCAGAAAAGAAATGCAAATCATTATAATGACAGCTACACGGATAAACGCCAATGAGGCATAGCGTTCATGCGCTTGGCACAAAAGATGCGAGACGACATCAAAACGCGTTTGGGTCAAACTGTTCAAACGCTTCGATCATTTTTCTAATAATGTACCGGATGGTCTAGTAATGAAATCGACGGGCTCACAGTCGGCTTCGCTAAAATATCGCCACTGCTGAAAAATGCACGTTTCTCGCGTCGAAACATTAAGTAGTAAAACGAGAAATATTTAGAAAAAAATGGAAACAGTGATTGACGGTTAACAGTGAAGTTCTTTCATTTTCATTTTGATTTAGTGACGTAGTCATCTCTTCGTGTTCCATATTTATACATGTAAAACGATCGATTTCGGTAAAGCGACAAGCGTAGACAAACGTGGAAGAATAACAAAGTTTGTTGGCTGGTAGACGGCATCCTTGTGACATCGCCACTGTTCGCAAAGATTGACGAGGCCGCCCTGATTTTGTTGAGGTTATCTCCTTAGCCCAAGGGCTACATATGGTATACAGCTATGCCTTTAGATACCTTTAAGTATCTGGTGTATCGCCACGCAGGCCGCCGTAGCAAAAGCTGTGCACTCGGACCCTGCTGTTATTAGTCTAGATGCCTAGGGGCACCTAGTCCAGGATGCACCGCGTGGAGGATAACAGTCAGGAATATCACCATCATTGGAAATTGAGACTTTATAAGCATTACTCAAATCTCAGGATCATTAGCATCCAAAGTGGGGCTTGGCAATCGAATGACAGAATGCATGACGATATCGACGTCGATCACAAAGAACAAAATCGAAATGTTCGCCATTTATTAAACTGGAATGCTAATGATTGTCAGAATTTGAGTACTGCTTATAAAGTTACAATTTCCAATGATGGTGATATTCATGACTGTTCGTCCTCCTGAACTAGGTATCCTTATGCATCTAGACCAATAACAGCAAAGACCGAATGCACAGGATTGTGCTTCCGATACCGCGGGTGGATGCAAGCATACACCGAGTGTACTTGAAAGGTATCTATCTTAAACTAAGGGAAAAAATCGTGACAAATAATCAAGAGGCCTAGTGTCAAACATTGCAAACTGTGGCGCTGTCATAAGGATGCCAGAAAACTTCGTTTGTTAGGCTTATCAAGCCATCGAAATCAATCGCTTTGCTATACCCTACCAATATAGAAATAATGGAGGTGACTACGCGTCACCAACCACACAATAAATGAAATGAATTGATTAAACTGTACGATAACCGTTCTTTAATTTCAGTTAGAATTCTATATAAAAACACAATGTATGTTTTAACCCAAATTTGGAAATGCACTTCATAATTAATCACTGATAAAAGGGGGAAATGCATTATTCTTTTTTATATACAAAAGTTGACTGCAAATGAATCAATGAAAGCAAATAACTGTTGAGATAAATTTTTACACACACACACACACAAACAACTTTACTCATTCAAAGTAGTTGCCAACGTCCAATAATCGCGCCAAACCAAACTATGCACGATTGAATTCGCAACATCTGAAGGAACCGATTTGGGCACAATGGATTGGATACGGTCGGATATGTTGGCCACAGACTGACAAATGTTGTTCAATGCATTGTGTTGTATTAATTCATTATTAAGTGAATAATAAATGCGTTAGACTAATTCACATCTTGAATTAGGAGTGTGGAACGATGACACTTATATCGTACAATCATCGACCATATATTTGTGGAAACAAACACGACATCATTTGACAAGCAACCGTGTAATTACTAATAAAATATTTGTACTACACTTAACCTTTGATTGGCCATGTTGTCCACTCGTCCGGCCCGAATAACTATGAAAGCCCAACCATTACCTGGGATGGAAAAGAAGATCAGGTGATCGTCACGTACAAAAACAATGAGGGATATTGCTAGAAATTAAGATTTTATAAGCATTACTAATATCCCGATATTATTAGATGAGTTGAACCCAAATACACAGACTTGCACTTATTGGTTTTGTCAGAATAGAATAACGACGTTTCCAAACCAAAACCGTCAATTCATTTATGTATGTATGTGTGCAGTATTACAAACATATTCTCAATTTTTCACTTTGCGTTTGACTGCCCTGTTTTCTTTCCTATCCTCATCATGCCTAAAATCCCCTTGGTATTTCAGTCGTAAATATTATTTTGTCAAACTGCCAATATACTAAAAACACTTGAATCTGTATTTACATTCACACACTAAAACCCATTTTGTGTTGGACTCTCATTGACCCGATTGAGAATGTACCACAACAGGTCTGCCTTTACCCAACGTAAAACAGCTAAAGCAATGTTCTCCACCTCCCACTGTATCTATCAGTTCACTTGCAGTTGCGGTAACAATTATATTGGATGGACAACTTGTCGCTTATCTAAATGGGCCAAAGAACACATTTTCAAGTAGATCGATAAAGAGTCCAATTCAAATGGACGTTGATGCATTTCGTCAATATTACGTCACTTAGTTCAAACAAAACATCGAATGAACTTTAATGATTGCTTTAAAGTGTTGATAACCACTCAAACTGCTAATATGTTAAAAACATTTAAATCTGTTTACATCCACACATTAAAACCCATTTTGTGTGCACAAAAACAATTTATAACTTCATTAAATTTAGTGTGGACTTAACATATACGTATTTGCGTAATTATTAATGTTAAGTTAATTACATCATATATATGTTTATATGTTTGTGACTGAATTCATCTCATAGATTACGTTTTCTATTGTTTTTATTTGGAATTATCAAGAGAACCCAATGCTTTAAATATTGTTTTGCCATTAGGAACCTTTCTTTATACTTATACAACTGCTTCGCCTACACAAGAACAAATGTTTCAATCGATTAATCAAAGCTCCTGACTAATGAGCCAACCATCCCCAAAAATAACCACAACGAACCATATTCTGGTAATAAGGGAGCTTTGACCAATGCTCTTATCAATTGCATATTTTGAGGATCGATGAAATGGTGAATCGATTTTCATATCCATCAAAACATGGAATTTGACAAAATTCCACGAATGACCGGTTTTGGCTAAAATGGAATGGGAGACACAAAGGGAACATTACAATTTTCATTCATTCCGGCGGGTTACCACATAATCACCTTTTCATTATTTTCCATATTGATATTAGTTCCGCTACGGCGAGCGGGTTGCGAACGCCACAGGATACTTAAAAGGTATCTAAAGGCATACGTATACCATGTAGCCTTGGGCTAAGGAATAACCCTGACAAAAAATCAGGCGGCCTCGTCAATCTTTGCGAACAGTGGCGACGTCACAAGGATGCCGTCTACCAGCCAAGAAACTTCGTTATTCTTCCACGTTTGTCTACGCTTGTCAAACCATCGAAATCGATCATTTCCATGTCGCGTATAAATATGAAATAATGAAGAGGGTGACCGCCGCCAACCAAAATGAATGAATGACATAGCAAACAACCGACCGATGGATCGATTTAAAAAGCACAACCCAACCTAGAAAATTGACAAAATTTCTTGATTGGTAAGACGGCGCCACAGTTTGTAAAATTGACGAAGCTGCCTAATTTTTTATCACCGTTATCTCCCTTACTTCAGAATATCCTATATTTCATTCATTTTGGTTGGTGATCACGTGGTCACACTCATTATTTCCCATATTTACGACATATAAATGATCGATTTCGATGGCTTGATAAGCGTAACACAAACGTAGAAGAATAACAAAGGTTCTGCGTAAACGGCATCCTTGGCAAAGCGTCACCACGGTTCGCAAAAATTGACAGGGCCGCCTGATTTTTTGTCAGGGTTATCTCCCTTAGCCCAAGGGCTACATATATTATACGTATACCTTTAGATACCTTTTAAGTATCCTGGGTGTATATTCGCACCCACCCGCCGTAGCGGAAGCCCAGTTATACCGCTGAGCACTCGGACCCTGCTGTTATTAGTCTAGATGCCTAGGGGCACCTAGTCCGGGATGCAACACGTGGAGGACTAACAGTCAGGAATATCACCATCATTGGAAATTGAGACTTTATAAGAATTACTCAAATCCTCGTGGATCATTAGCATCCCAATGTCTATATGTGATATCATATACCTTAAGAAACCTTTTAAATAATCTGGATGTGTGCTTTCATTCATCCGCCAAAACGGAAGCCCAGTTATACCGCTTAGCTGTCGGACCCTGCTATTATTAGTCTAGATATTTAAGGTAATCTAGTCCCGGATGCACCATGTGGAGGACGAACAGTCAGAAATATCACCATCATTGAAAATTGAGACTTTATAAGCATTACTCAAATCTTCAGAATCATTAACATCATTGCCCAAAATATTTATCCTCCACGTATTGCATTCAGGATTAAGTGCCAATAGACATCTAGACTAACAACAGCGTGGACGGAGTGAGCTACAGTAGACATTTAGCAAGGCCGAACAAAAGCCCGCATAAGTACAAATCGAGCGCTGTACAACTAAACTGTCCCTAGCGATACAGCGCTCGACTTGTACCTGAGTAGGCATGGGTTCAAATCCCACCATGGACTCACTAAATTCTGGCCTACGTTCGGCTTCGTTAAAATGTCCACTGCTGAAAGATATGTTTCTCGTAAAATTAAAAAAATTATTATACATACATACATTATCATCATTATCACCATCGGGGATAAACATCCCCCACCGGTTATTATAACTCAGAGTAGTCCAAAAAACCAAAACGTCTGCAAAAACGTCAACTTTGGTAGTGTGTACTCACAGAACGACACTTGAGGTGTGCTGACATTAAATGTTAATATTATACATACACAACTTATTTATTTTTCAAAAGTGTTTAAATTATTATCAAAACTGTTAAGGATTATTTCAATAAAATGTAAATGTATCTTATGCAATTAAATTGTCATCAATAGTACACCTATTTAGACAGAATCCTACGTACCTACTTTAAATATAAACGCTTGCAACAAAGAGCAATCATAGTAAAATAAAGGGTGACTATCCAACACACATATTTTATTTATACCGAAAGTTTGACTACTTACAAGTAGTTAATTCTGTTATTAACCAAAATAAAAGATAAAATGTGCTACTTTGATTCATCAAGGCCTAAATAGATGGAAATTTTCGGACTACACCAAAAATAAGTAGACTTACCGTAGGTGGAAATAAGGTCATTCTTCCATCTTGTTATCAATTGGGGAAAGAAATCTTTAATAAATTTTATCAGATAAACTACGTAGAAATCCTTTAACAAAATACAAAAAATAACATGTATTTATGAAAAATATTACTTAAAAATACATTCTTCTTAACATATATATTATATTTTGTACAACTAAGACAATAATATTAAACAAAGGTTGGATGTTATAAATTACTACAACTTGAAAAAATAAAAATATAAACAAAATCAAATACCAAATTTATAAAGGAAATAGAAGCAGTAGTTATTTTAATTAAAAATTTGCATTTATTCTCATTAAAAGGCGATTTCATATTAACAAACAAACTACTTATTAACACTCATTCAACAAAATTGACAATTTTTTTGATTGGTTAATCAAAATTCTCTTCAACTCCTACACATTTTTAGATAAAATTACAAAATACTTTCTATTGGTTAAAATTATACAACTTTTTTTGTACATTTAGCCTATACCCATTCCCATCTGAGGTTGAAAAAATAAGAACGTTAGAATACACAATCATAATAGTCAGAAAACTGGGTGGGCATGGATCTGAATCCCACCACCGGCCCACGTTCGGCTTTACTTAAATGTCTGCTACTGAAAGACATGTTTTCTCGTACAACATTCCAAGTAGAAAACATTAAAAATAAAATAATATAAAAACTCTCGTCAGTCATAAACATATAAAATTTCAGTATATTAATACAAAAGTGGGAGATTATAGTTGACATTTACAAACATCACGACTACGTCAAGTTCAATGTAGTAACGAACTGTTTTTGTGCACACAAAGCAGGTTTCAATGTGTGAATATAAATAGATTCGAGGATTTCCAACAAATTCGAAGCGTGAGAAGTAATTGACACGTTAAAACAATTTTTGAAATCGATTTAGTTTGCAGTCAATGACGTAATATGTTCATTTCCGTTTGACTTCCGAGTCAAAAGGAGAAACGGGTACAAATGTGGACGAAAATAGTCGATTCGTTTAAAATTACCATCTCACAGTTTATGTCTTCTTATATTTGCATTTGGTTTTTGTAAAGGGAACCCAATGTGTTTTGAAATATAGAAATTATTTATGAAAGAACATATCGCAGTAAATTCAAATATAGTTACAATTAATTATTTACTTTCATATTCATTGTGTAGTATATTCAAGACGCCTTAAGATTAAAATGATCTTGCTGATCTGAACAGGTTTGTAAGGTAAGATAAGGATTTAATAAAACAGTATAACATATATATATATATATATATATATATATATATATATATATATATATATATATATATATATATAAACTAACATTGAAAGTACACAATCCAAGCAAGAGACGAATTTGATCATCTTCCGAATGTTTCGATAAAGTTTGCTAAAAAGAAACATATACATAGAACAAGGGTCACAAGAAACAACACCAATGATTTATAATGTTTTATAACAAAGACTTTAATGTTTGAATAAAAAAACAACTTCCTCAAGAATTTTGAACCATTACAATTCACTGTAGGCATTGAACAGGCGAACAGATTTGGAGACAGCTGTTGACAACTCCATATACACAAATTAGCAAAGCTCCTGATAAGTGTATCATCATTTCATTCATTGTGACATGACCATTTCCTCATTATTTCTATTTTTGTATAACTTATGAAACGATCGATTTCAATGGCTTAATAAGCGTAACGAACATGGAAAAATAAAGACATTTCTTGACTGGTAGACGGCGCCACTGTTCGCAAAGATTGACTAGACTGTCTGATATTTTGTCAGGGTTATCTCCCTTAGCCTAACCTTACGATACATGTAACGTATATTGAGTGTATGCTTACACCCACCCGCCGTAGTAAAATCCCGGTTATACTGCTGTGCATTCGGACCTTACTGTTATTGGACTAAATACTTGTTGGCACCTAGTCTAGGATGCACGACATGGAGAAATTAAGCATTATGCAAAATCCTCACAACCATTAGTATTCAAACCAATTTAAATAATAATCCAAGTAATTTTCAAACCGTCTTCTTACCGCCAAGTTCGAAGGTCTTTTCTTTGCTCCAAGGTAGAGCAACATCTCACGAACATTGGCAACGCCCAATTGGGAATAGCAATCGTTAACTTGAAAATGACAAAAAAACATAATTAAAATTAGTAATTGTACATTTTAGCCTAAATATTTATTCTTCGTCATTGTTAGATGTTGCTGTGTATTCGGTCCCCGCTGACACCTAGCACATGATGCACCAGGTGAAGGAGGAACAGGTGGGAATGGCACCATCATGAGAAATTGAGACTTTATAT
>JAKXYG010000907.1:0-29696 GCA_025895645.1 Cardicola forsteri
AAAAAAATTGAATGAAATATGTTGCCTACTGTATATATAAATAGCAGGCAACGTATTTTAATCTAGTTACTTATTTATTTCTTTTGTTTGTAAAATAAATTAACGTGTGCTTTTTAATTAACAAAGGATTTTGCACAATATAATGACTGGATTGATGCGTTACATTTTTATATAAATATATAAACTTGATACATACGTTAGTAATGCTTTGCCTAATTTTATTTTCTAGTTAAAATTTTTAAAATATAATAATAAATAACTTATTTAAAATATAATTATGTTAAAATACTTTTTAATATTATTTTTTTAATGTTCAAAATAATAATTTTAAATATTAAATAAATGTGTATACATATATTTGCTAATTTGCCCTGTATTTTTAAATAGTCACAAATTATTTATTTTAAAAATATTTTAATATTAGAAATTGTAAAACAATTTTTTTTATAAACAATATTAAATTATTTTAACAATTTAAGTAAAACGTCAATTTTTATTTTTTATTTAAAAATTTGTAATTTTAATAAAAAGGCTTTTTAGTTCCGCGGACTTAATAATTATGATTAAAAGAGCTCAGCGTTGTTATTTTTCTACCTATAATTATAATTTTATTTAATAATTTTATAAACAGTGCAAAAAATTAAAACAATTGCCGATTTTATAAAAAAAGTTTTTTTAACTGCGTACAACAGTTGGAACAATTGAACAAGTTCTAGATTATTACAATTGATAGCAAACTTTCAACAAGTAAATAAAATAATCAGTTTATAATTATGAAACGTAAAAAAATAATAATAATATACAAATATTTAGATGTACTTTTTTATTAAACATAGAAGTGGAAAATACAATTTAAAAGCTTTATTTTTAAAACATCTGTAAAAAAACATCCACGTAATCGTGCAAATAGTTTACAACGAATGTAGTTTGCTAAAAATTGCAAACATTATCTATCGTAATTTTGCATATTAATAAACTTTTCAAGTATGTGTGGAACATACTATAATTTATAGATTGAACATTTATTGGTTATTTATAGTACACATTTTTTACTCAACCACACATAAACTACTATAAAAGATAGACATGTATATGTATCTAAGGTTATTTTTCAAATAAGTATAATAAATTTCTAAAATAGATGTGTACTAGTGGCACATTAAACAACGCCGAATTTGTATAAATATTAAAAAAACTGTTTTATAATGTGCAGTCAAAAAATATTACAAGACAATTATTAATTTTTTAAGACAATGCTAGTGTGTATACTTTATAAGTGGTAATGTTTGTTTTAACATAACTTACAATTTACTATGCGTTTTCTTTATTTAGACAACAAACGCTTAGAAAAACAAAACCTTACTTTTCTTCAACTTTTTCTAACCAATTTAGACCTCACTGTAAATAAAAATGTTTTTTATGATTTAAAACGTTTGGTAAAACTCATTAAGTTTAAAGTATTATTAAAAAATTGCATTTCATAGGACTATATTGGTACCAAGCGCCTGGCAGAAGTTGAACAAAAACGTGGATATCACTCGACTTACAGACAGTATTTTGTTTTCACTCATATTTTGTATATTTATGTATATTAAAAAGTAAAATTTTTAGTTATATACAATTATATGTTTTTCTTTTTAAGTTTTTATAATATTGTGCTTTATTGGTAAAACGAATGTTATAGTGTGTTATGTTCAATTATTTTGCGAATAATATTTAATATACTTATATATATATTTATATACATATACATATTTATACAAATATATGTATATTTATATTAGTAAAATGTTATATAATATTTTAACTAGTAAGAGATAAATATGCTTAAAAAGTAACTAGAGCGACATAAAATTCTATATCAACGTAGGTTAAAATTTATATATATATATATATATATATATAAGTACAATAATTTAAATTTCATAACTTTGTTTTTAATTAAATATAATGTAAATCTAAATTAATAAATGCTGTAAATACATAATTTGTAAACACAGATCTTAAAATTGATTGATTTTGGTTTACGTTTAGAGGTAAATTTGCTAGTTATTTTAAAGAACGAATGAACATTTTTACTGTATTTAAAATAAGCTATTTCACATTTAATAAAACATATTTTCTGCAAAAAAGTTTTTTTTTTTAAATAATTTTTAAACAATGGTTGCCTGTAATTTGCAAAATAATTTTTCTTTAATTTTTTTTAATGTTTCACTCATTTATAAACAATTTTAATAAAAAAATAATTAGTAATAAATTTTAAAAAAATATTATTCTTTTTAAAATTTATAAACACGTTAAAAATAATTTGTGCAAACATTTTATAGATAAAATGATAACAATTTTTTATTTATAATGTTTAATTTTTTGTTGTTTTATAAAATTAAGGAAAGTAAGAAAATGTTCCGTTTAATAGACAAAATCAATATAACTAATCTAAACATTTTGGTACATAATCTGGTAATGATATATACTTAATATACATTAAATTAAGCTAGTAAATTTTACTAATTTACATAGGATTATGCTGTATGTTTATTAATTAATAATATTTGTGTTTGCTAAAATATTTAGTGTTAATAAATGTTGTTTGTAAAACATTCTAAGTAATAAATATAAAATGCGGATATTTGTATTAAAACCTGTCTAATGTTAATAAAATTTATAAATAAACGTGTTTAACGTGTAGCATATTTTAATGAATAAAATATTTTTAAAATTACATATAATAATGCCATTTTACTCTTATGACCTAACAACATCTTCACACTTTGTTAACAAAATTAATTTTATTTAAAAATGGTTATACATCAATGCATTGTTAACTTAATTAAGAAATTGATTTATGTAAAAAAAATTAAAAGTTAAGTCGTTTCAATTTCTACTATATATTTTGTGTTTGTTTACCAAAAACTATTATTAGCGTTTATAAAACAACGTGTCACCATTTTTGGAAAATTAATTAATGCTATTGCTAATTTTATTTTCGACTTATTCGATAATTTTAAGCAAATAGTAAGTAATTTTATTTAAACTGTTTTTTAGTTACATTTGATTTTAAAATTGTCATAACAATATAAAAAACTAAAGTTTTCAATTGCATTAGGCATTGAAAAATGTAGTAAACCTGGTATAACTACAACAAAATTTTACTTAAAAAATAAAAATGCTTAAAATTATTTGCCTACTGTAACACCTACTTTCTTTTAATTTACAGGGATTAATGTTTTTAATATTACAGTTTTTTAAATTACAATTAAGAATAAAGCAAACAAAGCTACAAAACAACCCTACCCTTTAAAAAAAAAGATAACAAAATAAATAAAATATGCACAAAAAATACTACAAAAACTAAACAAAATGATATTAGTAAAATTAAATTAATTTTATTTCGTAACATAGTTAAAGTAAAACTTATGTAAAATAAACTATTACAAATTATAAAAATAATATTAGTTGATTATAATTAATATTTAAATAAAAAATAAATTATTATTTTACAATAATTACCAACAGTGTATCTAATATTGATATATATATATATATATATATAGTAAGCAACGTATTTCAATCAAGTTACTTTTTTAATTATTTTTATTTGTAAAATAAACTAAGGTACCTTATTGTAATATTAAATTATTTTAATGTTAAAAATAATAATTTTAAATATAAAATAACTGTTTCTACATATTTTTTACTAATTTGCACTAATTTGCAATGTATTTTTAAATAGTAAAAAATAATTTATTTTAAACTATTTTAATATTAAGAATTGTAAAACATTAAAAAAAATTAAATTAATTTTAATAATTAAAGCACAACGTCTATTTTTATTGTTTGTGTAAAAATTTGTAATTTTAATAAAAAGGCTTCTTATTTCCGCGGACTTCTACCCATATTTATAAATTTATTTAAGGTTATTTTTAAAAAGTGCACAAAATAAAAACAATTGCCGAATTTATGAAAATAGATTTTTTAACTACGTACTACATTTGAAACTATAAAACAAGCTCTAGATTGTCAACAATTAGTAGAAAACGTTTAACAAGTAAATAAGATAATTAGTTTATAATTATGCAGCGTAAAAAACAAAACATTAAATAAAATATTAATATTTAGACGTTATTTTTAATTTAATTTTACAATAAAGAATACAATTTATAAGCTTTATTTTTAAAACAGCTGTTAAAAAACTTCTACTTAATTGTACAAATACATTACAACTAGTGTAGTTTGCTAAAAAATGTAAGCACTATTTATCGTCATTGTGCAAATAAGTAAACTTTACAAATATGTGTGAAATATTCTACAATTTATAAACTGAACATTTATTTGTTATTTAAAATATAAAATTTCTACTCAATTATACAGTAAACTGTTATGAAATTTGCACATCCTATATGTATCAAAGGATATTTTTAATTAAGTATAATCATTTTTTAAAGTAGATGCATCCTATTAGCTCTTTAAATAGCGCTGTATTTGTATACATATTTAAAGAATTTTTTTTAGTGTGTTGTCTAAAAATTGTTAAAAGAATGCTTTTGTTAATATTTTAAAAATGGTAATGTTTGTTTTTACATAACTTACAATTAACTATACGTTTTTCTTAGTTAGACAAAAAACGCTTAAAAAAGCAAAAGCTTACTTTTATTTAATTTTTTTCAACCAATTCAAATTTCTCTATAATTGAAAATGTTTTTTATATTTTAAAACGTATGGTAAACATTATAAAATCTAACGTATCGTTAAAAGTACAAATTAATTATTGAAAAAATTGCATTTTCTTGAACTGTAGTGGTACGTTCATAGATTCCTAAACCAAACTCCGGGCAAAAGTTAAACAAAGGTGTGCATATCACTCAAATTACAGACAGTATTAAGCTTTTACCCATATTTTGTATATTTATGTATTTTTAAAAATTAAATTGTTTTCTAAAAACAATTATTTGTGTTTGTTTTTAAGTTTGTATAATGGTTGTATTGTGCTTTATTAATAAAACAATTGTTATTGAGTATTATGTTTAATTATTTTGCAAATAATATTTACTATACATATATATTTATATACATATACATATTTATACAAATATATATATTTGTATATATTAATAAAGTATTATAAAATATGTTTATTAGTAAACAATAAATATGTTTTCAAAATTAAAATGCCGACATATATTTCAATATTACAGTAGGTCAAAATAGGATTAACTATTTTGTATATATTGTCGTTCTATAAGTACGTTATTTGCAAAAATACTGTCATTTCATTAATAAAAATAAATTAACTAATTACATAAATAATTTTTAAATAACTGCCAGTAACATTAATAAAAAAATGTATATATATATATATATATATATGTATATGTGCAAATAATGTTATGTAATATAAGGTATATTTTTAATCAATACCTTGACCTGAGGATTCAAAAATAATATTTTAATAATGTTATAATTTAAATAAATCATTATAGAGCACAATTATATTTTGTTGTAAAATGCCTAAATTATATATATATATATATATATATATATATATATATATATATAATACAATAATGTAAATTTGATAACTTTGTTAGTGGTTTAATATTGTGTAATTCTGAATTGATACATACTGTAAATGCATATTTTGTAAACACGAATCTTAAAATTAAATAATTATGCTTTACTTTTACAGGTAAATTTATGTTGTTACCGTAAAAAACTAATTAATTAAATATTGCTATTGTTTTTAAAGTAAGCTATTTCACATTTTCTGCAAAAAGTTTTTGTTTACTTTTAGATAATTTAAAAAAACGGTTGCTTGTAATTTGAAAACTGATTTTTTTTTAAATATTTTTTTAAGTGTTTTATTAACAAGAAAATTATTACTAATAATTTTTAAAAAAATATTATTATTTTTAAAATATTTAAACACATTAGAAATAATATGTATAAACATTTTATAGATAAAATGATAACATTTTTATATTTATGATGTTTGATTTTTATTGTTTTATAAAATTAAGGAAATTAAAAAAATGTTTCGTTTAATAATCTGGTAATGATATATAATTAATATACATTAGTTTACGCTAGCAAAATTTACCAATTTACATAAGATTATGCTAAATGTTCATTAATTAATAATATTGTGTTTGGGTGGTCTAGCGTTACAGCGCTCAATTTGATCATTAGCACTAAATCAGTTTACGTTAAATTTTGCTGAAATGTTTAAAAGTTAAAAAGCTGCTGTAAAACACTGTAAATTATAAATATATAAGCTACAATTTGTATTAAAACCTATCCAATATTAATAAATAAAAAAAATAAACGTGTTTAATGTGTAAAACGTTTTTGTGAATAAAAAGTATTTTAAATTATAAATAAGCTATCGTTATTTTGCAGATTAATAAACTTTATAAATATGTGTGGAATATCCTACAATGTATAAACTGAACAGTCATTGATCATTAATAATTAAAATGTTTTACTGAATCACACATAAACTGCTATGAAAGTTGCACATCCTATATGTAGCAAAGAATATTTTTTAAATAAGTATAATCCGTTTTTAACTCGGTATTACTAAAATGTTTAATGCTGAAAAATGTTGTTTGTAAAACACTCTAAGTAATAAATATAAAAAGTTAATTTTTTATGTAAAAACCTGTCTAATGTTTACAAGTTTGAATAATATATGTGTTTAATGTGTACAATGTTTTTGTAAATAAAATATTTTTTAAATTATTGATAAATGGATTAAATGTATTCAACAGCAAAAAAAATTCCAATTTTGTTACTACAAAATAAAAAAGTAAGTAAGTAATAAAAATAGTAAATACACATTTTGTATACATAAATGTTTAAATTAATTCATCTTGGTGTTTGTATACAAGTTAGTTTTTTCCAATTTGCAGTAAAATGTTTTAAATAGTATTTGATTTTGCAAAAAACCTAGAAAATGTCTGTAATTACGTAATCAATATTTTGGACAACTTTATATGCATAAAATGTTAATAAGCTAATAATGCCAATTTACCCCTATTAACTAACAACTTTTAACACTTTGTTAGCTAATTAATTTATAAAAATAGTAATGACACGTAAATTGTTAATGTAAATAGGAAATGAATTTATCTAAAAAAACAAAGTTACATTGTTTTTATTTTCTTACTATATGCTTTGTTTAGTTTACCAAAACATGTTATTAGTGTTTATAAAACAACGTGTCACAATTTTTGGAAAATAAATTAATGTTATTGCTAATTTTAATTTCGACTTATCTAGTAATTGAAAGCAAATGGATAATAACTTTATTTAAATTTTTTTTAGTTACATTTGATTTTAAGAATTTTATAACAATATGTATACTAAAGTTTTATATTGTTAACTTTTGTAAAATAACATTAGTTAATTATAATTACTATTTAATAAAAAAAATATTATTTTACAATAATTACCATTAGTATCTATAATATAAATATTATGTATGTATATATAAATATATATATATATATATATAGTAAGCAACGTACTTTAATCCATTTACGTTTTTAATTATTGTTGTTTGTTAAATAAATTAACGTATATTTTTAAAATAATAAATGATTTTGTTTCATCATAAATAAGTTATAATTGAGGTTACATTTTCATAAATATATAAACTTCACATGCGGTAGTAATGCTATGACTAAATTTTAACTGTTTCTAGTTTTAATTTTATTATATATAGTAATAATTACTTTATTTAGAACAAAAATTATTTAAAAATATATTTTAATATTTTTTTTTTAATTATTAAAAATATAATTTAAAATATAAAATAACTGTTTATACATATATTTGCTAATTTACATGCATTTTTAAAATAGTCAAAAATAATGTTTTTAAGAATGTTTTAAGTATTTTTAAGAATTGTAAAACATTAAATTTTTTAACATTATTATTAATATTTTAAACACAACGTCGATTATTATTTTATGTTTTAAAACTATATTTGCATAATGTTTTTTATTAATGCGAAAATGTATGATTTACAAAATTGCTTTTGTAGGACTATATTGGTACGTTAATAAATTCCTATACCAAGCGTTTGGGAGAAATTGCACAAAAGCATGGATATTACTTAAATTAATAATAGTATTAATTTTGTAAACTATATTTTATATATATTTATCTATTTTAAAAAATTAAACTGTTATTTAAAATCAATTATACACGTATGTGTTTGTTTTTAAGTTTTGAAAATGGTGGTATTGTGTTTAATTGTAATAACGGATGGTATTGTGTATTATATTTAATTTTTTGCTAATAATATTATATATATATATATATATGTATATAGTAAGCAACGCATTTCAATCTAGTTACGTTTTTAATTATTTTTGTTTGTAAAATAAATTGACGTATATATTTTTTTGTTTTTAAATTAGGCTATTTCACATTTAATAAATCATATGTTTTGCAAAATAATGTTTTTTTGTTTTATTTTAAATAATTTGACTGTTATTTGTAAACTGAAATTTTTTAAAATATACAAATTTTTTTTGTGTTTTACACATTTATAAAATGTATTAATAAGAAAAAAAGATTAGTAATAATTTATAAAAAAATATTATTTGTACAAACATTTTACAAATAAATTGAAAACAATATTATATTAATAATTTTGTTTTTGTAATGTTTGAATTTTATTGTTTTTTTAAAAATTAGTAAAATAAAATAATTTTTAGTTTAGTAAACAAATTATTGTAACTAATTTAAACATTTGGTGCATTTTTTGGTAATTGTATATAATAAATATACATTATTTAACCATAGTGACTAGTTCACATTTACATAATATAATTCTAAATGTTTATGTCTAACGGTTCAGCGCTTAATTTAAACCTAAGCCTAAGCTTAAAATAAATTGATATTATTTAAAAAATCTGTTTAGTTGTACACATTTGTGTTAATTAATTATTTAAAAAAATATTTAAATAAACAAAACTTAATTTAAATTTAATATACTAATTATTTATATTTAATGCTTCACCAGATTTAATAAAATAAATTATTAATGTATAATACACTAAAAAAGCAATGTATTGATTTTATTTTTAATACAATTTATATTTAATTTTATTATTAGAAGCAGCAACAAAAACAATAGTTTAAAAAATTATAGTTTTCTAAAATAAAATATTATACAAAATTTAAGTAAACACATGTTGAAATATATTAATAATATTTCTATAATTGTAAATATATAAATATATAAAGAACGCAAACCATGCATAAACATAAATAAAAACTTACATATAAAAAACATGCATGATAAAATAATAGTAATAATTATCATTTTGAAAAGTTTTAAATATTTTAATTTTGCAAACAGTTTGTTTATATAGTTTCAAGTATTTTTACCTTTTATTTAAAAACACTTTTTTGGCATTATTGTTTTGTTTTTTATGGTATATAAAACATTATAATAAAACTAATAAATACATATTTATTAATACCAAACACCATGTTTTTTAATGTACGATTATGAATTGGAATGCACTTATTGCAACAATGCTTATTTTATAAGAGGAACAAATTATGCCAATAACAATGAATTTGAGGATTTATATAATGCATTTTTTTATTTTTTTAAATTTATTTTTAAGTTTTATTTTTTACTTAATTTCTATACGCACTAAATATTTTATAGTTACATAATATTACAAAATATGTTTAAACAAATTGTTTATTTTAAAACATTATTATTATGTTTACCAAAGTTTTGTTCTAAATATATATATTTATGTGTTTGTTTAATAAATATACAAAATTACATGTTTTGCAATAATTTACTTTACACATTTACTTTAAACACACATTTTAAATTAATATATAGTTAAATAATATAAACTATATTTATTAAACAAACATTATTTTACAATATTTAAAATAAGTTGTGTAGTGTTTATAGTTATTTTTAACTGTGTATGTGTAACAATATATAGTTTAACTTTATAAATAAACATAAAAATGCTAAATTTTTGTAAAAGATATACCATACTCCTATTAGTTATTTTATATATTTTTATTTTTAAAATAACTGTTTTTTACATTAAATTTTTTTTATTATCTTAATGCCTATCATTCAATTTCTTTTTAAGTTAAAATTTATTAAATATTAAAATAGGTAATACATTTACAAAATATATTTAAAAACAAACAATTTTGTATTATTTTTATTTATAAAAATAATAATTGTTTACCCATTATTATAAATTAGATTAAAGTGTTTTAAAACGACGTTTAGATAAAATTATAATTGTCAAACGGTTTAACATTAATGTTTCCATTAAGTAATAAACCTGCCTGAAATCACCCACAATCGACAAAATTATAAAACTTAAAAACATTAAAAAATAAGTATGAAATAAATAATTAAATATTATTTAAAAAATAAGTTATACTTAATTGTTAGTAAAAAAAAACTTATTAATTTTATTTTAAAACGGTAGTTAAAAAACTTTCCCTCAGTCGTGCCCATAAATCACTAAAATTAGAGCTTACCAAAAATATTATATTATCCTTTATTTTTGAAATTGAAATTTATAACAAATACATGTGCATTATTTTATAATCTATTGCTAAACAATAAATTGTTATTTATAGTTTAAATTTTCTACGCAACTACACTTTTACTCTAATAAACTTTGCACATTGTATTAATAGATATTTTGCATTTACGTACATACAATCTCAAAAATTAATTTTTAAATAAAATAATTGTTTACATACATATACAAATTTACTTTGTTTTAAACAATCAGTAAATAATTTATTTAAAAGTAATAATAAACACTCAAACAAACATTTGTTAAAAAAAATTATAAAATTATTTTAAAAATAATTTTGTTATAATAAATGTTTATTTTTACTGCTGTTGAAATTTGTAATTTTAATTTAAATGCTTTTTATTTACAAGTATTTAATACTTTAGTTAAAGTATCATACATGTTATGTGTAAAGTTTAATATATAAATTAATGGTGTTTTTAAGGAAACACAAAAGTTAAAATAATACCAAATGCACTGATGTAGATACAACAATTTAAACATTTGAACAAGCATTAAATCAACAACAATTGTAAGAAAACTGAAACAAAGAAGATATACCAATTATAACTATGCAGCTAAAAAACATTAAATAATAATAGCAACACATATAAAAAAAATATTTACAAGAATTTCTGTATTCAAAGATATATTTTTTAAACAGTTATTAAAAAACCCTTTTCTTATTTATGCCCACAATTTTAACCAACTGAAGTTTACAAAAGCGTACAAACATTATCTTTTGTCTTTATAAAAATTAATAAATTTTGGAGATAAATGTGTTATATTATATTCACTATAAACTAAACATGTACAGGTTATTTATAGTTTAAATTTTTCACTTAACAATACTTGTACTGCAATGAAAGTTGCACAACCATTATGTGCAAAAGAGTATTCTGCAATTAATTACAATAAGTTTCCAAAATAAATTGGTACTTGTTGCATTTTAATTAACGTTAAATTTGTACAAATATTTAAAAAATTGCTTTGTAGTGCTGCATAATACTTAACAATTACCCATTTATCTTGTGAATATTACTTTGATATAACTTACAATTTTTACTATATATTTTTTTGATTCAAATCACAGATGCTTTGATACATAAAACGTTTACTTTTATTTAATTTTTTATTTATATGTAGTTGACTTTTAATGTAATAACATTTACAAAAATAAAAAGTGCTACATTTATTTAAAACATATTATTGTATCAACATTTAATTTGCATTTATATTGCAATGTATATATATATATATATATCAGTAAAGTAATATCTAAGATCTTGTTAATCAGTGTTAAATTTGTCTTTAAATTAAAAATGTTTGCAAAGAAAAGATTATGAAAAAACTATAATTTTATAAAACAATTTAAACATACTTATTATTATTTAAACTTTATACAACTTTTATGATATAATATACATTTTATATAAGCATTTATTTTTATCAATTTTTTTAAACATATTTTGTGAATATAAGTATTGTATATTAAAATTAAAAATGTTTAATTTATTTTAATAAAAAAATATATTATATTTTGTTTAATTTTATTGTTAATTTTATTAATTGTAAAAGTATATTATTAACATTGGTTAAATTAATAAAAAACAAATTTTAAAAAATGTTTACTTTTATTTTTAGTTAAAAAATGAAATAAATATAATTAAACATTTGAAACAAAATAAATAAGTTTATATTTAATAGAAATTGCTTAGAAAAACATATACAAACTGTGGTTATAGAAATAAAGAATACATTTTTTTAGTTTTTTAAATCAAATTATTATAAAAGATACAGTTTAAAAATTAGCAAATTTGTAATTTATAAAATGCTTAATAATTTGTATAAAACTTTTAATAAACAGGTTTATAAAAAACTTTAGCACAAATATATAAAAAATTGGTTAGAACACAAAATGAAATAACTAAGAAATCACACACATAAGGAAAAAAAAGTTTATACTTTAATTAAAAAAAACAATTGTTTATTTGTAATAAATAATAAACAATTTTTTAATTAATTAAAACTTTTTAAAAAAGTACTTAATTAGCAAGGAACTAATTTATATATGTTTAAAAATGTTAATGAGATTTATGTAACAAAAGTAAAGTGTGGAATTCAAAAGTAAAAAAAAGCAAAATAAATTAACAAAATAATTGCAAACCGCTCAAACATAACAAAAACTTTAAAGCGTGCAATCAAGTTTATTTATTTAATCTTATATAACAAAATAAACAATTTTTAAAACAATAGTGCTAAGGAGTAATTATTACTATTTCCCAAAAACAAAGTTTAAACAATTTTATTTATTTGCGCGAAAAAACTTAATAATTGTGTTTTACAAAATAAATTGTTTAATTAATGCAATAAATAATTATTTTTAAAACATTAATTATGTTTTTAAAAATAAAAATTTTATTAAACAATGTCAAACCATATGTAGCATTATTGAATAAACTTAAAAATTTTAATCAACTTTATAAAAAATTTAGACAATGTTTATTAATAATATTAGCAAAAATATGTTAAACTTTTTAGAATATTAGAAATATTTAAATATTATTTGTTCTTATATCCAAATTTAAGCTGTTGTGTTTGAACAATAAGTGGTTATTCTGCTATATTTTCAATGGTTACAAATGCATTTTGTCACCGTTTTGTTTTTGATGTTATTTAATTTTAAAGCATTAGGTTTTTTTTATAATTTAATTATATTATAACTTAACCTATAATTAATTTTTAAAATAATATTAAACAAAACAATGGTAAATTAACAGTTTTAGTAATAGTCTATTAAGTAAAATTTCAGTTTTGGCTTACGGAATAACTGTTTAAAATTAAAAGTGTTGTGCGTAATGTTTAACGTGTGTTTATTAATAATTAGTAGACAAAATAATAGTATTGTTAATTTATTTAAAATACATAAAGCATTACTAATTTAAAAAAATAATAATAATAAGGTGTACATCTAAAACGTATATACGTATAAAGAAATAACATAAAACTATTACAAAATAATTTTTTTTAAATTATTGTTTTACATAATTTTACAAGTTTTTACATAATCCAGCACGTTACAAATGTTGTATGTATATAAAATTATTTAGTTAAATTTTATTTTTACCGCTAAAAAGGTTAGTTAGAAACGTTTAAAAATAAAAGAACAAAATGGTAAAAACGGTTGGGAGAGTAAACACTATTTGAAATAATTTAATTGAAATAAATGTTTTGTGGATCATATAATCGTTTAATTGAATTTTTTATTTTATTTGCAAGGCTTTGTTGTTCTTGTTGTTTTTTTGCTTATGTTTAAAAAAAAACAGCATAATATTAACCTCTTATTTTTGTTTAATAATTTATCAATTGTTTGTTTTACTACTTGACATTGACAAATTTATAAATTTTAAATACAAAATTAATAATAGGTTTTTTAATGAGTGCATATTACAAGCAAATATATAAAAAAAAAAATTTTGGTTTAACTATTGAACAAACAGCAGTTTTATTTGACGTATAGAGACTATATACAAAATTATAAATAATAATGCATATTTATAATAATTTTTGTTGTATTAATTATTACTATTGCTATAGTAATGTTTAATAATTTTTTTTTATTAATGTGCCTAATAAAGTTAAGTAATGTGACAAGTGTTAACTAATTAAAATGTGCTAAATTTAACATTGCCCATTTAAGTCCCGTATATATATATATATATATATATTTATATATATATATATATTTATATATATCATTTATTTTATTTTATGTTTGCTACTTTGAATGTTTTACAGGGAACATTATTCAGCAATGAACATTTCAGCGAAGCCAAACGTGGGCCCACATTTTAGTGCCGATGATGGGATTCAAACCCTACCAAGATTCGAATTTGAGCATTGACCGTTAAACCACCCCAGCACATAACAATACATTTAATAATTTAGTAAGGTAAAATTGTTATTAAAATTTGGTGTTATAATGTATGTATTATTGTTTTATTTTTATTGTACAATTATTTTAAATAGGCGGGCCATCAAACGGCTGCGCTACCTGTTGAAAAACATGGAAAAATTATTATTATTATTATTATTATTATTAATACACTTTAATTTCTTACAAAAATACAATCAACGTAAAATACATTTTTATCATCAATATAAAACAGTAATAGTACAAATGATGGGATTAAAATAAAATAGAATGTAATATGTTAATAAATATAAATATAATAAATGTAGTTTGCATGTATTTTTTTTACTATTTAAAATTACTATGCATATAATGAGTTATTATAAGGCACACTTGTTACATTATACTGTAAAATGTCAAAATTAGTTTAAATAAATGCGTGGGTAGGTTTTTTAAGTTTTTTAGTAGTTTAATTTAGTTTAATTCTAAATTGGTTAATATTTTTGATAAGTAAGCCAGATGATGTATGCAAATACTAATATTAATTTTTAAAATTGAAAAATTGACAAATTAATATATATATTTTAAATATGTAACTGTTTAGTTCAAAATAATTTATTTTTCCAGTATTTCATGTATTAAATAATAGTTTAGCGATACACTTATAGTAACATTATTCTGTTTATATAAATACGTTTTAAGTAAAAAGTTACAATTTATGTAATGTCAAATATTTAAAGTAACAATTATAAAATTTTATAAATGTTGTTTGTTGTAAATCTTAGTTTATTAAAATGCAAATAAATCATTTTATTTATTATTAACACAAAATCTATTATTTACAAATTATATGCTATATTGCAGCATGTGAATTTACCTTTTAAAAATTTAAAAATAAAATAATAAGTTTTAAACTTAAAAAATAAATATTACATGTATTACGGTGTTTAACAATTGTTATTATTATTTATTATTTTAAACATATGTACAAAACAGCATTATTTTTACCATTACTTATTTTGAAAATAATGTTTAAATGTGACAACAACATTTAATTTTTAATTAAAATAACTTTGTACATATACATAAAAAATAAAATTTTAACAAAAGTTTTGTTTGTGTACGCATTTTTTTAACATATTAAAATATAAGCCACTTTTAAACATTTAAAAACAATTACAAAAGCAATTACTCTTTTGTTTAAACTAAGAAACAGTATAGTAACAAAATGCACATATATATCATCAGTAATATTTTGAACAAGCTAGTTAGAAATGTATTTTTTTAAATTATTATGTAAAAAACTAAAAAGATTAAGATTATTTTAAAGCTTTGGGCTTCTTTTATAATTTAAAACAAAAATAATAAAAGACGTAAAGTGTGAGATAAATTTATTTTGTATTTTTTTTTCAGTCAGAAACATATAAAAAATTAGTATATATGTATATATAATTATTTGATGTAATTAACTTGACATTTATAATTATAGATACATACACATAGACGTAAAACTGACACAAAAAAATGATGAGTCGATCCAACGTAAAATGTAATGCAAGCCTACCTAAACGGTTCAATATCTTTACTTCAAAGATTTTTAACCAATTTAACAAAAACGTGCATTAGTTAAAACATTATTTAATTGTGTACATAGAATTTGTTTAAGTGACACTATTGATAAATAATTAAAAGCCACAAAACAAACTCTAATCACTAATGGATATTCTAAAAATTTTATCAATTTTTATTCAAAGTCACTTACAACTAAAGAAAAAGTTGTTAACAAAAACAAGTTGTGTTTTATAAAACTACCGTTTAAAAAAGATGACGTCATGACGTTCTAAAAATTAGACTCAAAAGTGCGATTAAAAGAACATATTCGTTCATCCAATTGAGAATGTTATGTACCACAACGGGTCTAACTTTGGCCAACGTAAAAACAGCTAAAGCAATTTTCTCCACCTCCCATTGTATCTATTAGTTCACTTGCAATTGCGGTGGCAAATATATTGGTTGAACAACTTGTCGTTTATCTAAACGGGCTAAAGAACACATTTCCAAGTGGATCGATAAACAGTCCAATTCAATAACTATTAAAAAAAATAATTAAAAAAATAAACGTAGGTGCACTTTGTCAATATTACGTCACTTGGTACAAACAAAACATTGTGTAAACTTTAATGATTGCCTTAAAGTGTTGATAACTACTTAAGCTGTTAATATGTTAAAAACACTTAAATCTGTGTACATCCACACATTAAAACCCATTTTGTGTGCACAAAAAATTTGCAATTTTATTAAATTTAGCGTAGACCTAATATATGCATGTTGCATATGTGTGTATATGTATAGTTATAAATGTCAAGTTAATTACATTATATGATTACATTATATAATTGTATATATATATATATATACTGATTCTTTATATGTTTGTGACTGAAAATAGCATTTTTTTACCGGATTCAACACATATTTTGTATTGAATTAATTAAAAATAAATAAATAAAGATATTTACCGGTTTCAATAATCATAAAAGCAATAAAAAAATATATTATATTTTTTTAAAATTTTTTTATTTATTGCTATATTGAATGTTGTGACTACAATAAATATGTCGTTGCTAGATACAAAATAATATAATATATAATCGTGCAAAACAAATAAGAACTTAAAATAATTATTATTATCTAACTTTAACAAGAATAAAAATAACGTTTTTATTAGAATTTCTTAAATCACAAATTTTGTTTTGTCTGTTTAGTTATTGTTATTCCCAATTTTTCCATTTTGTTATGCTGAGATAACATTATTTTATTAAAATATTATTACATAAAAAATAGTGAATGATGCACTAGTAGTAGCACAAACAGCATGCCTGTGCTAATTTAATTTTTTTAATAATAATTTGCAGCATAATAGTTTATATATATATATATATATTAACTTAAATTATAAAATTAAATATTATATAAGTACAAATTAACTAAAATAAATAAACACAATTGCTAAAGCTACAAAATGTGTCAACAAATATTTGTTTGCATAATAAATTGTCAAACTATAAACTTATTTATACAAATTAAAGTAAAAAAAAATTAAAATCATTGTTTAGACACAAATCACAATATTTTTGGTTTTTGTTATATGAATATCAATGTAAACATATATTAGTAGTAACATTTTTAAAATGAAAAATTATTTCATTAAATTTTTTTATTTATTTACATTTGTTTTTCTTTTATAAAAAATCGCTGTTTATGTCAATATTTTTTATTTTTGGCTTTTGTCTGTAGTGTCATTTTTTTTTGTATATGAGATTTTACACAATCCAATCGCGGATATTTTTACCTTTTTTAAAGTATAAAAAAAATTTTTATATTGCTGTAATTACCACATTTCTAATCATGTTTCTTTTTTGTAGATTAGCGAAATAACACTTTTTTACTTATCAGTATTATCTCTTTATTCCATGTTAAACGTAACAATTTATTTATTTTGTTAACTTTATTGTGTTTTATACACTTTTATGTTTTAATAAGTATTTTGTCTAGTTTTGAAACTTTTTTATTATTATTTTACTTTTTTACCTTTAATTATTTTTTGGCATATTTAATGTGTAATACCCAGAATACAGGAGATAAAATAGAAATTTGTCAAAATTAACACATTAAAATTGATTAACTTTTTTTATATTATTTAAGCATGTCAGGCACATTGACATTCCAATAGAACAAACACTAAACATCACATTAGCAATACCAATATTTAAAACACTAAAATATTTTTTTACAAATAGCATTATTTCATTTACGCTTAAATAAAAAAACCAGAATTTGCACATTTCGACAACATAAAATAAATTATATTATAAAATATGTACATATATACAAAGCAGACATTACCAATTGTCTAAAGTTAATAATTTAGGAATAGCCATGCTTTTTAATAACTTTCTTTAACCGTTTTTAGATAAGAATCGACCAAATTATTGATATAATTTTGTGAATTCGATTGTCCAACACATAATTATTTTTTTCCGTGAGTGTACCTTTTAATTTTTTGTTTTATTCACCTCTCGTTTAAGATAACTATAAAAATTTCAATTACATTAAAATCTGGGCTGTATAGAGGCAATTGAAAAAACTCAGTTTTTGCTATTTAAAGAATCATTGGTGTAAACAATTAAAAAATGTGTTAATTTTTAGATTATAATAAAAAATAAGTTACCTTCATAAATGTAAGCATTGAGCATTATCTTGAACAACCACCAAATGTCTTGAAATATTTTGTCGTTGTTCAGACTTAATAAATTTATTAAAAATAGGTACAAATTCCTGGAGTTGTTTAGATGGCAACTTGTTTGGCTTCATTTTGGTAATTGCCTGTAGTTAATTCCAAAATATCCGTAAAATCATTAAAAAAATGTGCAACTTTTTTAACAATGCAATTGTTATTTTAAGAAAAATTGGGACCACAAATAACAGTGGACTCTATTGCCTATGATTCATATTTCAAAACACACTCGTCTGTAAAAATCACCGAGCTCCAAACATAATAAACGGTTTTTCATATGTTTTGGCATATTCCACACGTTTTTTTTACGTTTTGTAGTTAAAAAAATTTTTTACATTTTTCTTAACTACAGATTAGCTGATTTTATCCGATTACATAAGTAAATATAAAAAATTAGGTAATTCTTTTTTTGTATTTGTTGGACAGGCTTCATTCTGTTTCTTTTCAAGTTAATAATAATAAACGGAACATCTTGTTTGGCACGTTAATGGTGCAAGTTCTGTTTTTGTTAGACGTTTATAATTATCTAACACACGGTATATATTTTTGTGTGATTTGGTCTGACCAATTACCGTTGTTTAAAATCTGTAAACATTTGTGTAACCATTTATTAATTTTAACCAGAGTGATATTTAATTAATCATGCTTACGTATAAGTTATTCGCATTTTATTTATACTGTTATATTTGTACACTATTAACCATAATGTCCCCTAAATAACATAATGCCTCTTTTTTATGCATATTATATTAAACATGACTTTTGAATGTACGTTGAATTTGTGTTTTTTTAATTTATGTAATTTAAACGTACTTTATTTTATTTTTTTGACAAATGTTGCATACTGCTAACTGTATTTTAATTTATAATTGTACATATTTTTTTGTGCTCTGAAAGCTACTTCTACTGAAGTACCTTATCCAATAACCATAAATAATTAATTAATTATTATTATTATATTTTTTAATTTAGTTAATGTTTTATTTTGTTTGAACCTTTAATTATAAAATAAATAAACATTTAATTTGAACTACTGGACAACAATTGTTAACATAAATGTTTGAAAGCTTAGAAAATATACAGCAGCATTATTTTGGCTGTAATTTATTTATTTTACATGGTAATGCTTTTAATAAAAACATATGTATTAATAACTTTAATAGTAATAATATTACAATTATTATTAACCACAACAATAATAATACATTTTATATAAAAAACGTTTTTAATTTACATGTTTAAAAAATGTTATATTTTATAATAAAAACAAAACTGGAAATGTAATTTTAATTTGTTAAAAAACATAAACGATCTTTTTGATAATTTTAAACAAAATAATTTAAAAAAAAAATGTTTTTAAATTTATTTATGTTTGTCTTTATTATATAATAATATTAACCAACATGTCTTAGAGTGGGACAATTATTTTTATAGTTATTATATATGTAAAGAGTTTGAAATGTAAAAAAAGTCTTAAAATATTTAAAACATTGTTATAATAATATTTTATTATACACTTGTACAGTAGAGCTATTCATATTTAATTTATTTAATTAATACAACTCAATTAACATATTTGCATTCAAACAAAAGCTTTTGCAAAATATTTTTAAAAATACAAAAAAGACATTTTTAATGATGTCAATTCCAGTATAGGCTTACAAAATAATTAGTTAAATCAAAAGTGTTGTGTTTATTAACATTAGTAGACAAAACTCTAATACTGTTAATTCTTACTTCCTGACAGAAACATTGCTATAAAAATATTTATTTTTTAATGCAGAATAATAGTACGCAATACTGAATAAAATATAAAGTAAAATATTAAATAAAACAAATTTATTTTAATTTAAGAACGCAATGTTTTAAAACAATTAAATTTACAAAAAAACAATTATTGAATGCATTTATAAAATAAATAATAAATATAGCTTACATGTTAAAATCCCTAACCGTCAGATAAACATTTTTAAAAGTTATACTAAATTTAATAAAATTATATATATACATATATTAATATAATTATATTTATTGTATTACAAAAAAATTGTAATACATTGTTTTTGTAATATTCATAATACTGCATATATATATATAATTGTTATTAGTGTGGTATTAAGAAAAAAATATAATAGTTACATAAATATAAGTAAATTGTATTACTTTTAAAAAAAAATTATTATAATTTAAACTTACAGAAATAAGCCACTTTAATAAAAATACAATATTCTTAAACATGTATATTAGATTTAAAAACAATTAACAAACAATTATTTAAAACACATTAGATACTATTTTACATCAATGGATATCAACTTTTAATTACCTGCTTCTATATTTGTTATTAGTGTATATAATATTTGTTATGTAGCTTTTATTTAATGATTACTTAAATGTATAGGTATATAATATAACTTTTATATTTTGTTTTTTTACTTAGTATTTGTATTTTATTTTTTATAAAATTTAGCAAATAATACTACTACTAACACGTTTTTTTACTGTTTTACAAATAAAATAATTTGGGTTGAAGCATTGTTATACACTAAAACATTTGTAGCAATTACATAACATAAAATAAAAACGTTATTTTAATTATAAAACGTTTAATCTTATGTAATAATTAACATGAAATATTATTTTGTAATAAAATATTGCTAATAATACAATACATGTAAAACATTAACTGATACATAATCTAAGATTGAGTAAAATGACCATTATAAAATGCAACTTTTAGTATATTTAAAAACGTTAAACATGTTTGATTTTTAGGGTCAAAACATTGTTTTAAGTATTATTTACTGCAAAAAATTAAATAATAAATAAGATGCTTTATATTTTTAACAACTTAACTTAGGTGTTTTGGTATGTTGTTAAATTTAAAATTTAATAAATTACTTATTTAATATTGAATTATTAAAAAATAAAAATTAAGATATATGCATTTAAAAATAATGTTTATACTTATAAAACAAATATGTAAATTAAATATTTAATTTCAGTTTAAACTGTTTTTGTATTTAGTTATTAATTTTTTCTACTGTTTATATTTTTATAACAAAAATTAATAAACATTTTATTTTTTTTAATTAATAATATTTTGCTTATTTTTAAATAAGTTAATTAACAATTTAAAAAAATAAGTTGTTTTCTCAAATTATAATAAACATTGTAAACTTAGGTTACACGTACTTGGATGTGCTAAATGTGTTTAATCGTAGTAAAGTTAATAAACCTTACTAACTCATTATAATATTTTGTAAGATTATAAATTCTCAGTTATATATATATATATATATATATCTTAAAAATACAAAACATTATTAAAGAATATAAGTTCAAGTAATTGTTTGCTGTACTAATTTATTAAAAAATAATAAAATATTACAAATTATATTTCAAAAATAATATAAGCATTTACAATAGAAACTTATGTTTAATGATTTTTTTAAACAATATATAGTATTATTTTTAATACATATTATTATTAATATGTTGTAAGATAAATCGAACAAACATTAATTAAATAAATGTTGTAAAGTATTTAAAATTGTACTTTATGTTTACACGTTTTAAAGTACATAAAAAATGTTGTTTTTAACATATATTAGAATATAATGCAATGTATTAACAACATAAAACTTTACAAAATTACCTGCTGCTAAATTTTAATTTTATATTTATTTTGTAATTGTTATTTGTAATATAATATTTTTTTATTTCGCTATATAAAATTCTGTCAACTTTGCTAATTATTATTATTGTTTACGTATTATTATTAATAACGTAGCATACACTAAATATGTGTTAATTATAAATGCAATACATAATTATATTGTTGGGGTACAGCAGTAAAGCGGTACATTTAATCATCAGTGTGTATGGTCTTTTATAATAAATATTAATGGCATTATTTGAGTGTAATAAAAAATAATATTTTAATAAAAACAGCTATTTTGCAGCTATAACCTACAATTAAAAAAAGAATTGAAATACATTATTTATTAAATATTATTAAATAAACACACCAGTTTTAAACATTATTGTTATAAATTATGTTATTTATATAATAATAATGTTGTTTACATTGTTTGATGTATACTAGAACAATTTGTTTAAAAAAATGCATCTATTATTGCATTATTAGATACATTTACATTTTAAAAAATAATAAAAACAATAAACAACACAAAAATAATTTTTATTTTTTATTTTTAAAAAATATTCATACATTTTTAATAAAATATATAAATTGTACATTAAAACAACTTACTATAAACGTGTTTTTACAAGCCATTTAAATGTACAATTAGTTAAATTGTATGCATTTTTTTAAATTAAAAAAAGGTGAAATTATTGTAACGCGAAAAAAAACCTTAAAAAATTATATTTATTTATTTTAATTTTTTTAATATTTTTATATTTAAATAAAAATGTACTTAATGTAATGTAGTTTAAATCAATATTTTTATAAATTGTGTGATAATTATTAAACAAGTTTTACACCCATTTAAAAAATTAACGCAAAAAAGTACAAAGGTATTAAATCTAAATTAATTTGTTATGTCCAATTGTTTTTTTTTAAAAAAAAACATATATCGTGAATTAAAAATAAAATCTAGTGCTTAATAGATCCTTTATATATACTTATAACTATTTATTTAAGAAGGCTGAGTCGGCCAAAATAGCATAATTTAAAAGCTACTTTTATATTAACGTGGATAATAATTAAAAATTACACAATTTTTTATAATAATTAAACTATTATTATTTTGTATTCTTAATTTTATTAAAAATGAACAATAACTAATTCTTAAATTTGATGTTAAACACACATCCAAATCTGCTCTGATTGTGATGTCATAATAATTATCAAAATAACCATTTAATTATTCTAATCTATATAAATAAACATATTAAAAATATTTTTTTCTTAATTTTAAATAAATATTTTAAAATAAATCTAATTAATTATTATTCACGTTTAACCTTGAGATTCCGCTCACCCGCTAATTCTGCTTTCCGATTGCACTATTTTGAAATGAAGAATAGTGATAAAAAAATGTGTTTATCTTTCCGAAAATAAATACCGTGTTATTAAAAAAAATTAAAAAATAAAGGATTTTGACCAAAAAGATTAGTACATTTATATAGAGTTAACCTTTTAACAATTTATTGGATTATCAACGTTCAAATGCCACAAAATTATAATAATGTTGGTCTGGTATTAAGTTTAATTAACCTATCAAAGGGAAAATAATATATCTAGTACCTTAAATAATAAAATATTTATTTCAGTTATAAAAAATGTTTTTTATTGTAAAATGCAGCACACTTGCACGGGGGTTACTACTGTTTTTCAGGACAATGCTCCATGTTGTACGTCCAAAAAGTAAACGTCATATTCATTTAAGTTTACTATATTGTTTTATATTTACATTTAGACAGTAGAGGGGCTAAAATCAAAAAAGCTATCTTTTACTCAATTGCCACCTAACAGCCCGGATATCAATGTTATTAAAAATGTTTTTAGTATGCTAAAACGCAATATCAATAAGCATATCTAAAATTGAGGATTTATGTAAACGCATTTGGTTTGTTGTTCATTATGAGATGAAACAAGAATACATCCATACTGTCATCGACAACATTCGAATACGCCTGAATCATGTTGTTTTAAAAAAAGCGATTACATAGATTTAAAAAAATTTTAATTTTGTAATGTTTTTAATCATTTGAAAACTAAAAAAATTGTATGTAATGTGTATTTTTATTAATAGTTGACGTTATAAATCACGTTAATTATTTTTCTCTATGTTTAATTTTGCATTAGTTTATATTTTATAAAAAATGTTATTACTAACAATATATATGTATATATAATTATAGTTTTTTTAATTATTATATAGTATTGTATCTTTAATAACTAAAGTGACGTTTCTCTTGTACGCTATGCAATTGTTAGAGAGGTTTTAGTTTAATAATCACTTTTTTCCAGTAATTGTTGTGAGGGTTGTAACATTTTATTAGTATTATTTTTAATTGTAAAAATGTTACTATTTATAATATGATTATGATTATTTTATATTTTTAATGCTTTATTAAACATTAAAAAATAAATGTATATCTTCAATAATGATAAAATTGGTACAAAAAAAATATTGAAAAAACTAAAATTTTGAATATGTACTAAATTTTAAAAATAGCCCTTAACTATATGTGCACTTAATAACGCAAGTAATAATAAATAATAATAATAATAATAATAATAATTTTTAAATTAATTTAATGTGATTTGTTAATAAAAAATTTAATATTTTTTGTTTAAAATGATTTACTACTTAATACGTTGGTTAACAATGTCTTTTAGTAATTTTTGTAAAATGTGTCATTATTGTTATGCATTTATACATAACATAAACATTTTTATATATTTTAGTAGATATTTAGGCATACCAATTTAGAAAATAAAAAACATGTTTGTAATTTATTTTTTAATGTAAACGTTGCTCATATTATATGGTTGTTTTAAAAAAAAAAATTAAAATTACGTGCATTTAAATTTTCTTTTTACTTACTTTTAGGTGCTAGTTAAAATTAAATTGCATACTAATATATTAATTTATTATATATATATATATATATATGCATATTTATATATATATATATATATATATATATATATATATATATATACAATTTAAACAATATATTTATTTTTCCATTTTGTATAAAAATGCTACATACATAAACAATTAAACCAGATTGTTAAATAACATATACTAAATGTTATTATTTATTTATTTTATAAAATGTATTATAAATGTTTAAACATCAAACATAATTGTGTTTTTTAATAGTTTGCTAATTAGTATTAAAAATTATTATTAATTATGATTTTATTCTTAATTTTGTATACAAATACCATTTGCTAAAAACATATAATAACGTATATAAAATGTTACAACCACAATTATAACTAACTAATAACGTAATTTATCGTTTTTATTTAAATTACTGTTATTAGTTATTACTGCGTTTATTTATTTTTTTATTAATAATGTACACATAGTAAACGTTAATTATAAAATAATTTAAAACGTATATTTTTTTAATTATTAAATAAAATTACATAATGTAATGTATAAAATAAATTAAATTAAATAATTAGAAACAAGCGATATACAAATGCTGAAATAATATAACATGTAACAAAAATTGCAATAACAATGTTCGTGTTTTAAATCTTTATTAATAATTTGCGAATGTTTTAATATATTTTAGTCTTAATTACGTATTTAAAATAACATTTTGTATTTATTGTCTTACTATTATTACATTTATATTTATATTTTAAGTTAAATGTTTTTTATCAGTGTTAGGCGCACGTCTCACAAGCATTTATGTTTTAATTCTACAAAACCTATAGTATGTACATACAAAAACAGTATATATTAATTTTTATTCTTATAATTGTTGTTGTTGTTGTTTGAGTTTTGGTTGGATTAGTTTTTAAGTAATTTACCCACAACATTATTTTTAAAATATTTTAATATAAAAATAATTAATGCTTGTCTATAATTGTAAAACACATCGATTGTTTATTTGCAGTTTATAAAATACAAACAAAATGTAAATATTGTTTATCTCTTTTACATTGCAATAATGTACTAATTGTGACATTTTAAAAACTTGGTCAATTACTTTTTTCTAAATATTAAATAAAAAACAATTTACCCTTTAGATTAATAATGAAAAAAAAATTTTACCTATTTTACAAATTTATTATAAATATAAATGCAAATATGTGATGTTATACCTAATTGAGGAGCATAATTATTACGTATGAATTATAATTTTGATAAATATATTATGTTTATAATTAAATAATAAAATTGTATTATTTAGTAAATATACAAATTGTGTACATTATATTTAAAACAAAGCCACAATAATAAAAATATTATATAATGTCTAAATTAGTTTAAATAAATGCGTGGGCTAAATAATTTATATTTTGATATGTTTGTTAATAGTTTAATTTTGTTTATTTGTAGATAGGTTATTATTTTGAATAATTATTGCAGAAATACATTTTTGTAATAAATAAGTTTGTCTTTTATGTGCACGTAAGTTTGTTTTGTTTTTTTAATAGATTTAGTAATGTTTATTACTGCATAATTTAATACCAATAATATGCTTCTTTTTAAAACAACATTATCCTGTTTTAATAAACCAGGAAAAATAACAGACAAGCAATATAATATTAAAAGATTAAAAATATTACACAAAACAATTTAATAATATAATTGTAAACCTTATTTTTTTTAATCTTTTTATGTAGTAGCATTATGATTTGGTTTTTAAATATATATGCTTTTCATGATTACACCAGATATATGTTTGCACAAAAATACAGCTGCATATGTGTGTTTAATTTAATTTAAATGTTTTTGTTTAATTCTATTGTTTTTTTTCGACGCCTTGTTGCATTTTGATAAATTTAAATTGATAATAAAGTTAGTAGACCATTGTTTAATTTTGATTATATTAAAAAAATTGTTTAAATTACTGTTCAAAGAATATTTGTGTACAATACTACATTATCGTGCAAATCTAAGCAAAAATAATAGCGTCGGCACTAGCAATAAATCTACGTACAGTAAAAATAAAAACGTAGATAGTACCTGTGGAAATCTATTATTATTTTTTTGTTAATTCTGATTTATTACGACCAATTTTGGCAAATCGTTTTTCTTTTTAAATATATTATTTTGTAGGCAGTTTAAGATGTTGTTGGGCGTTTCAAGTAGTTTAAAACGTGTATGTAACCTTTATTTAATATATCATTAAAAATAAAATTATAATCCAAAGTATGTTAAACTTTTTTTTTGTTAAGGAACTAATTAATGTAATAAACAAAACTGGTCACACAGTCTAGAGTAGAATAATTATTTTTATAAAAAATTATTATCACTAATGTTCAACATAAACATAAAATTGTTAATTGTCATTCTTTAGTTAATTTTAAAAACACTGAGTTGCAAGCAATTAAGTGATATTGTTCTGGATTTGTTAATTGTTTAAACACTTTTAAAACAGATGTAAGTATCAGCTACTTTACATTTTATAATAACTTTGCTTATTATTGTAGATAATAATAAAGCAATGGTTGGCATGCAGAGCTTTAAAAAATTGCAGTTTATTTTATTAGGTTTTAGTAAATTGCTTGCTTTATTAATTTTTAAATATTAAATTTGATAACAGATGTTAAAAACATTTTAGTTAACTAATTAAATGTTATATGTTTAAGTTGTTTAAAGTAAATTAATCATTATTTTTTTAGCATTTATTTTTAATTAATGTGTTTTTTATTTGTTAATAATTTATTAAATATAATTTCAAATAAATTGTAAATCACGGTTTAATTAAAAATAATTATTAGCACAGTTATAAAGTTTGCTTAATTTTAATTAATTTGCTTGTTTAAGTTGTTTAGTTTAGCATATTTGCTAAATATAAATACAAACATTTTTTTTGTCTAAGCTTTTCAAAATGTATTAAAAGTTAATGTTGTTTGTAATTTTAACCTTAACTACTGAACAATATTTGTTTATATACATGTTAATAAAATTAGTAAACAGTACAGTAGTATCAATATGTTTGTTATTTATTTTTAATGTATGTATATATTTGTTACTTTAATTTATTTACAGTAAACATATTTTTGCAATAGGCATTTTAGTAAAGCATTTGACAATTAATAGTAAGCATTAATTTCCAGAATGTTTTATTTAAACATTAAGCATACTGTGCTACTATAACGTTACCGCGCTCAAATTTAGACCTCGGTTGGGTATGGGTTCAAATCCCATTGTTGGCATTTAAAAGCTGGTCTACGTTTAAGTTTGTTAAACTTTCTACTGTTGAAAGGTGTTTTTTGTAAAACATTTACAGTTTTAAATATAGCATAACATTGCAGATTATGCACTGCTTATTTATTTAATTAATTAAATTTGTAAAATTAAAAATTACTTACTACCACCTGTTTAAATTATACATAAATATACATAAATTATACATATAATTAATCTACGTTAAAAACAATGTTCTTTATTTATTTATGATTTATTTTTTTTATTGTATATACAAATTAATTATAAACTAAAAAAATAAAATCTAATAAAATAATTAATATCACATTAAGAATTTTGTATAAATAAAAACAATATTTAAATAAAAAAAGCATTTAAATAGTTTTCTTTTGAATAAAACACATTTTTAATTATTAAAGAATATGTACTATTATTAAATATTTTAGCACCTGTTTAAAATAGCACTTGTATATTATTTTAGTTTTTTTATAGTGCTTATTTTAGTTACAAATGCTCTACATAATTCTATTTACCGCGTAAATTATTTTATAACAAACTTTTAAACTGCTTAAAATTATGTTAATAATTATATTAGTTTATTATTACTAAAATTTAAAATATTCTTAAATAAAAAAGTGATTTATTAAAGTGCATTTTAGCATTACATATATGTTATTATTTATTACGTTTAATTTTAAAATTACCACAACATATATGATTTTTAAAATTTATATTTTTAATCAAAAATTATATTTTGTAATTTTAAAACAGTTGGTACCTACATAAAACAATACATTTATATAATCAATGTGTTTTAATTAATTCAATTTGAATTTTAGTTAATTTCATGTGTATTTAAACTTGTACATGTGTGTTAAAAATAAAACATTACATAATTATTAATATTTTATATATATATTTGTAGTTGTAGTTGTAAAATTAAAAACAATTGCTACTATTTGCTTAAAAAAGTACATGCATAAATGTTTACTTGTTAAAAGTTGAACAAGTTATGTAATTAA
>JAKXYG010001196.1:0-19315 GCA_025895645.1 Cardicola forsteri
AATAATAATAATAATAATATATACATAGTCTAGCAATACACCGTTTGACTCAAACCTGGTCGGGCATCGGTTCAATTCCTATTACCGGCACCAAATGAGGGCCTATTTTCGGTTTCGCTAAAATATCTACTGCTGAAAAATGTTCCTCGTAAAACATTTAATTTAGTATATATATATATATATATATATATATATTCAATTGTACATTTATTTAAAAATATTTGTTTAAAAATAGAGGAAGAGGGGATTTGTTCTGTTTAAAAAACAATAATTTATAAATGTAGTTACTAAACTTAATTTTTATATTTTTTATATTATTGAAAATATTATTACAACTGTCACAACAATTATCGGAAAAAAAGTGATTATTTAACTAAAAATAAATTAATTTAAATTTGATACTCTTATAAATTGTTTCGTTAATTTTTAAAATGGTAGTATTTTATGTACATCTTTACACTATTTGTATTTATTTATTAACTTATTACGTTGTTATTTGTTTAAATATTTAACGCACATGGAACCTATGCCTATTCGGGTTTGAATCAAGCACTGTACCTTTTAAACACTCTGGCATATAGTATATTAGTAAAAACCAAAAGTTTATAATCATTATTTACCTTGAATGTTTGACGGGAAACGCATCTTTCAGCAGTAGACATTTTAGCGAAACCGAACATGGGCCTGCATTTAGTGGACCGATGGTGAAATTCGAACCCACGCCTTCCATCAAGCGCTGTACTGCTGGACCGCTCCAGTATTAGTAAAATTACTTGTTTCAATATAACGTTAATATAAGTAACATTGTTTCTGACAAACTTGATTAAGTGTTTGTGTAAAATAATGCAGTTAAAAATGAGGTATTTATACTAAACTTCAATTTTAATTTAAATTTGATATTTTCATAAACAATTAAAACGAAAATTTATATATATATATATATATATATACATCGGGGTAGTCCATCGGTACAGCGCTCGATTTGGACCTCGGTGGGTATAGGTTAGAATTCAACCACCGGCACTAAAATGCTGACCAACGTTCGGCTTCGCTAAATGTCCACTGTTGGAAGATGTTTCTCGTAAAACATTCAAAGTAATAAACATAAAATAAATAAATGAAAATTAAAGACAACAGAATAACACAATGTATTGCTTGGTTAAAGTAAAACTACCATTTCGCATTATCCGTATCACGTAATTAAGCAAAGATCAGTAATCACCCAATTTAAAATATCCTCAAATGTCGGTTTTTTCCATCTTTGGGATTCCTCTATATATCTTCAGAATGTAGTTCCACGTTCGGCTTCGCTAAAATGTCCACTGCTGGAAGATGTTTCTCGTAAAACATTCAAAGTAATAAACATAAAATTATATATATATATATATATATAGGTTTTTAATGTTTAATTAAAATATAACATTTTATGCTTTGTAAATTTTGCATAATTTAAAATAGCAGCATATGTATATGGCAGTTGTTTTTTGGATAAATTTTTGTAAATGTAGCTCAATTTTATTTTGATTGTTTTAACGTTACAGTCAAAATTTCGATCTTGTCAAGCGTTGATATGAATTGAATTATCTCATTTTTCAATATATTATTTTTTATTTGACTCATTTTTAATTAAAAAATTTAGTTCAGTAGCAATATTGTCTAAGTAATGCATGGGGGTAGGTAGGTTAGACTAATAGCAATTGTCAAAGTGGAAAAAAAACGGACAATTTTGACAGTTTCCATTTGAAGATGGTGTTGCAAAAACTAAGCTTGCAAAAAATGCAAACAAATAGTAAACATTTTTTAATATTTATACTTTATTGTTATTGTTATTGGCAAAAACGTTAGAAAATTAAATTACGTAAGATAAATATTGTTGTTTTAAGTCTTTTGGAACGAAAGGGATTTGTAACTGTAACTGCAATTAATAATAATTATAATAATCAATAAGATAAGATTTACAGCATAAAACAACAACAAAGTCCCATAATTCAAAAAGGTAGATGGTAAAACCAGCCAAGGGAAAAAGAATTTTAAAAAATCGTATTGGTCAACCTCGGTGAGTGAGTGTGAGTTACGTTAGTGCATTCTTCTATCAAAAGGGGATTGTTCGGCCTTGAAAATGTATATCAGCTGGAAAAATCAATATTTACACAGTACTATATGATTTGTACTGCGTCATCGTGCAATTTTGGTTACAGTTTTTAAAACTTTTCCATCCCCCCAACTGCCGATTAATCACACACTCACACAAAGGTGATCTGACTCTTATTGGCTCCTTTTTTCGCAACTTTTTCCGTTGTTTGGTTTTATCATCAACCTTCGAAAAGAACACGAGACAACAAAATTTGAACATTTTGCCAAACGTTCTGTTTGATCGCATAAAACATTCATTTCGGATAGTTCTAAGCCAAATTTTCTGCAGTCTACCCCCCAACCTTTATTCTACCTTTTTCAATTGTCTTTTCCAAAACCGTTCTTGCTGGTCTTTTGAGCGGTGAACGTACAAATTGACTAAATAATTTTTTTCGTCTAATTGTAATGATGTCATGTCGTGAACAAGAGTCCATTCTTTTCATAATCTCATTATTTAAAATGTGATCGCGCCAGGTAACCTTTAAAAATAAATACTTTTAAAACACCGACGATAAAAAAGCAATTACTACATATTTAAAAATGCTTAGTTGTTAGGAGCATACTAATAGTTATACTATTCTATACCATTTTACGTTATTTTTATTAACATATGGTGGAAATCAATTTTTGCATCTTTTGGTTCGTATCCCAACGTGTTAGTAAAAACGTTGTACTTTATTGACCTCTACTGCTAACTCACATTTTCAATTGTGTTTCTACTTCAAATAAAATCAAAATTATTTCGGTCACTTTTCAAATTATTGTTTTTACTTTCCAATTTACCTTAATGAAATATGACAAATTTACGTTTTCATTTAGTTTGATGTTGTATTTTTATACACAAAATAAAATAATCAATTCCATTTATAAACGCTATATCTACAATTGCTGTAAAAAGTTTTTTTTTTTTTGAAATAATTTATAATAATTAAATTAATTAATCAATTTCAAAAAATATTTGATTAAATTAACTTGGTAATAGAATTATGTTTACTAACGTGAAGTAAAAAACAATTTAAAATGCTAAATTGTAAATGAAAATTTTAGTTATTTGAATTTTTTTATAAAAACCTTTAGAATGCAACATTTTAGAACAAGTTTATTAAATGTAGACAATAAAAGGTTGTTATTTTTAAATATATGTATTTATATATGTATACAAAAGGGTGGTACATATTACATTTAAGTCGGTACAACTCACTAGCATACACAAACACAAACATTACGACCAAGCTAAGTTCAATGGAGTGGCGAACTGTTTTTGTACACACAAAGTAGGTTTCAATGTGTCAATATAAATAAAATTGAGGATTTTCAATATATTCGAAGCTTGAGTAATAATTAACACTTTACCACTTTGTTAATTACTGAAATAAGTACATCGTGACATCCTTTTTTCAATACACGTGCTGTATTTTTAAAAATCCTAATAATTTTGAAAAATTTTAGTAATGTCTCAATTTACAATAATGACAATAGTCCTAACACTTCCTCAACTAACACGCCAAGGACCAAGTGCACCAAGTAATACAAGTGATTTTGTGCCCAGGCCAATAGGTACAAACGTACACTCAGGGTACTTAGAACGTATCTTAAAGTATACGTTGGACTGAAATGGATAATCCTGACAATATTGTTTATTAGCTCATAATATTGTTGAAACAATTAAAATCAATCGCTTATTAAATTGTATAAATATAAAAAATAAAAGAGTTCATCACGTCACTAACAGAAGTAAATAATGGATAAAATAACATTCTAAAAATGAATTCTGATTTACCTTTGTGTCGGTAACTTGTCAACAGTTTTCACCAAGGTCGAATTAATATTTGAATGTCTTTTGCAGATTGTTTCGACTATTTTTTGTTCGTTTCTTTGACAATGAATGAATTTGTTGTTTACGGTTGTTAATTATTTCGAGCTAAACTATTAATTTGATTAGCTATACACAAAATGGGATATTTGCTATAAATATATGTAGATTTTTATTAGACTTGAATATTTCAACTACACTATATGTTGTTGTTTCGTTTCTATTAACAAAAATTAATATTGTTTATTACAATAAAATCCGAATAAGGATAAAACCGCTACTGATTGACTTAAAAACCAAGTAGATTTGTTATTCAAGTGAATCTGACAATTTTAAAATAAAAATAATTCCGTAAAACCCATTGATAAATATAACCGAACCGTGCCATATAGGCTTATTAGTATGCAAGGATCTATATGGTAAAATCCTAGTAAAAGGGTTCTCCCACTTGCTAAACCGGTAGTAACGTAGCAGCATTTGAGAACACTGAACAATTACAATTGATTAAATTCACTATAAATAATAAATTTACAGGTCGAAGATCATCCACTCGTAGCTCAGTGGTTTAAGACACTGGTCTGACACCAGATAGGACGTGGGTTCAAGTTCATGTGTGTGTAAAACTCGAAAGGTATGCGCTGCTGATGATCTAAATAAGGACAAAACAGCTGTACAGTGCTCCTGGTTGACTTGAATACCAAGTAAATCTGACAAATTTAATATAACTATTCTAAAATAAAAATCAAAACTATTATTAAGTAATACTGTAGTTATTATATTAAATGTTGACATTCAAGTATTGTAGCATTGAACAAAATGTTTTATCAAAGTGGAATACATAGACAATACATAAAAATTTAAATTAATTACCTTCAGGTTCGACTGTACTGATGATAGAAAAATGTTCATCATACAAATATTGAAACACTTATAAAACATAAAATCATTTACTGACTGTTGATTTCAGGTTATTAAAACAATAAAATGACAAAACTTTGGAAAAGGACCAAAATAATTCAGTTAAATTAATTTTTATGTAGTGTGTTAGTAAATAAAATATATAAGTATTCTATTAACCAATCTTGAATATTATGTTTAATACATTTTTTTAATTTTTTTAATTTTTTATTTATTTATTTATGGTTATTGGCTTGGATACTTCAGTAGAAGTAGCTTTCAGCACACACAAAAATATGTACAATTATAAAAATACAATACAATTAGCAGTGTATAACATCAGTCCAAAAAAAAGTAAAGTAAGGTTAAATTACATAGGCTAGAAAAAGAAAAAAATTCAAAATCAAAGTATATTCAAAAGTCATGTTCAATATGATATGCGTAAAGAGGCATGGTATTATTTAGGGGACACTATGTGCAAATATGTCAGTATATATAAAATGCGAATGATTCATGACTCATGAGTGAGCATGGCTAATAAAGTAATGCCCTGGATGAAGGTTAATAAATGGTCACAAATTAAAATGGGCAGATTACAAACAACGGTAATTGGTCAGACCAAAGAAAACGAAAAAAACACTCATGATTTGGATAGGCTAATGTAAAGGTCACTTTGAACTTTGTTGGGATTGGATAGTAACCTTGCTAAATACGGCAGACATCAATTTAAGTACACATTGGTTCTGCACTTAACGTGTATATGTGATCTTCTCGTCATTCCCGATGCAAATGATTTGCTGAAATCACGATAAAGTGGATGATTGGAGTTGTTGGAAATACGACTGATTAATTGAAAACATTCCTTGAAATATATATTTATAATTTCTAGTTTTATTTTTGCTACTTTGAATGTTTGACGAGAAACGCATTTTTCAGAAGTGGACATTTTAGTGAAATCGAACGTGGGCCTGCATTTAGTGGGCAGATGGTGGGATTTCTAATCCATGCCGAGGTCCAAATCGAGCGCTGTACCGCTAGACCACCCCGGCACAAAGCAAGGGAGTACCGTGAGGTCTTCCCACCGACAAAAATTGCGCATCTGAGCGAACCCGATTAGAGATCGTCGGCAGCTTTAACCCGCCGAAGTGCCTTTACCCGGTGTCAGAGCATTCGTAATCACCCTGAACCCGATACCATGTAAGGAACGGAAAAATGGAAAAATAAAACCAATGTTTCATTCTCAACCGTTTTCCGCAATGCCATCAAGTTTTTTATCGTTTACTTGTGATTGTGTCATGTTATATAAAATAATATAATTCAAAGCATAATAATAAAACACGTTCTTAGAATTTGGACAAGCAATAATAATACATAATTGCTAAATAATAATTTCTTAATATGTCTTCTGTTTTTGGCTTAATAATTATTGATTTATTGGAAATTTATAAGTTAATGTCGGCATATTTTTGGATTTGAATAATATATCATAATCCTTACTATTGAATATCTTCATTCCATTAGTTAGTATTTTAACACTATAATTTTGCCCTTTGTAACGAGAAAATTGAAACTTGTTTTTTTTGAAAATTCACAAATTTTCTAAAAACTAGTTTATTACGTTTAATTGCAGTTTTATATGTCAAAAATTAACTACTTTTCTACATTAAAATCGAACACGAAACAAAAACATTTTACCAACTGGCTTATTTCTTAAATATAATTAATTAATATTTTGGAAAGTGATTTATCGAACAGTATATTTTGGGGGTTATGACATGAATGTACAAATATATTTTCACATCTTTGATATCATAAACAAATTACATTGTTTTTGTAGAAGCTTGTAAAACAATTAAAAGGAAAATAATAAACTACCCTTGTACAAATGTATGCATACTATAAATTATGTTAACAAAAATATATAATAATATACATTGTGAAAGAGGAATCTTTTTATCTTATTCCTTGTTTGATATAACTTGAATGTATGCATTTATGTATTAGAGAAATAAAATATAAGGCTTGAAAATGCAATTCAAAGGAAATACCCCATAGACCCAATTGAAAATGCCTTGTACCAACATTAAAACAGCCAAATCAATGTTCTCCACCTCTCATTGTATCCGTCAGTTCTCTTCGAGTTGCAATGACAACTCGTCGCTTAGCTGAACGGGCCAAAGAATACGTTTCTAATTGGTTCGATAAAGAGTTCGACTCGAGCAAACATTTGCGTCCTTTGTCCATTTGGTACAGACGAAACAGCCAGTTAATGTTAATGATTGCTTGAAAGTGTTGACAACTGTTCGAGCCTCTAATACGTTAAAAACACTTGAATCTGTGTTTACATTCACACATTGAAACTTATTTTGTGTGCACAAAATCAAATTCGCAATTTCACTAAATGTAACTTGTGATGTGTATGTCTGTGTAGTTATTCATGTTACGTTAATTCCATATTCTTTTTTCGTATATATATATATATATACATACCGATTATTTTGTTTGTAAAGAAAATATATACCGTACAGTTTACGTATTCTATGGTTTCTATTTGGAATTATAAAAAGAACCTAATGCTTTGACATAATTATAATTTGATGTTCCATTGCAATTGTGTAAAAAAAACGTTCACTTTTCATGCTGATTTATATTGTGTAATTTCTTGTGGCCATTTTAATTCAGCCATAAGGAGGAATTAAAACTTCTACTTGCTATAGTACGAATCATGTAACTTAACTAACAATAATTTAATGAGCTTTACTTGTTTAAAAATAAATTATATTTAAATTTATATATATATATACACCCATTTTAACAATTACCGCAAAAAATTACAAAGGTATTAAATCTAAATTAATTTGTTATGTCCAATTGTTTTTTCGTAAAAACAACTATCGGGAATTAAAAATAATGTCTAGTGCTTAATAGATCCATTATATATACTTAGAAATATTTATTTAAGAAGGCTGAGTCGGCCAAAATAGCATATTTTAAAAGCTACTTCTATATTAACGTGGATAATAAGTTAAAATTACACAATTTTTATAATAATTAGCCTATTATTATTTTGTGTGCTTAATTTCATTAAAAATGAACAATAACTAATTCTTAAAATTGATGTTAAACACACATTCAAATCTGCTCTGATTGTGATGTCATAATAATTATCAAAATAAACATTTAATTATTCTAATCTATATAAATAAAAATAATAGAATATTTTTTTCTTAATTTTAAATAAAAATTTTAAAATAAATCTAATAATTTATTATTTACGTTTAACCTTGAGATTCCGCTCAGCCGCTAATTCTGCTTTCTGATTGCATTGTTTTTGAAATGGAGAATAGTGATAAAAAATGCTTTCATCTTACTGAACATGAACACCGTGTTATTAAAGAATTAAAAAATGAAGGATTTTCACCAAAAAGATTAGCAGATTTATATAAAGTTAACCTTTCAACAATTTATCGGATTATCAACGGTCAAAAACCCCGAAATTATGATAATGTTGGAAGAAAACGTGCAACAACAAGTACAGATGATCAAAAAATTATTATAGAGTTAAAAAAATTGTAATAAACCTATTTCAGAAACTAAAAGAAATAGTTTAAACAGTTTTACTTATTCCACTATAAGAAACAGAGCAATCGAATCTGGTTTAACTCTACAATTACCAAAGATCAAGCCATTTATTACCAAAAAACAAAAGGATGACCGATTAGCCTTTGTAAACTATGGAGTGAACGACACTTATGTTTTTGGCGTTCCGTATACTTTGCTGATGAAACAATGATTCGGGATGAACCATTTGGCTTTAAAAACAAAGTGTTGTGTGGGACAAGTTTTCAAAAACATTCACTCCCGGTTGTTAGAAAGAAAGCCCACCCTCGACAAGTAATGTGTTGGTTTGGTATTAAGTATAATCAACCTATCAAATGTAGAATTATATCTGGTACCTTAAATAGTGAAAAATTTATTTCAGTTATAAAGGATGTTTTTCATTATGAAATGCAGCACACTTACACGGGGGTTACTACTGTTTTTCAGGACAATGCTCCATGTCATACGTCCAAAAAGGTAACGTCATATTCATCTAACTTCACTATATTTGCTTTATATTTACATTTAGACAGTAGAGGGGCTAAAATCAAAAAAGCTATCTTTCGCTCAATTGCCACCTAACAGCCCGGATATCAATGTTATTGAAAATTTTTTCAGTATGCTAAAGCGCAATATCAATAAGCATACCGAAATTGAGGATTTATGTGAACGCATTCGGCTTGTTGTTTAATATGAGATGAAACAAGAATATATCAACACTCTCATTGACAGCATTCCAAAACACCTGGATCAGGTTGTTCAAAAGAAAGGCGATCACATAGATTATTGAATTTTTTGAACGTTGTAATGTCCTTAATCATTTGGTAACTGAAAAAATTGCGTGCAATCTGTATTTTTATTAATAGTTGACGTTATAAATCATGTTAATCATTTTACTCCATTTCCGATTTTGCACCCGTTGATATTTTATATAATTTTTTTTACTTACAATATATATGTATATATAATTATAGTTTTTTTTCAATTATTATATAGTATTGTATATTTTATAATTGAAGTGACGTTTCTCTTGTATGCTATGTAGATGCTAGAGAGGTTTTAGTTAAATAATCACTTTTTTGCAGTAATTGTTGTGAGGGTTGTATATATATATATATATATATATATATATATATATATATATATATATATATATATATATATATATATATATATATATATATATATATATATATATATATATATATATATATATATATGCGGCTGAAAACAGTTGAAAAAACGATATCATCTAAATTATTGGCATTATCACGTTTGTAACCTTTATTTTGAATATTCATGTATTTTGGCCAATAAAATTATTTTTTAAAGTTTTAATAAATGGCGGTATTATGCTTTATTAGAATTAGAATTTTTGTGATTTATATCTATATTAAGAACTACACATTATCATTTGAATTACATTTTAAAACAATTTAGAAAAAATTCAATTTTCATAGAGTTCAGTTGAATAAATGCAACTTTTTTACAAGTCACTAATTTTTTGTTTTATATAAATAAAAATATATTTATTTTTAAATTTAAAGTCTGAGTTCCTCTTATAATGCCAAATAAAAATAATAGAAGAAGTAAACAGTGAGATGAATTCATTTCGTATATATATATATTACATTAAGCTTTAATATTTCACTAGAGATACATTCAGCATAAAATACATTATCACCATCAATATCAAAAATAGCAACAACGTTTTAAAAAGTAATAGTACAAATAATGGGAACAAAATGAAATTGAATGTCACACGTTAATGAATATAAATGTCGTCAATACAGTAAACATGTGATTTTTAAAAAATTCAAAATTATTATACATTGAATGAGTCATTATAAGGCACAGTTGTTACATTATATTGTAAAATGTCCAAATTAGTTCAAATAAATGCGTAGGTGGGATGATAGGTTTGTTAGAAGTTCAATTTTGTTTGATTCTGGATTGGTTAATATTCTAGTTAAGTATGGCAGACATGAGTTTTTGTATTGATTAGTTTTGGCTTTCATGCGCAGGTGGGTTCTCTTTCTTTCTCCCTTTAGCTTCAGATTTGCATTAAGTGGGTGAGGGGTATTACCTTCAATCCTTGATGTTAGTTTAAAATGTTTATTAACAATTATATATATATTTATTTATTTAATTTTAATTTTAAATTTTATATTTTCTACTTTGAATGTTTTACGAGAAACATCTTTCAGCGGTGGACAATTAGCGAAGCCAAACGTGGGCCCGCATTTTAGTGCCGAAAAGTATATAATGTAATATGATGTAATTAACTTAATATTAATAGCTACTCAGATATACACATATGCAACATTGCTATGTTAAGTCTACGCTAAATTTAATGAAGTTAAAATTGTTTTTATGCACACAAAATGGGTTTTGATAAGTGAATGTTGACCGATTCAATTGTTTGTAACATATTAGAGGCTTGAGCAGTTATCAGCACTTTAAAACAACCATTAATATTAACTCGGTGTTTTGTTTGAACCAAATGACGTAATATTGACCAAGTGCACATACGTTCAGTTGAGTTGAACTCTTTTTCAATCCAATTAGGAATGTGTTCTTTGGCCTGTTCAGATAAGCGACGAGTTGTCCGACCAATATGCTTGTCACCGCAACTGCAAGTGAATTGGTAGATACAATGGGAGGTGGAGAACATTAATTTATCTGTTTTTACCTTGGGCAAAGGCAGACCTGTTAAGTTAATTACATCATATAATTTTATGTATATATATATATATATATACAGATTCTCTATGTTTGTGACTGCAGAGAATATACGAAATGAATTCATCTCACAGTTTACGTCTTCTATTATTTTTGTTTGGAGTTATAAAGGGAACCCCCCCAATGCTTTAAATGATAAAACTATTGTTTAACATCCTAATTGATAGTTGACATAGATTCGTTTTAAACTTATTTTTACCCTTACAATATCATGCTTATTTTAAATGTTTATTTTAAGAACGTGCATTTAAAAATAATAATTTAATTAAATTTATTAGATTTTTTATTTATTTTGTCACTTTAATAATTGTGCAATTTAACGTGATAATTGTAAAAATATTTAAAAATGCTTTGAATATTTATTTGACAAGATACAAGATAATTGATTAATAAAAAACTAACCGTTTTTTTTTGAAAACTATGATTTATTCAAAATATTATGTATAAAGATTTTTTAAATAAATTATTTTATTATAAATCAATGTTATCTGCTACACGTTTTTTTTGTTTTCGCATTTTTAAAATTAATTCATTGTCTGTTATTTATAAAAGTATAAACATGGTAGAATAATTACTTTTATAAAAGGGTTTTCTACGCTCTACTAAGACAAAAATAAAGCGTTTAAATCCCTTGTGACAGCCTATCATCTATGTGATCGCCTTTCTTTTGAACAACCTGATCCAGGCGTTTTGGAATGCTGTCGATGAGAGTGTTGATATATTCTTGTTCATCTCATACTGAACAACAAACCAAATGCGTTCACCTAAATCATCAATTTTACTATGCTTACTGATGTTGCTTTAGCATACTGAACATTTTTTTAATAACATTAATATTCGGGCTGTTAGGTGGCAATTGAGTAAAATATGGCTTTTTCGATTTTAGCCCCTCTACTGTCCTAAGTAAATATAAAACAAATACAGTGAACTTAGATGAATATGACGTTACCTTTTTGGACGTATGACATAGAGCATCGTCCTGAAAAACAGTAGTAACCCCTTTGTAAGTGTGTTGCATTTCATAATGAAAAACATCCTTCATAACCGAAACAATTTTCACTATTTAAGGTACCAGATATAATTCTCCATTTGATAGGTTGATTATGTAGCCGCTAGCCAACACATTACTTGTCGAGGGTGGACTTTCTTTCTAACAACCGGGTGAATGTTTTTAAAGCCAAATGGTTTGTCCGAATCATTGTTTCATTGACAAAGTATACGAAAGGCCAATAACACAAGTGTCGTTCACTCCACGGTTTCCAAAGGTTAATCTATTATCCTTTTTGTTTTTTGGTAATAAACAAAAGCCTTTTGATAATTGTGACGTTAAACCAGATTCGTTACCTCTGTTTCTTATCGTGGAATAAGTAAATTGGTTAAATATTTCTTTTAGTTTCTGAAATAAGTTTATTATAATTTTTTTAAATTCTATAACTATTTTCTGATCATCTGTAGTAGTCGTTACTTTTCTTCCAACATGCCATTCGTGGTTTTTGACCATTAATAATTCCATAAGTGTTGGAAGGTTAACTCCCTATATAAATCTGCTAATTCTTTTAGTGAAAATCCTTTATTTTTAATTCTTTGATAACACGATATTAGTTTTCGGTAAGATGAAAACATTTTTATCATTATTGTCCATTTTACAAACAATGCAATCAGAAAGCAAAATGACGGATGAGCCCAAATCTCGGGATTAACATAAATAATAAGTTATTATAATTTTTTGCGTTAATTTTTGAAATGGCTGAACTTTAAAGCTACACATTTTTACACAAAAGTGACCCAAATGGACAACTGGATTGTATATCATACCAAAGCGCACGTTGATTCACTAGCAGCGTTAAACATTAATAAATGATATAGTGATGGAATAAGAAGTAGCATGTCAATTGCATTATTAACACTACAAGGTTAACATGATATAGAAAGTATGAATTTTGAACATGTTAAATGTAGAATATTGCAGTTCAATTCATTCCATTGACATCACAAACTATGTGGGCATATTGTAACCTGATATAGGATACTTAATAATGAATAACTCGAATTAATTAATATATGACAGATAAGGGTTAGGAAATTAAGAACAAAAATCAAATATCAAAAAAGCAATTAAGAACATGGAAAATAGATTTAATAGTATAAAATTGGTTAAACATTTAACGATTTTAATCTATACTATATATATATATATATATATATATATATATATATATATATATATATATACATATATAATTGTATGTCAAATTGAACATATAGTTATTACGGTAATTATGTTTATTGAATCTTATATAAAAATTGATTTGGTAAAGATTAACTTTTTTGTTATATACAATTTAACGTTAGTATCTATTCGTAGATTCTTTTATATATTTTTCTTTATAAGTTGCTTATTTTTGTTTATAAACAAAATAATTTATTCCAGTAACACATCTTCAACTGTTATTTTTGAAAACAGAAGAGCAAGCAAAATGTAAAAAATATGGCATAACCGTTTGACTGTTTTTATTGGGATAATAATACATACATTATTTAAAGGTTGTATGTATTTGTTTAATCTTTATGTTTTAGAATTACATGACGTTTTGTAAAGTACATATTTAATAATTTATAGTATATTTGGAGTTTTCACATTTTGTCCAATATTAAATATTCTATTTTATTTTTACTACTTTGAATGTTTTGACGGGAAATGCACATTTGGGCAGTTGACATTTTTAGCGAAGCCGAACGTGGGTCTGCATTTAGTATCGGCGATGGTGGGATTCGAACCCATGCCTACTCAAATTCAAGTCGAGCGCTGTACCGCTAGATTACCGCCGGTTTAAGGCGGTTAATCGTCCTGTTAATGATTATCGGTAATAATTTTGTTTCTGATTTGAATTCGTGTAACACTTGAAAGGTATTCATTGCTAATGTAAATAGTTAACAGTTTGTTCCTGATTTATTCTATAGTAAAATTAGTTCCAAAAAAGGGCTGTGTAGCCTGGTTTTACTAATTGGCGCGATGGGAGCGGTTTAAAAGACCAATCAGCATTGCTTATTGACAAAGGTTGCGTGGGTGGTAATAGTCGCGAGTTCCCCTAAAATCTACATGATTACTGCTTACGTACAGTAATGCAAAACCGAGGAAAACGTTTGTTGCCAAATTACACAGGATTGAACAGGATGGAACTGAAAACCTAGGTAGAAACTAAAGATGAAGATGGAAGCGGATGTGTTTACAGGCGTGGAAACGGTTGTATATATAGCCGTTTCCACCAATATGAATCATTGACACATTCAAACAAAAATGTTCATATTTGGAGAACATTGGTTCCAAAAATTAAATGTTAATTATTGTAATAAAATAGAATAACCATGTTTATTATTTTCAATTTCAATTTTTCTATCAATTATTTACCGCTACAGATTAAATAGAAAGTATATTTATTTAAAGCATTGGGTTCCCTTTATAATTCCAAATAAAAATATAAGACTTAGAATTGTGAGATGAATTCATTTCATATATTCTCGTCAGTCAAACATATAACATTTTGGTTGCTATATACAACAATAAAAGGGGGTACAGATAACATTTAAATTAGTACAACTCAAACATTTACACAATCATTACGATCAAGCTAAGTTTAATGTAGTGACGAACTGTTTTGTGCACACAAAACGGGTTCAATGTGTGAATACTCGTAGGTCCGAGAATTTTCAACATATTCGAAGCTGGAGAAATAATTAGCACTTTAAAACAACTTTTTTAAAGTTGGTTGATGTTTGGTTTGTAGTAAGTGACGTAATATCAAACCAATAACCATAAATAAAAAATAAATAAAAATATGAATGATGTAGATAAGTGTTCATTTCCGTTTGACCTCTTGGAAATAATAACGCCGGCTAAACGAAGGTCGGCCCCGGTGGCGTGGCCGGGCGGCGTCTGCATATCTTGTAATAAGCTGAAAATAATAATAACGCACATGTATAATAACTAATGTATAATATGTCTTGCTCTTTATTATGTCTTACTGAAGACGCCCGGGATAGTTTGATTGTTGCGGTTGTGCGATTGTTGCGTGATTGATTGATCGATTTAACCAAACATCAATCAACTTTAAAAGTTGTTTTAAAGTGCTAATTACTTCTCCAGCTTCGAATGTATTTGAAAATTCTCGAATCTGTTTATATTCACACATTGAAACCTGTTTTGTGTGCACAAAAGCAATTCGTCACTACGATAAACTTAGCAGTCAATGATTGTGTGTAAATGTTTGAGTTGTACTAATTTAAATGTTATCTGTACCCCCCTTTTTATTGTTGTATATATAAACTAAAATGTTATATGTTTGTGACTGACGAGAATATACGAAATGAATTCATCTCACAATTTAAGTCTTATATTTTTATTTGGAATTATAAAGGGAACCCAATGCTTTAAATAAATATACTCTATTTAAATCTGTAGCGGTAACAATTGATAGAAAAAATTGAAATTCGAAAATAATAAACATGGTTATTCTATTTTATTACAATAATTAACATTTAATTTTTGGAACCAATGTTCTCCAAATATGAACATTTTTGTTTGAATGTGTCAATGATCCATATTGGTGGAAACGGCTATATATACAACCGTTTCCACGCCTGTAAACACATCCGCTTCCATCTTCATCTTTAGTTTCTACCTAGGTTTTCAGTTCCATCCCGTCTTTCAATCCTGTGTAATTTGGCAACAAACGTTTTCCTCTCGGTTTTGCATTACTGTACGTAAGCAGTACCTATGTAGATTTTAGGGGAACTCGCGACTAGTTACCACCCACGCAACCTTTGTCAATAAGCAATGCTGATTGGTCTTTAAACCGCTCCCATCGCGCCAATTAGTAAAACCAGGCTACACAGCCCTTTTTTGGAATCAATTTTACTATAGAATAAATCAGGAACAACCGTTAACTATTTCACATTAGCAATGAATACCTTTCAAGTGTTACACGAATTCAAATCAGAACAAAATTATTACCGATAATCATTAACAGGGACGATTAACCGCCTTAAACCGGCGGTAATCTAGCGGTACAGCGCTCGACTTGAATTTGAGTAGGCATGGGTTCGAATCCCACCATCGCCGATACTAAATGCAGACCCACGTTCGGCTTCGCTAAAATGTCAACTGCCCAAATGTGCATTTCCCGTCAAAACATTCAAAGTAGTAAAAATAAAATAGAATATTTAATATTGGACAAAATGTGAAAACTCCAATATACTATAAATTATTAAATATGTACTTCTTACAAAACAAGTCAAGTGTAATTCTAAAAAACATAAAGATTAAACAAATACATACAACCTTTAAATAATGTATGTATTATTATCCCAATAAAAAACAGTCAAACGGTTATGCCATATTTTTTACATTTTGCTTGCTCTTCTGTTTTCAAAAATAACAGTTGAAGATGTGTTACTGGAATAAATGGTTTTGCTTATAAACAAAATAAGTAACCTATAAAGAAAAATATATAAAAAGTTAACTTACGAATAGATACTAACGTTAAATTGTATATAACAAAAAGTTGGTAATCTTTACCAAATCAATTTTTATATAAGATTCAATAAACATAATTAAATACTGTAATAACTATATGTTCAATTTGACATACAATTATATATGTATATATATATTATATATGTGTATATATATATATATATATATATATATAGTATAGATTAAAATCGTTAATGTTTAACCAATTTTATACTATTAAATCTATTTTCCATGTTCTTAATTGCTTTTTTGATATTTGATTTTTGTTCTTAATTTCCTAACCCTTATCTGTCATATATTAATTAATTCGAGTTATTCATTATTAAGTATCCTATATCAGGTTACAATATGCCCATACATAGTTTGTGATGTCAATGGAATGAATTGAACTGCAATATTCTACATTTAACATGTTCAAAATTCATACTTTCTATATCATGTTAACCTTGTAGTGTTAATAATGCACTGACATGCTACTTCTTATCTCCATCACTATATCATTTGTTTACACACGCTCGTTAGTGAATCAACGTGCGCTTTGGTATGATATACAATCCAGTTGTCCATTTGGGTCACTTTTGTGTGAAAATGTGTATAAGCTAGTTCAGCCATTTCAAAAATTAACGCAAAAAATTATAATAACTTATTATTTACGTTTAACCTTGAGATTCCGCTCATCCGCTCATTTTGCTTTCTGGTTGCATTGTTTGTAAAATGGACAATAATGATAAAAAATGTTTTCATCTTACCGAAAACTAATATCGTGTTATCAAAGAATTAAAAAATAAAGGATTTTCACTAAAAGAATTAGCAGATTTATATAGAGTTAACCTTCCAACAATTTATGGAATTATTAATGGTCAAAAACCACGAAATTATGATGTTGGAAGAAAAGTGTAACGACTACTACAGATGATCAGAAAATAGTTATAGAATTTAAAAAAATTATAATAAACTTATTTCAGAAACTAAAAGAAATAGTTTAACCAATTTTACTTATTCCACGATAAGAAACAGAGTAATCGAATCTGGTTTAACGCTTCAATTATCAAAAGTTAAGCCATTTATTACCAAAAAACAAAAGGATAATAGATTAACCTTTTGGAAACCGTGGAGTGAACGACACTTGTGTTATTGGCCTTTCGTATACTTTGTCAATGAAACAATGATTCGGGACAAACCATTTGGCTTTAAAAACATTCACTCCCGGTTGTTAGAAAGAAAGTCCACCCTCGACAAGTAATGTGTTGGTTAAGTATTAAGTATAATCAACCTATCAAATGGAGAATTATATCTGGTACCTTAAATAGTGAAAAAATTGTTTCGGTTATGAAGGATGTTTTTCATTATGAAATGCAACACACTTACAAAGGGGTTACTACTGTTTTTCAGGACGATGCTCTATGTCATACGTCCAAAAAGGTAACGTCATATTCATCTAAGTTCACTGTATTTGTTTTATATTTACATTTAGACAGTAGAGGGGCTAAAATCGAAAAAGCTATATTTTACTCAATTGCCACCTAACAGCCCGAATATTAATGTTATTAAAAAAATGTTCAGTATGCTAAAGCGCAACATCAGTAAGCATAGTAAAATTGATGATTTAGGCGAACGCATTTGGTTTGTTGTTCAGTATGAGATGAAACAAGAATATATCAACACTCTCATCGACAGCATTCCAAAACGCCTGGATCAGGTTGTTCAAAAGAAAGGCGATCACATAGATGATAGGCTGTCACAAGGGATTTAAACGCTTTATTTTTGTCTTAGTAGAGCGTAGAAAACCCTTTTATAAAAGTAATTATTCTACCATGTTTATACTTTTATAAATAACAGACAATGAATTAATTTTAAAAATGCGAAAACAAAAAAAACGTGTAGCAGATAACATTGATTTATAATAAAATAATTTATTTAAAAAATCTTTATACATAATATTTTGAATAAATCATAGTTTTCAAAAAAAAACGGTTAGTTTTTTATTAATCAATTATCTTGTATCTTGTCAAATAAATATTCAAAGCATTTTTAAATATTTTTACAATTATCACGTTAAATTGCACAATTATTAAAGTGACAAAATAAATAAAAAATCTAATAAATTTAATTAAATTATTATTTTTAAATGCACGTTCTTAAAATAAACATTTAAAATAAGCATGATATTGTAAGGGTAAAAATAAGTTTAAAACGAATCTATGTCAACTATCAATTAGGATGTTAAACAATAGTTTTATCATTTAAAGCATTGGGGGGGTTCCCTTTATAACTCCAAACAAAAATAATAGAAGACGTAAACTGTGAGATGAATTCATTTCGTATATTCTCTGCAGTCACAAACATAGAGAATCTGTATATATATATATATATATACATAAAATTATATGATGTAATTAACTTAACAGGTCTGCCTTTGCCCAAGGTAAAAACAGATAAATTAATGTTCTCCACCTCCCATTGTATCTACCAATTCACTTGCAGTTGCGGTGACAAGCATATTGGTCGGACAACTCGTCGCTTATCTGAACAGGCCAAAGAACACATTCCTAATTGGATTGAAAAAGAGTTCAACTCAACTGAACGTATGTGCACTT